>JBCNJP010000003.1:659890-741648 GCA_039602395.1 Deinandra increscens subsp. villosa | reverse complement strand
GATTCTGTGTAGGAAGGGGCGGCCATCCAAAACCCAGAATCATAAGTTGTATCAATCTCAAGATTCATTCATATGCTTTGAGCAAGGTTCATAAACTTTATATTTTGCGTTCGGATTCGCAGCATCACGCATATCTACTTCTTTCACTATTGGCTGTCCATTCATCCTAAATCCAATTATGATGTTATATATCCTGAATGTCTCAAAATCAATCATGAATAACTTTGGTAAACGGGGACGTAGGATCACCACTTTTTATCATCATCCACACGTCACAATAGGTCATATTTATAATCAATCCAAAGCAAGAGACTCATTAAGCTTGTAGATGAGCTGATTAGTCAGGTCGTGATAAACTATCTGGAAGCGCTACTTTTCCAAATTCTTCACTTGTCAAATCAAATAAAATAATCACAGCATTTGTGTTATCCAAATCATAAGCAACCCAATGAACAACCCCGTTTATAACCACCTGGTTAAGTTTAAAACTAAACGATTTTAGACGCTGACACAGATTCATTGATATGCTTCTCCAAGCACCAGTGCTTAACGTAAAAACCTCTGCCTTCCAATCGGCAGAAACCTTGACGATCTTCGGGTCATAAGTTTTAGGACACACCCCAACGCCAATAACAGTAACTAATCCATGCGGCAACACTATTTCAACAGATTTCCTAATTGATGGATTCCAAAGAACAACCACTTCCTTTCCTTCCACAATAGGTGGATCATAAAAATAGTATGAACAAACCAATCCATGAGAGCAATCGTGCATTGTTACATGGGGAATAGACTTAATATTCGGAGGAGGAGGAACAAGAGAAAACTTGTTATGGGGGAAGCTATCATCATCAATGATAGAAACGAATTTGTCCCCGTTGGATCTTACCAGAAGATGGTACGGCTGAGTCTGGTTGACGCTGTGATTGATGATAAACTGAGAGCTATCGATGAGAGACTTCCATTGCTTTGAGACCGATCTAAATCGAATCAAAGACTTGACAGGAAGAACCTTTTTGATGATTTCGACTTGGAGATCGAAAGGAATATTGTTGTCGGACATCTTCACTTTTGAAGTTTGATTTTGGAGACGGTTAGGGTTTCAGCTTATAGTTAACGAGGAGGGAAACGAGGATTTGCCGGAAAAAAAAAAGAAATAGTAATATGAAATTGGGCTTCATATGCGATACATGATCCATGGATTATGGGTGATTTTTTTTGCGTCAAATATACGTAGGATTTTTAAATCATGCATTAACTATTAATTTATTTATGTTATTTTATTATTATTATTATTATTATTATTATTATTATTATTATTATTATTATTATTATTATTATTATTATTATTATTATTATTATTATTATTATTATGATCCATTGTTGCAACGCCGTGGAAGCCATTTTCACCCATAGCGTCTTATTATTATTATTATTATTATTATTATTATTATTATTATTATTATTATTATCCATTGTTTCAACGCCGTGGAAGCCATTTTCACCCATAGCGTCCCTGGGGTCATGTGAGGGGCACTATGGACCGTGATTTTTCTGGGTTAACGCCCGCTACATATCCTTAATATGTGCAGTCATAACACCGGCCACTTGTAAAGCCCCTTTCATTATTAGTTCTTTTTTTAAGAAAAAAATATTTTAACCCCTCCTCCAATCATTTTGAGAAAAATGTACAAGGAGACGTCATCAGAATAACGCCGTAGAGCATATTGAAACCCATAGCGCCCCGTGGGTGTGCCGGGGTGCTATGGACATGACAGAGGCAATTTTGACATCTGTTACGGAAAATCTTACGTACATATATATCTTTTTATATATGCGAGAAGGAGACACGGTTTACAACTTTTGACGCCAAACCAACCGTTACAACCGTTGGTCGTATGACGGTTCGACAACATTCGGAAAACCACCGTTGGGGTCACTGGAGCATGTTTTTTTCTTACGTTCTTTTATCGTTTTAATAAAAGAAATATAGTATTTATGTTAACAAATAACACCTACAATATATAAAAACGAACATGAACACATTTATCGAGTGTTTGTTGATTTGTTAACCGGGTTGTAGCCTACTAAGAAGCAAAGCTTCTTTAAAGGAGATCCAATTCAAAACCTGAGAATGCTATAAGTTAGTTTTTAAGGAACAATGTTTCGGTAAATGATTGTCTTCTAATTGAGAAAATGCTAGGTTAAAATCTTGTAAAGTGTAAATAGGGTGAAATATCCTAAAAAATCTAGGTGTTATTTTAAAAAAAGAAAAGATAAGGGTGCAATTTATAAACGAGGAGACTAAGGCTGGCTATAACGTCGGCCCGATGTAGGAAATAATTAAGTTAAGACTATTGGGTCCCAATTAAAAAACATATAACAATTAACCTTAAGGAAAAATCACCAACATGACCCATTATCCAAAAAATTTACCAAATGACCAAGCTTTTGGACCACGATTATAACTTATCTATCCGGACCACAAGGATCTATGTTGAAAAATCTTAATCCTAATAAAGCAATAAAATAATTTTCACATGTCTTCTTTTTAAGGTGTCCACATCAGAATTGCCACATGTCAATACAAGATTCAATTGTCAATTTAGTAAACTACCAATTTAGACTAATTACCAAATTTATGTAAATTAAAATTTTATTTTTAAAAAATGGCAAACATAATGTAGATTTTATAAATACTCAATACTTTGAGTCTTTTTAAAGAAAACAAATCAAAATTTTATCATCTTTAATGTATTAAATTAATCAATTAATATTTTATAATCAATTATGTCATTTATAATTTTCAAACTTTTTAATCGTTTTTTTTTATATTTAGCTAATATTATGAACCTAAATTGAACCCGTGTAATACACACACGGGTTACTAACCTAGTGATGTAATAGAAAAGCAAATGTCTTATACTCAAGGCGCAAGATTGTTTGTATGCAACAATTAAGATCCTGTATTTCTAGAGAAAGAAATAAAATAAAAAAATGCATACCATCAATGAATATTATCAGTAAAATGATTAAGGAGAAGTAGTGAATCTGTATAGGAAGTGACCATCCAAACCGAAGAATCATAAGTTGTATTAATCGCAAGATCCTTGAAATGCTTTGAGCAAGGTTCATAAACTTTAAATTTTGTAGTCGGATTCTTGGTATCACGCATATCTCGTTCTTCCACTATTGGTTGACCATTCATCCTAAATCCAATTATGCTAATTATGCATTTATATGATGTGGAATAGTTATCTAATGTCTTAAAATCAATCGTGTATAATTTTGTAAATGGAAACTTAGGATCACCATTTTTTATCATCATCCACACATCACAAAGACCATGTTCATCAGTGTAATCAATCAAAACAAGAGACTCATTAAGCTTATAGATGAGGCTATCGTAAGGTTGTTTTAAACGATCCATCCAGGCTACTTCTCCAAATTCTTCACTTGTCAAATCAAATGAAATAATCACAGCATTTGTGCTATCCAAATCATAAGCAACCCAATGAATAACTCCGTCCATAACCACCTGGTTATCATTAAATATAAACGATTTTAGACGCCGACACAGATTCATTGATATGCTTCTCCAATCACCAGTGCTTAACGTAAAAACATCAGCCTTCCAATAGGCAGAAACCTTAACGATCTTGGGGTCACTAGTTTTAGGACACACCCCAACGCCAACAAAAGTAATTGATCCATGCGGCAACACTATTTCAACATATTTCCTAATTGATGGATTCCAAAGAACAACCACATCCTTTCCAACCATAATATCTCGGTGAAAACAGTACGAACAAACCAACCCATGAGAGCAATCGAGCATTATTGGATGGGGAATAGACTTAACATTCGGAGAAGGACGAACAAGAGAAAACTTGTTATGGGGGAAGCTATCATCATCAATGATAGAAACGTATTTGTCCCCGTTGGATCTTACCAGCAGATGGTACGGCTGAGTCTGGTTGACGCTGTGATCGATGATAAACTGAGAGCTATCGATGAGAGACTTCCATTGCTTCGAAACCGATCTAAATCGAATCAAAGACTTGACAGGATGAACCTTTTTGATGATTTCGACTTGGAGATCGAAAGGAATATTGATGTCGGACATCTTCACTTGAAATTTGATTTCGAAGATGGTTAGGGTTCCAGCTTATAGTTAACGAGGATTTGCCTTAGAAAAAAAAAAGGTAACATGAATACATGATAGTGGGCTTCATATGCGATACATGATCCATGGATCATGGGTGAACTTTTTGCGTCAAATATACATAGGATTTTTTATTATTATTATTTTAATTTTACTAGAAACGATATGAGGGAAATAATTAGTCTATTATTTTAACCTTAAAGTTTAGGTCATCATATTTTCACATACAAATTTGATTACCGAATAAACCAAAAACCAACCCGCATACAGAAACTTAGTTATGGATTAGGGTGGGGGTATGGCTTCGCTTCTCCCATCGGCTTCCCCGAGACAGGCCGGTCTCGTTTTCTTCAACGGCTACCCACCCCTCCCATTCGGCTTTAAGGATTTGGCTTATTAAACCGACCCGAGAGGCTTCCCAAAGCCAAAGACTATTAGATAAATTAAATTTGTGAAGCCTAAGGCTTCATTTGTGACCGTGCCCCCCCCCCCCCCCCTACCCTAACCCTTACGAGTCAAAATACTTCTCTACTTATATTGAGAAAGTTTAGAATGAGATACAAGGTTACGGGAAACAAGCTGTGTCGGTAGACTTTTTTGAATTAAACCGAACCTAATTAGGGTTACATTTCCAACATCTAACCCGGCCAATTATACAACCCAATCGTATCAAGTTGGCGGGTTATATCGTTCAACTGAACACAACCCCATCTGGAGTGAACCGTACTTAACTTAAAATCTATTAAGATCAATACAAGTAAGACTCTCTCTTAACACACTGATTGACACCATAACCTTCTCCCAAACCCATTAAACTTGTTGGTCGTTTTACTAACTCTTGAAATTGGCTGCTTGGTTGGGTCCACTTTTGTGTTATATGGTTATTAGCTAGACTTGGACCGGTGTGCATAACATTCAACTGAACACCACCCTCATCTAACCCGTCGTGTACGATCTAAATAAGTTAAACGGGTTGTAATGAAGCCGTAAATGTTTGATATGTTTTAGACCGTTCACAACGCTAACAACAATTCTTTCATCAATGTAAAGTTTTATGGAGTTTAAGCTAAAAAACTTGTGACCCTGTCCATTTAATTAACACGCCCCTAAAAACCACTCTACTAAAAGCGGAAAGAAGCTTAATTATTTTAAGCGGAAAGAAGCTTAATTATTTGAAACAATGGTGGCTGGATTTGTAAAAGTTGCAGGTTGAGAAAGACAAAGAAGGATACACTACTATCAATGTTTTAAAAACCGGTTTTTTAGTTGAACCGGAAAACTTTCCGGGACCGGTTCGACCGGTCGGACCGGTTAGACCGGCCGGTTGAACCGGTTAGAGAATTTATATATATATTTTTATAAAAATGTTAATATATTTGTACACCACAACGAAAATAGTTAAAATACAATGATAATCCACTAATAAATAATACCAAATAGGTATTTCATAAGAATATATAAGTTTTAAACTTTAAAAAATAATAAAAAAATAACAATAAATTTAAATTTTTTTTTTTTTAAATTGTCAGAAAACCGGTTGAACCGGAAAACCGCCCGGTTTAAAACGGTCCGGTTATGTCCAAAAACCGGGGATTAAAAAACCGGTATGATGACCGGTTGGCGGTTGAACCGGTTGAACCGGACCGGTTGAACCGGTTTTTAAAACATTGACTACTATAGTAGTATATAGAGAATTGTTAGAAAAGGAATGTCAAAACTAAAGGTGGTAACTAGTCAAAGGTGCTGAACCAACGTCTAAATCTCCAGCTCATTTGTTTTATTTTTGACTATTGATAGGCTGTAAATTAGTTGGGTGATTTAATGTTGTTTCCTTCCTTTATGTTGTGTTTCTCCTATAAAAAGGGTGTAAGATCAGTTGTAAAATATATGAGAAAAACCTATTCATTCTCTACTCTAACGTCTGATCACTAATCTATGTACCAAGTTCACATGGTATCAGAGCGGTGTTATCGATCATAAATTCATACCGCTCTCCAGTTATCAACCCAGATTCAGTCATAATGACTGATACAGAAACCACCGACCTATCAATTCAAATAGCCAATCTCCTAAAGAATGGCTTTACAAACCAAACCCAAAACACCAAGCAAAATCTCTCTGATAGCCTCAAAATTAGCCTAAACCTCAATAGCCAAAATTATGCTCTATGGGCTCGTATGATACGAGTCGCAATCGGGGGGAAATCGAAGGCTCTTCTAAGCCACCTTACCACAAATCCTCCTGAAAAAACTGATGAAAAATATGAGCAATGGGAACAGGATGACCTTATTGTTTTTTCGTGGTTGATCCAAAATATCGAACCAACAATCGCAAGTAATCTCACAGAATTTCCCACAGCCAAATCAATGTGGGATGCTCTTGTAATTACTTACAGCAGTGGGAAGGATAAACTTCAGACCTTTGATCTCCACGTGAAGGCTAATGAGTTCAAGCAAAATGGTGTCCCGTTGGAAGACTTCTGGATCGTGATGCAAGGAATCTGGGGAGAAATCGAAAGACGTGACCCGAACCCAATGACATGTACCGCTGATATCACTGCCTACAATAAGATCAGGTCTGATCAAAAACTCTTTCAATTTTTGAATGCACTTGACAGGAAATATGATTCTATAAAGAGAGAGATCCTGAGATGGGATCCATTACCAACCGCTGAGGCTGCCTACGCCGCAGTAAGAAAAGAAACGGCACACCAAACGATTCTTGGAACTCAGCCCAGCACCTCTCAGAACCTAGGCGTGGGGAGTGGCTTGGCAGCAACCGGGTTGGGTGAAGTCGATGGAGCGGGTCTGATCTCAAAAGGCCAGCGCCGTTCCGACCGTGGACAACATGGATCGTCCTCACGCATAGATAAGATGAAATTAAAATGCACCCACTGCGGCATGACACGACACACTAAGGAGCAATGCTTCAAAATTGTGGGTTACCCAGATTGGTGGGGAGAGGATCGGAAACGAGACGGAACAAAGGCAGGAACCATGAGCAATTCGAAACCTGCCGGCGCCGGTGATAATTACAAAAAATCGGAAAAAATGGAGGAAGGCTTCGGAGGAGTGGCGGCTGCCTGGTGTGAAGATAACATCGATGCAGGTAAAGGGTTTGAGATATTTAACTCAAACCCTTTGTACTCAAACCCTTATAGTTTATATAATAATCAGTTTACCCCCTTGCAGTTTATAAACCCAAAATATTTTCACCCAAACATATTAAACCTCCTTGAAACAAACCCTATAGATTATGATATTTCAAAAACCGACCCACCAGATTGTAAAAATTACAAAAACCTCAAAATAAAGAAAGGGGGTATAATAGGAAAAGCAAATATTGCTCGGGATTATGGGAAACGTGATAAATCTTGGATTCTTGATTGTGGAGCCACCGACACCATGACATTTGAAGTGTCAGACTTTATCTCAAGATCCAAACCTGAAAAAACTCATGTGCAAACTGCTAACGGGGGGTGCATTAGTGTTCAAGGGGGAGGAACAATTGAAATTTCACCACAAATGAAATTATCAAATTGTTTATACATACCATCACTATCCCACAAATTGTTATCTATTAGCCATATTACAAAAGAGTTAAATTGTACAGTTTTAATGCACCCAACTTTTTGTATCCTACAGGACATCAGAACGGGAATGATCATTGGGCGTGGCACTGAACGTCAAGGGTTGTATTATGTTGATGAAGTGACTCAGCAAGGGACTGCGATGTTAGCTCATGGAAGTGATGATAGAAAAGCTTGGCTATGGCATAGACGTCTAGGACACCCATCCACCGGTTATCTTCAAATTTTATTTCCTAAATTATTTCCACCAAATAAATTGTTACATTGTGAAACTTGTGTTTTGGCAAAAAGCCACAGACAATCTTTTAAACCCAACAACACTCGGGTCAATAACCCATTCTCACTGGTTCACTCCGATGTTTGGGGACCAGCTGATGTTATGGGCGGACAATTCTACCGATATTTTGTGATTTTTGTGGATGATTGCACACGAATGACATTGATATATTTCCTTAAAACCAAATCGGAAGTTTTTGAAAAGTTTAAAATATTTCACTCAATGATACAAACTCAATTTCAACGGCCTATCCAAATCCTTCGATCCGATAACGGAGGAGAATATATAAATGACCAAATGAAACAATACCTCCAAACTAATGGTATGATTCACCAAACGTCATGTGCACATACACCAGAACAAAACGGTGTCGCCGAACGAAAAAACCGAATCCTCTTGGAAATCACCCGAGCCCTAATTATCGAGTCTCGGGTCCCACGTTCGTTCTGGCCTGAAGCCCTTGCTACATCCACATATCTCATCAACTGTCTCCCAACCAAAGCCCTTAAACTCAAAACTCCCATCCAAACCTTAAGTGAATTCACCAAACTCCCCCCTTCACTTACCCTAACACCTAGAATCTTTGGGTGCTCGGTGTTCGTTCACATACCCAAAACTAGCAGGAATAAATTCGATCCGTGTGCTGAAAAATGTGTTTTTTTGGGATATGGGATCAACCAAAAAGGATATCGTTGCTACAATCCAAAGAGTCGTCGCATGTTCACCACAATGAATTGTGACTTCCTCGAAACCGAGTTCTTCTACGACTCCCAACATAATGGTCAGGGGGAGAGAGAGTCAACTGACACATTAAGTTGGTTGAGATGGATACCCACATCTGAAGAAGTGCATCAGAGTTCCCCAAACGAGTCACATACACCTCATAATCCAACTACCGATAACAGTGTTGCTGCAGAACATGATCTTCCGAACCTGATGCCGGAGGTAAGTCTTTCTCAATCCAGTGAGCCCGATATGGTAGAAACACTAGAAACTAGCGTAGAAACACATGAAAATCCTAATCATGATCCTCAAGATGAACAGGATAATCAGGAAACTACAGGAGGATATGTCCTACCACCACGGGCTAACAGAGGAATCCCTCCGAAGAGATATTCCCCAGATCGACAAGCAAAAAACTCGAGGTATCCTATGGCTAACATAGCCAATGGGAATCTATCGAATAAAGCAAAAGCATTTATGATGGCTCTTTACTCAGAAACAACTCCAAAAACAATAGAACAAGCTATGGGATCGGAAAAATGGAAAGGAGCCATGGAAGATGAGATGAGGGCCCTATTAAAAAGTAACACTTGGGAAAAAAGTCTTCTACCGGAAGGAAAAAAAATGGTTGGATGTAGGTGGTTGTTTACAGTTAAACACAAACCAGATGGAGCAATTGAAAGATACAAGGCTCGGTTGGTTGCAAAAGGATACACCCAGACATATGGGATAGACTACTCGGAAACCTTCTCACCAGTCGCAAAATTTGACACAATAAGGGTGTTGTTCTCTCTTGCTGCTAATAAAGGATGGCCACTTCACCAATTCGACGTAAAAACGCCTTCTTACATGGCGAATTAAAGGAAGAAGTTTACATGGAGCCCCCACCAGGATTCAAAGATGACTTCAAACCAGGGGAAGTGTGTCGTCTAAAGCGTACTTTGTATGGTCTCAAGCAATCCCCACGTGCATGGTTTGGAAAGTTCACTATAGCTATGAAGAAATATGGCTTCAGGCAAAGCAATTCAGATCACACATTGTTTCTTAAACGAAATGGTGACCACGTTACATGCTTGGTTATTTATGTTGATGATATGATTATCACTGGAGATGACAAAGAAGAAATGAAAAAGCTGAAAGACAACCTGTTCAAAGAATTTGAAATGAAAGACCTAGGGAATCTCAAATATTTTCTCGGGGTCGAAGTTCTAAGATCCAGACAAGGCATCTTCATTTGCCAAAAGAAGTATATCCTAGATCTATTAGCAGAAACAGGGATGATAGATTGCAAACCAGCTGAAACTCCCATGATGGTGAATCACAAACTTCGCATGGAAGAAGGGGTGAAATTTGCTGACAAGGAAAGATACCAACGACTTGTAGGGAAACTAATATACCTATCACATACACGTCCTGACATAGCTTATGCAGTGGGAGTAGTTAGTCGATTCATGCACCAACCTCAAGTTACTCATATGGAAGCTGTCCGGAGAATCATTAGATACCTAAAAGGAACTTCAAGTCATGGTCTTCTCTTTAAAAATAATGGAAATCTTGACATACAAGGGTATACTGATGCAGATTGGGCAGGAGATAAAGGAGACATGAGATCAACATCTGGATACCTCACAATTGTGGGTGGAAATCTAGTCACATGGAAAAGTAAGAAACAAAAGGTGGTATCCAGGTCCAGTGCCGAAGCCGAATTTCGTGGAGTTGCTCGTGGCCTTGCAGAAATTCTATGGATAAAGAAACTCCTAACAGAAGTGGGATATCCTCCAAACAAAGTGTGTAAAATCATGTGTGATAACAAAGCAGCAATTCAAATATCAGAAAACCCTGTTCAGCACGACCGAACCAAACATGTTGAAATCGACAGACACTTTATCAAAGAGAAGATTGAGGCTGGAATCATTGAGCTCCCTTTCGTGCATTCAAATGACCAACTTGCTGACATATTGACCAAGGCCGTTAACAACAGAATATTCAGGGAATGTCTCGACAAGTTGAGCATTGGAGACCCTACTACTCAACTTGAGGGGGCGTGTTAGAAAAGGAATGTCAAAACTAAAGGTGGTAACTAGTCAAAGGTGCTGAACCAACGTCTAAATCTCCAGCTCATTTGTTTTATTTTTGGCTATTGATAGGCTGTAAATTAGTTGGGTGATTTAATGTTGTTTCCTTCCTTTATGTTGTGTTTCTCCTATAAAAAGGGTGTAAGATCAGTTGTAAAATATATGAGAAAAACCTATTCATTCTCTACTCTAACGTCTGATCACTAATCTATGTACCAAGTTCACAAGAATAAAGTGGATTAGCATGTAATCACTAAGTCAAACATCTATTTAGGCATACGTATAGGACTACAGGCTCTTACAAATTGGAACTTTGATTTATTTACTATTCAAGCAAATTACAAAGAAGTGGCGGGTAAACGGGCAACAAGTTGCGTCGCAACCCCCTTTTGAATCGCGAACCCAATCCTACTAAAGATAAAGTTATAAGCCCTGGGGACGACAAATTACTATGCATATATGATTTATGCAAGTATCTCATTTTATGCAAGTATCTCATTTTATCATATATTTTAATTATTATTAGATGTATTTAGTTATTCTATAATTAATGAGTTTTTTATCATCCGAAAAATATAGTTTGGTGGTAAATAGTGTGCAAAAGTTTATGAATTTAGATCTTACAAAATGCATATATGATGAATTTATCCTATAAAAATCTAGGCGTTGCTATAAAAATCAGTATTTTTTATTTATTATTGTCATTGCTATAAACTTGTTTATGTATTCTATATAGTTATATATTTTCATAAATTATAAATTAATTATGACGTAATCTGGATTTTGAGAGCGGTCCAAGGGTCTAGCGAACGAACCTATAGACCACCCGTTTGAATTTTTGAGTTAACAAACAATATCTTGATTGGCTTTTCTTTCTCTTTTTGTTACGGTACAATATAATACTTTTTTAACGGATCATTTTTTTGCCCCCGCTGAAAAAAATATTCCGGATTCGTCACTACTTCTCACAAACAGTCCTACTCAGCGTGACACGTAAGTTTTTTACCAATTCTTTCTACAAACATCTTCTAACCCAACGCTAAAAATACTTATCATTTCTACGTGCAACCCACTTAAATATAAATATGTTAGTAAAAAATAAGCTACGTGCGACTACGACTAGCCATGGACAACAACAAACAAACCCTCCCATCAGATGGTGGTGACCTTTGGATTAGAAACAGAGCAAATTGATACTTAGCTTTAGATAGGGACAAGTATTGCTGTGTTTTTCAATTGTATTTTGGAGTGTTAGTGCATGCGGTAAAAGATGCTTAAATCATTAATTACTAATTTATCAAGGCTCAAGATTGTTTCTATTCAATTAAAATCCTTATTTTATAAAAGGTAATAAAAAATGAAAATAAAATTTGCATATCATTAGTAAGTAATAGAAGTAGAATGATTAAGGAGAAGTAATGTTTGTGTGTAGGAACTTGTATAGGAACTGACCATCCGAAACCATGAATCATAAGATATATCAATCTTAAGGTACTTGATATGCTTTGAGCAAGGTTTATAAACTTTAAATTTTACCTTCGGATTCGCATATCTAGTTCTTTCACCATTAGTTGTCCATTCATCCTAAATCCATTTATGCTACTATATAATC
This sequence comes from Deinandra increscens subsp. villosa, assembly GCA_039602395.1. NCBI lineage: Eukaryota > Viridiplantae > Streptophyta > Magnoliopsida > Asterales > Asteraceae > Deinandra > Deinandra increscens. The sequence continues at coordinate 729,207 of JBCNJP010000003.1, read as the reverse complement.
TGGAATCACCTAATGTCTGAAAATCAGTCGTGTATAATTTTGTAGACACGGACTCGAGAACACCATTTTTTATCATCCACACATCACAAAGTTCAAGTTCATCACTGTAATCAATCAAAGAAAGAGACTCATTAAGCTTATAGATGAACCTATAGTCGGGTTGTGATAAACTATCGGGAAAGGCTAATTCTCCAAATTCTCCACTTGTCAAATCAAATAAAATAATCATGGCATTTGTGTTATCCAAATCATAAGCAACCCAATGAATAATCCCGTCCATAACCATCGGGTTATGGTTAAAACTGAACGATTTTAAAGGCAGGCAGGTAGGCACAAATTAATTGATATGCTTCTCCAAACACCAGTGTTTAACGTAAAAACCTCAGCTTTCTGATCGGCGGAAACCTTGACGATCTTGGGGTCAATAGTTGTATCAATATAGGATTTTTAAATCATTTATATATATATATAACATTTAGAATTGTTGGATTGTGAGGAGATCTCCTGTACTACGTTCTATCTACCCAATGACATATTTACAACAACACATTCACTCCACCAATCAAATTTTTCTCTGCTCTTCAATTACATCCATCCATAAAGAAAGACAAAGAAGATAGTAAAGAGGATAAAGAAGAAAGGAGGTTGTTCGATGAAATGCCTTCATTAAACTTATGTTGATGGTTAAGAATTTGATATCGTAATTGTCACCCCATGCTAAAGCTAATTGTTTTTGAAATTCTGTTCTCATTCCTTCCATATATATAATTTGTTCATAATTTCAGATGGTGTTAGTTTAGAAGTAAGTTGTATATAGCTAGTTAAATTCATAAAACTATTCATGTTATCATTGTGTGCTATTATTTTATAGATCCATGAAACTCATTATTTTTCGTTACTTGATCCTCTGTACATGTCTTTTAACCATGTTATTCACCTTTTGCTGTGGCTTTACAAGAAAACATCTTTTTTAATTATGTTTATCTATCTATGTTATTGAATAACCAAATCAAAGGTTGCTGATAGGACTCTAATAGTACATTTTTGTTTTTTTTATCTGTTTTGTATAGACTTTGGTTTGAAATAATAAGAGTTATGGTTCTCATGTCAATTGAACAGAAATGTACTATTAAAATCCTAAGAGTAACTTATAATAGTAATTGTGATTGTGAGATTACTTACAGTTGCAGTCCTCAACTAGGAGTATGTATTTTCAAACTTTTAATGTTTATTAGAGTTCTATAGAATAGTAAATTCTCAGTAGCTAGATCATAAGTTACTTATATGCTTCTAAATCATGAATGTAATTTTAGAATCACAATTAGTATGTTCTCTATTTGTAGAGGTGTGATTCGATAACTAAATTATAGGTTTCTGATAGGACTGTAATGATACATTTCTGTTTTGTTTCTTCTTATTATGCATAAATTTTGGTTTGAAACTACAACAGTTTTAGTTCTTATGTCTATAGTTGCATTCTTTTACTAATTTGGATTTTGTGCTCTCTGTTCTAAATACATTTACTAATAGTATGTATTTTAAAACTATTATTAAGATGCGCACCTACACACATGGAAATATCTAATAGGTAGACATGATACATGAATTACTACACAGACATTTTTTTCAATGAACAGAAACACAATGACAATGGTTTCAAAGGGAATCGCAGACATTAAACCGCGACTGAAACCATTCCCGCTGGAAGTTAGGCTCATAAGAAAATATACACCCTACATGGGCGGTCAAGAGAGCAAAGATCTATACTATCTATTAGTAGATGCAAAGGCAAGTACTCTACAGAAACTGTTATTCATATTGACTGAGAAATACATACTAAGTTATTATATATAATTTGCCTCTTAATAAACAGGGAGATGCAATTGAAGCAAAAGTAGACAAAAATTTTGCTCTAATGAAAGCAAATGGATGCTACTCCATCAACAATCATATCTGTACAGAACCACGAGCTACAGGCAGAGCAGTTTTTCACTCAGCAGCACTTCTTCTCACAAACATAACCATTGTCAAACCAATAACCGAAAGAAACATTCCAACTATGTACTTCGACTTTGCTTCCTACGACAAACTGGAAGCAAATTTAAAGCCGAAGTATCCCTTCCTTACAGGTACAAAAACATACCGTCTTTATCATTCTCATAGTAATAAACCTTATGAGTAAAAAATTAACACACTTATGCCTTAAAAAAAAAGGACTATCTTGGACGTGTTCAGCGATCATCTGGACTACAAAAGAAGAAGAATTACAACATGGTCAAAATCACACTCCTAGACCAAAGGTAAACACTTACATTTCAGAAGCTTTCTTTAATGATTTCAGATATGATCATTTATTGACATTCTGTTGGCATAAATGTAATTTAAGAAATTACATTGCTGTTCAACAAGATTCCTTTATGATACTTACCAACGAAAATAAAAGTATCTTCAGTGTTTTGATTCAAGAACCATTTCATGTTGTAGATTCAAATGTCCATATTCTTAACTTGCACACCGATAGGATCTGTTAATATGTTCATTCATATTTCTTTTCATGACTTAAAAATAAATGTATATCGGTCCTTATTTATTAACATGCAAGTTATAAGTTCTTCAATGTACTCATGGCAGTTGACTGCTACCTGAGCGAAACAATTCGGCTCTTATCACCACCAGAGCTACATACTCCAGCTGGTAAACCAACCTGTAACCACAGCCATGACTCACCAGGTATAACAAATAGAAAAATATATTTATACAGCCTTTAAAATGTACTTTTAATGCTCTCAAAATAGCAAACTGTCAAGGCCTTATACTTTTTACACTGACACTATAGCTCTATGACTTACTGTTTTTTACTCCTTGAACAATAAGACATCCTACAAAATAACTTTATACCAGCTCTATTTAGAATAACATTAAACTTAAATATTTGTTTTCCCTTCGTACCTATGTGATAATGTATGCTACCAAAGAACTTTATTTCTTGAAAAAGGACATTACTGGCATAATAAGTAAAGATGCATCAAACACATGTATGTGTGTATTTGTATAAGAAAATATAACTAATATATCATGAGTCATGACACAAGGATCCGTGGCTCCGTGCTAAAAATAAAATGATGTAGTTGAAGTTATATGTCCTATAATCAAGGTTCAAGATTGTTTGTAAGCAATTAAAATCCTGATTTAGAGTAAAATTTGAAAAATGCCTACCATCACTGAATATTAGAAGTAAAATGATCAAGAAGAAGTAAGGATTCTGTATAGGAAGTGACCATCTTGGACCATGAACGATAAGCTGTAACAATCTCAAAATTTTTGCTATTCTTTGAGCAAGGTTCATAAACTTTAATTTTTGAGGTCGGATTCTTAGCATCACGCATATCTACTTCCTCCACTATTGGCTGCCCATTCATCCTAAATCCAATTATGAAATTATATATCAAATTCTCAAAATCAATCGTGAATAATTTTGTAAACGGGGACTTGGGGTCACCATTTTTTATCATCATCCACACATCACAATGGCCATGTTTATAATCAATCAAAGCAAGAGATTCATTAAGATTGTAGATGAATTGATAGCTGGGTCCCAATAAACTACTATCTGGAAGGGCTACTTCTCCAAATCCTTCACTTGTCAAATCAAATGAAATAATCAAAGCAATTTTACTAGCCAAATCATAAGCAACCCAATGAATAACACCATCCATAACCACCTGGTTATCATAAAATATAAATGGTTTTAGAGGCCGACGCAGATTCATTGATATGCTTCTCCAAGCACCAGTTCTTAACGTAAAAACCTCAGCCTTCCAATCGGTAGAAACCTTGACGATCTTGGGGTCACTAGTTTTACGACACACCCCAACGCCAACAACAGTAATTAATCCATGAGGCAACATTATTTCAACAGATTTCCTAATCGATGGATTCCAGAGAACAACGACATCCTTTCCATCCATAATCTCTCGATGAAAATTGTACAAACAAACCAACCCATGAGAGCAATCGAGCATTATTGCATGGGGAATGGAATTGACATTCGGAGGAGGACAAATAGGAGAAAACTTGTTATGGGGGAAGCTATCATCATCAACGATAGAAACATATTTGTCCTTGCTATCTACTTTGTAGCTTACCAGCAGCTGGTGTGGCTGAGTCTGGTTGAGGCTGTGATCGATTATAAACTGAGAACTATCGATGAGAGACTTCCATTGCTTCGAAACCAATCTGAATCGAATCAAAGACTTGACAGGAACCTTTTTGATGACTTCGACTTGGAGATCGAAAGGAATATTGTTGTCGGACATCTTCACTTTTGAAGTTTGATTTTGGAGACGGTTAGGGTTTCAGCTTATAGTTAACGAGGATTTGCCGTAAAGAAAAAAAGGAAACATGAAATTGGGCTTCATATGCGATACATGATCCATGGATCATGGGTTAATTTTTTGCATCAAACATACATAGGATTTTTAAATCATGCATTAACTATTACTTTATTTATATTATTATTATTATCTTTATTTTATGAGGCAATTAATTAGTCTATTATTTTAACCTTAAAGTTTTGGTCATCATATTATCACATACAAATTTGATTACCGAATGAACCAAAAACCAACCCACATACAGAAACTTAGTTATGGATTAGGATGGGGGTATGGCTTCAGCTTCCCCCATCAGCTTTCTCGGTCTCGTTTGCTTCATCGGCTACCTACCCCTCTCATTCGGCTTTAAGGATTCGGCTTCATAAACCAAACCGAGAGACTTTAAGAGCAAAAGATAGCCGAACAATATGTGACTAATATGGAGAGATCTTTTACTTTGAAGCCTAAAGCTTCATTGTGAAACCATCCCCTCCAATCTCAAGCTTACAGGTTTCAATATCTCTCTCACCATTTTTTCTCATGTGTCACATTATCATACTATTGGATAAAAAAAACTAAAGCCTAAGGCTTCATCTGTGACCATACCCCCACCCTTAAGAGTCAAAATACATCTCTATTTAAATTGAGAAAGTTTAGAATGAGATACAAGATTACGGGAAAAAAGTTGTGCTGGTAGACCTTTTTTAATTAAACCAAACCTAATTAAGGTTACAATTCCAACATCTAGAAGGAACCGTAATTGACACAAAATCTATTAAGATCAATACAACTAAGACACTCACTTAACACACTGATTGCGCCATCACCTTCTCCCAAACCCATTAAACTTGTTGGGCCTTTTACTAACTCTTGAAATGGGCTGCTTGGTTGGGTCCACTTTTGTGTTATATGGTTGTTCGCTAGGCTTGGACCCGTATTCATAACAATCAACTGAACAGAACCCAATCTAACTCATCGTTTATCTGAATAAGTTAAACAGATTGTAATGAAACCGTAAATATTGGTATGTTAGACTGTCCACAACGCTAACAATAATTTTTCCCACCATCTGAGGATGCACTTAAGGTTGAAGAGGTGGAAAGACCCCCACTCAACAAAACCCTAATAGTGTAAAGTTTTATAGAGATTAAGCTAAAAATGTGTGACCTTGTCCATTTAATTAACATGTCCCTAAAAACCACTTTACTAAAAGTAGAAAGAAATTTATTGCAAATATGATATAAGATGCAAGAAATTTATTTTAAGTATAAATAATCGAAAAAGTGTTATTTAAAATTTACATTAATATAACTAAATATATTATGTTTTTAAATTTTAATTTATTTATATTTCGCCGTTAAAAAAATTATTTATATTTTGTTTTTAAATTTTAACTTATTTATATGCATGTACTTTTATGTCATTTTATATTTTTCAGCTAGTTTTTACCAAACGTTACATTTTATCAGCTAGCTTATAGTTTATCAGCTAGCAGCTAGCTTTTCACTTTTCAGCTACTGCGCCAAACACAACCTAAATCAAACAATTATTTACGCATAGGTACAAGACTATAGGTTCATACAAATGAGAATATGATTTATGCAAGTATCTCAGTTTATCATATATTTTAATTATTATTAGATGTAATTAGTTATTCTATAATTAATGAGTTTTTTATCATCTATAAAATATAGTTTGGTGGTAAATAGTGTGCAAAGGTTATGAATAAAATGTATTTATATGATGAATTTATCCTTCAAAAATCTAGGTCTTGCTATAAAAATTAGTATTTTTTATTTATTATTGTCATTGCTATAAACTTGTTTATGTATCCTATATATTTATATATCTTTATAAAGTATAAATTAATTATGACGTAATCTGGATTTTAAGAGCGGTCCAAGGGTCTAACGAACGAACCTATAGACCATCCTTTTGAATTTTGAGTTAACAAACAATATCTTGATTGGCTTTTCTTGCTCGTTTTTGTTAGGGTACAATATAATACTTTTTCAACGGATCATTTTTTGCTCCCGCTGAAAAAAAATATTTTGAATCCGTCACTACTTCTCACAAACAGTCCTAGTTAACGTGACACATCAGTTTTTATCAATTCTTTCTACAAAAATCTTCAAACCCAACGTTAAAAATATTCATTATTCTCACGTGCAACTCACTTAAATATATATATGTCAGTAAAAAATTATAAAAAAATCTTCTAACTCAACGTGACACATCAGTTTTTATCAATTCTTTCTACAATACTCTTCTAACCCAACGCTAAAAATATTCATCATTCTAATGTGCAGCTCACTTAAATATAAATATGTCAGTAAAAAATTATTAAAAAAAAAATGATGAAGAACACGCATGTCGCTACGTGCGACTACCCATGGACAACAACAAACAAACCCTCCTCATTGTTGTTTGTCCAACGTGCAACTCCACGTATACAGAGGTTCTAAAAATAAGCGTTGGAGCCAGTCTTATGGTTATGGATATATGAATTGGTGGAAATGATTGGGTGGGTGGTGTAATATTCCCGTCGGTGATTCAAATTTGCCGTTAAAAAAAATAGATATATGGATTGCGGATTCAGATGGTGACCTTTGGATTAGAAACATAGCAAATTGATACGTAGCTTTAGATAGGCACAATTATTGTTGTGTTTTTCAATTGTATTTTGGAGTGTTAGTATATGCGGTAAAAGATGTTTAAATCATTAATTACTAATTTATCAACGCTCAAGATTGTTTCTATTCAATTAAAATCCTCTATTCTACAAAAGGTAAATAAAAATGGAAATAAAATGTGCATATCATTAGTAAATAATAGAAGTGGAATGATTAAGGAGAAGTAATGTTTGTCGTATAGGAAACCATCTAAAACCACGAATCATAAGTTATATCAATCTCAAGATCTTTGATATGCTTTGAGCAAGGTTTAAAAACTTTAATTTTTGCTCTCGGATTCGTAGCATCATGCATATCTAGCTCTTTCACCATTGGTTGCCCATTCATCCGAAATCCAATTATGCTATTATATAATCTAGAATCACCTAATGTCTCAAAATCAATCGTGTATAATTTTGTAAACGGGGATTCGGGAACACCATTTTTTATCATCATCCACACATCACAAAGTTCAAGTTCAATAGTGTAACCAATCAAAGTAAGAGACTCATTAAGCTTATAGATGAACCTATAGTCGGGTTGTGATAAACTATCGGGAAGGGCTAATTCTTCAAATTCTAAATATTCATGGTATTGTGCTATCCAAATTATAAGCAACCCAATGAATAACCCCGTCCATAACCATCGGGTTATGGTTAAAACTGAATGATTTTAAAGGTTGGCACAAATTAATTGATATGCTTCTCCAAACACCGGTGCTTAACGTAAAAACCTCAGCTTTCTAATCGGTGGAAACACCTTGACGATCTTGAGGTCACTAGTTGTATCAATATAGGATTTTTAGATCATTAATTACTAATTTATTATAACTACTATATCCTGACACAAGGATCCGTGGCACCGTGCTAGAAATAAAATGATGTAACTGAAATTAAAAGTCCTATAATATAGGTTCAAGATTGTTTGTATGCAACTAAAATCCAAATTTAGAAAGAAAAAAAATACCTACCATCACTGAATATTATAAGTGAAATGATCAAGGAGAAGTAAGGATTCTGTATAGGAAGTGACCATCCTGGACCATGACCGATAAGTTGTAACAATCTCAAAATTCTTGTTATGCTTTGAGCAAGGTTCATAAACTTTAATTTTTGAGGTCGGATTCTTAGCATCACGTTTATCTACTTCCTCCACTATTGGCTGCCCATTCATCCTAAATCCAATTATGAAATTATATATCAAATTCTCAAAATCAATCGTGAATAATTTTGTAAACGGGGACTTGGGGTCACCATTTTTTATCATCATCCACACATCACAATGGCCATGTTTATAATCAATCAAAGCAAGAGATTCATTAAGATTGTAGATGAATTGATAGCTGGGTCCCAATAAACTACTATCTGGAAGGGCTACTTCTCCAAATCCTTCACTTGTCAAATCAAATGAAATAATCAAAGCAATTTTACTAGCCAAATTATAAGCAACCCAATGAATAACACCATCCATAACCACCTGGTTATCATAAAATACAAATGGTTTTAGAGGCCGACGCAGATTCATTGATATGCTTCTCCAAACACCAGTTTTTAACGTAAAAACCTGAGCCTTCCAATCGGTAGAAACCTTGACGATCTTGGGGTCACTAGTTTTACGACACACCCCAACGCCAACAACAGTAATTAATCCATGAGGCAACATTATTTCAACAGATTTCCTAATCGATGGATTCCAAAGAACAACGACATCCTTTCCATCCATAATCTCTCGTTGAAAATTGTACAAACAAACCAACCCGTGAGAGCAATCGAGCATTATTGCATGGGGAATGGAATTGACATTCGGAGGAGGACAAATAGGAGAAAACTTGTTATGGGGGAAGCTATCATCATCAACGATAGAAACATATCTGTCCTTGCTATCTACTTTGTAGCTTACCAGCAGCTGGTGTGGCTGAGTCTGGTTGAGGCTGTGATCGATTATAAACTGAGAACTATCGATGAGAGACTTCCATTGCTTCGAAACTGATCTGAATCGAATCAAAGACTTGACAGGAACCTTTTTGATGACTTCGACTTGGAGATCGAAAGGAATCATGACCTTGGCAGGCATCTTCACATCGATCACTTGGAGTTTGATAGTTTCAGAGATATATGATTAGGGTTTCAGCTTAGTATTATAATAATAACGGGGACGGAAGCGGCGAGGATTAATATGCCGTAAAGAAAAAAAAGGTATAATTTGAATTTGGGCTTCAATGCGATGTATATATATGATCCATGGATCATGGGTGAAGTTGTGTCAAATATATAGGATTTTTTTATCATGCATTAACTACTACTAATTTATTTAAATTATTATATTAATTAATCGTACTAAAATATATATGAGGCATTAATTAGTCTAGTCTATTATTTTTTAACCTTAAGTTTAGGTCATCATATATATTCACATACAAACCTGATTACCGAATAAACCAACCCTGATACAGAAAATTAGTTATGGATTAAACATTTTAACCAAACCTACTTAGGGTTACGACTTACGATTCCAACATTAAACCCGGTTAAACAACCCGTCAATCGTATCAAGTTGACACGTTATATCATTCAACCGAACACATCCGTTAAGCATAATAAAATAAAATCAATCATAAATTATATTTATATAATAACAAGTTGGGTTGGATTGAATTGGATTGTGGATACGAGAAAAAAAATAGTTAAATTGGATTGTGTATATGGAGGATAGAGAAATTAGTTTTTTTAATGAAAATTTGAACCGGGTTGGATCACCAATGTGGATAGTCTAACACAGAAAGATATTGTAAAAATTATAATCATCACTCTTTGAAATAACAAATTTCAATTTGGAATTGCAAAACTTGATATGGTCGGCCTCAATAGAAACACACACTAACAGATCTTTTGTTAATGATTCTGTATAGAAAGTGATCATCCCGAAAAACGGACCATAAGGTGTATCAATCTCAAGATCCTTGATATGCTTGGAGTAAGGTTCATAAACTCTAAGCTTTGCGGTCGGATTCGCAACATCACGCATATCTACTTCTCTCACTATTAGTTGTCCATTCATCCTAAATCCAATTATGGAATTACATTATCTGGGATTATCTAATCTCTTAAAATTAATTGTGTATAACTTTGTAAACGGGGATTTGGTCACACCATTTTTTCATCATTGTGATCGACCAAAGCAAGAGACTCATTAAGCTTATAGATGAACCTACGGTCAGGTTGTGATAAACTATCGGGAAGGGCAGCTTCTCCAAATTCTTTACTTGTCAAATCAAATGAAATAATCACAGCATTTGTGACATCCAAATCATAAGCAACCTAATGAATAACCCCGTCCATAACCACCTGGTGATGGTTAAAACTTAACGATTTTAGAGGCCGACACAAATTCACTGATATGCTTCTCCAAGCGCCAATGCTTAACGTAAAAACCTCAGCCTTCCCATCGGCAGAAACCTTGACAATCTTGGGGTCACTAGTTTTACTACAAACCCCAATGCCAACAAGTGTAATTGATCCATGCGGCAACACTATTTCAACATAGTTCCTAATCGATGGATTCCAAAGAACAACCATATACTTTCCATCCACATTATCTACACCATGAACACAAACCAATCCATGAAAGCAATTGATCATTGTTGCACGGGGAATAGTCTTAACATTCGGAGGAGGAAGAATAGGAGAAACCTTGTTACGAGGGAATCTATCATCATCAACAATATAAAAATATCCGTCCTCGTCATCTACTTTGTAGCTTATCAGCATAAGGTGTGGCTGAATCTGGTTGAGGCTGTGATCGATGATAAACCAAGAGCTATCGATGAGAGACTTGATAGGAAGAACCTTTTTGAGGATTTCGACTTGGAGATCGAAAGGAATATCGTTGGCTGACATCTTCGTTTCGTTTGGAGTTTGATTTTTGGAGATGGTTTGGGTTTCAACATGTAACGGGGACGAAAACGTGGAACGAAAGATTCGTATATGAAACTTTTTAGGAATTGCCGTAAAAAAAGATAATATGAATTTGGGCTTCATATGATGGTGAAGAAGGCGTGTCAAATATATATAGGATTTTAAATAATGTATTAACTACTAATTTACTTATATTATTATTTTAATTTTACTTAAATATGAGGCAATTAATTAGTCTATTATTTTATCCTTCAAGTTTAGGGACACGTTTTATTTACGGAGCTAAAAGATCAGCAATTGCTATTAAAAAGCAGCTAATCATGATCATCAAGCAAAGAAAACAGGTCCTAAATCAAGAAAATGCACCACCTTTTGAAGACCTTTTGTCACATTTGCTTGTATCATCGGATGAAAATGGTAGGTTTCCATAACGTTACTCATGAAGAGCCTTGGAGAGCATCCTAACGTTTACAAAAAAGTGTTGAAAGGTCGGTTTTGATAATTGATATATATACATGATACATATATTCATGTTTTTTAATCCATATAAGTGATTATGGTTTATATATGTATGTCACTAGAGCAATTGGACATTTTGGAGGGAAAAGCACCTGGTGAAGGGCTAAATTTGGAGGACATACAGAAGAAGATGAGATACTTTTGGAATGTAGTATGTGAATTGCTTAGATTGACTCCACCTGTGATTGTGATTGGTACTTTTCGAGAGGCCCTGCAGGTAGATTTTGAGTATGCCGGTTGTTCGCATCATGATTCGTTGCTGTATCATTTTTGCACTCGAATTTGTTCTTATCATAATATTAGCCATCAAAGATGTCTGATTTATTGGAAATATCATAATATTAGCCATCAAAGATGTCTGATTTATTGGAAATATTGATTGAGCTATGATTTGTAAAACACAACAAAAAGCGAAAATAAGATGATCAGCCACCACCATTACATCCAGGCAAGACTCATGATATCAACAATATAAATAAATAAACCTATAGATTTTATTAAAGGTAACAATGTCACACATTCATTCATTATAACTTATATAGCTTATCTATCCGGACCATAAGAAATTGTGCTAGAAATTGATGTAATAGAAAAGCAAAGCTCAAGATTGTCTGTGTGCAATTAAAATCCTGAATAATAAATTAAAAGAAAACAAAAGAAAAAAGAAATCACACCATCACTAAATATTATTAGTAAAATGATCAAGGAGAAGTAGTGATTCTGTATAGCAAGTGGCCATTCCGAACCAGAGACCATAACTTGTATCAATCTCAAGATCTTTGATATGTTTTGAGTAAGGTTCATAAACTTTAAGTTCTTTGGTCATATCCGCATCATCACGCATATTTGTTTGACTCACTATTGGTTGCTCATTCATCCTAAATCCAATTATGAAATTATCCATTCTCCCAAAATTAATCGTGTATAGTTTTGTAAACGGGGACTCGCAAACACCGTTTTTTTTTCATGATCCACACATCACAAAGGTCAAGGTCTTCACTGTAATCAATCAAAGCAAGAGACTCATTAAGCTTATAGATGAACCTAAGGCCAGGTTGTGATGAACTATGAAGGGCTAGTTCTCCAAATTCTTCACTTGTCAAATCAAATGAAAAAATCACAGCATTTCTGGCACCCAATTCATAAGCAATCCAATGAATAACCCCGTCAATAACCACCTGGTAATGGTTAAAATCAAACGATTTTAGAGGCCGACACAGATTCATTGGTATGTTTCTCCAAGCACGAGTGCTTAACGTAAAAACCTCAGCCTTCTGATCGGCGGAAACCACGACGATCTTGGGGTCAGTAGTTGTAGGGCACACCCCAACACCGACACCACTAACTGATGCATGCGGCAACACTATTTCAACAGATTTCCTAATCGATGGATTCCATAGAACAACCACATCCTTTTCATCCACAATATCTGGATCATGAACACAATACGAACAAACCAATCCATGAGAGCAATCGGACAAAAATGCACGGGGACTAGAAACAGTCGGAGGAGGACGAAAAGGAAAAGACATGTTATGGGGGAAGCTATCATCATCACAGATAGAAACATACTCTTCATATTTGTATCTAACCAGCATACGACGTGGCTGAGTCTGGTTGATGCTGTGATCGATGATAAATTGAGAGCTATCGATGAGAGACTTCCATTGCTTCGAAACCGATCGGAATCGAAGCAAAGATTTGACAGGAACCTTTTTTATGATTTCGACTTGGAAATCAAAAGGAATTTTGTTGACGGACATGTTGTTTTTTGAACGGCTGTTGATGGACATGTTCACTTGGAGTTTGATAAATTCGGAGATATATGATTAGGGTTTCAGCTTATATTATTAATATATAACGGGGACGGAAACGAGGACTTGCCGTAGAAAAGGGTGATGTGAACTTGGGCTTCATATGCGAAGATATGATCCATGGATCGTGGGTGAATTTTGTGTATCAAATATAATAGGATTTTTAAATCATTCATTAACTACTAATTTAAATTTATTATTATTATTATTTTTATTATTATTATTATATATATGAGGTAATTAATTAGATGAAAACTCTCTATATGTCGATTTTTATCAACATTCACTCCTTTTGTCCATCTGAATAATTCTTTCACCAAATGTCCATGTTTTATGTTCTGATCCTAACATATATTTAGGTTCGACCGACCTTAAACCAGCCAACAGAATCTTAAAACGTTACATAAAAGTCAAACATGAACTAACATATTTTTCCACCGACTATTATTCCGACAAGAATGTCTACGGTCGACCACCACCTTCTAACAAATATGTCGAGGGTCGGCCTCGAACTTAATGCAGTTGTGGTCAAATCTAACCTAGATGAAAACTCTCTATATGTCGATTTTTCTTATCATAAAACTCACCGCCTTTCATTCATAACTAGAATTCATACATATAGAAATTCTAAACAAAACTACCCACGTGCATTTTAAAAACTAAAACTAAATACTACCTAAGAAGCTTGGAGTACAACTACATAAAGCGTCAAAGTAAGTGCAGCGAACATACAAAAAAAAATAGGCAAATATAATTATTTGATGGTGGTGAACGTGGAGCATAAAATTTAGTATACGAGGTGTGGTTGTGTAGGTGTGGAGTAGTAAAAATAAAAATATAAAGTTATATAAACTTTGATCCCACCCAACAACCAATCACGAACACTATAATTACTAATCCCTCAAACCATTGTGAAGCCGCTAGTTGAAGCCGCAAAAGAAAGTAGAAGGGGGTGGCCGCGGTGTAACCGCGAAGCCGCACACTAGCCGCACATTTTTACACCATCTTACACATGATTCATCTTAACTCTCTATCACTCTCTACAATTCTTTTTTAGAAAATGAATCCCCAATACTTCTATAATCCAATAAACCCAAACGAACAACCCCCTTCCATTCCGTCCTCCTAACGAAACATGTCTCAAACAAATGGGTACGTTCCCTTTGTGGCGTCTCCCATGTTTGCGGTTCTACAACTCGGCGGTTGGAGCAAAGAAAGCCCCCACCCTTCCTATCTCCTATCCGATTGCACACCCGAGTCTCAACCCAATTCTCAACCCAAACACATCGATATTGTCATGGAAATCCAACCCGGTCCCAAAGGCAAAAAATCGACTAAAAACCCAAAGAAAAAAGAGGCCAAACTTCCAAGATGGTCCCCGACCGTCTATACCTTGGGATGAAGCACAGGAGCTAACGTTACAAAGGTTGGATCGATTGTTCCAAGAACTCCGAAAAAGGTATATTTTCAAACTTTGCAACATTATACTTTTTTAAACTTTCTAAATTAAAAACACCATAATTTTTTGGGGGACATTACCGATAGGTGGCACAACGAGATGAATCTCGAACTCGGCAGCCAAACGAAGCACCAGCTAAATTAAAAGTGTGGCCAAGATTTGAGCCCGAAGATAACGAAGTTCAACAATAAAAATTCCCAACCTCTCCAACCAACGTAGAATCGACCAAAATGAAGCCGACATTTTGAAGATGACACAACAACGTTACAAGGTGGAAAATAAGGGTGCCATTTTCGATAAATTTTCGTCTTGAGTTGGAAAATAATTGTGCCATTTTCGATAAATTTTCGTTTTGGGAGGTTGCAAGATTATCTTCCAAATGGCGTCCGGGGGTCGACGCTCAAGGCCTAAGCTCCAAAAGATCCAAAACGTCCGAGTCCAACGACTATAGCACGAGTGCTTCAGACGCACGTGCTACACAATACAATCACAACGACGTCGACTTGGAAGAAGACGTTGAGTTGTCACCCGATAGCTGTGAAACGCACGCCGAGACACTTATGAAACGCACGCTAAGAATGTGGATAATCGAAACCATCTGTTCGAACTAAATCCAACACCACTTGCCATTGGGGTTGTAGCTCAATGGTAAGAGACAAAGTCTGTTTGGTGTTCAAACTTAGCAACGGGGTAAAATGGATGGAATAAAAAATAATGCCATTCAATAAAAAAAATATATAAAAAAAAACTAGGTAAGACAACTATATTTTATTTGCCGTATAAATAAAAAGTAAAACTAAGAAAAAATAAAAAAACACACATGATTCAAATAGAAATACTCACCTTCGGTGTTAGGCTAGGCCCATGGGCCTTGAGTTGAGTACTTCGTGCGTTAGAATTAGGGTTAGAAACACCCGCTTTTGCAACCTCTATATAATAATACCACATCAAAGTATCAAACCCAACTCATAGGTTATGGTGTTTTCGATTTCTGCTTCTTCTTTAAACTTTGTCCTTTCTTTCTTGTGATGATGTTTACCCTTTTTGTTCGCTATAGATGATGATAATGAGGATGACGAGACGAGAAAATTATACGGATTCTCTATGATCATTTTCTCTTTTTTGAGAAGGGTCCTTTCGACTCATTATCTTTATCTCAACTAATCAATTTCAAGAATTTTTACTATGTCATTTTGGTACTTATAGATCTGTTTTTTTTTTTTACCACTTTGATGCACGTAAATATTAAAGTTGTTTTGAATTTCGTCTCTTAAAAGTTGTGGTATATCATTTCAAAAGATTTCATCTTTCTAATAAACCATCGCTCATGTCCTTTTTTTTCCTTCATTTTTTTAAACTTTTGGTTTAGTTTGCTTTCCTTTTGTTCGTTTTTCCGGTTGAACCGCGGTTCCGGCCACCCGATTTAGCCGCCGACCGTAAACCGGTCGGGTTTTATTTAAGAATGGTTCTACCATGCTTAATTGGACCGCCTTCGGGACCGGGTCTTGGTTCGACCGGTCTAACCGTCCGGTCCGGTCATGCCCGGTCGTGAGCAGAATGTCTCTTATTTTTTTTTAAAATGCACGACTTTACCGGGTAATAATAGCGGAGAAGAACTGGTATTAAAAAGAGGGAAATTCTCTATATTCTAGAATCTCTCTCTCTTCTCATTCGCCTCGTTGTTTCCGTTGCTTTCAGAGGTATTTCTTCCCGCCATTATTTCACATTGAATTTGTTGTGATTAGGTTAGTCTCTGTTTAGCTCGAATGTAGAATCGCTACCTTTACACTCACAATAATGTATTGTTGGTGATTTAGCTTTTATTCTTCTGTTGAATCGAATGTAGTATCAATTACGATTCTATGATTTGAGACTGTTTCTCGAGATTTTTAGTGATGGACTCTGCTATGTAGTATCGACATCCATGTTACGATCCTGTGATTTGAGATTGTTTTTCGCATTGTATGTAGGGAACACCTAAGAAGTTTGTGAGAGAGAGAATTGAGAGATATGGCAATCCTCTGGCTTTCAAAACAATGGGTCATTGTATGGTCGTGTTTTATGGACCTGACGGGAACAAGTTTTTGTTCAGAAACAAAAACAGAATGGCGGCATCATTGTGGCCGGAAGTGATTAAAATGGTGTTCGGTAAATGCTTAAATACAAGCTGCGGTAGATTCATATATGATATCCTGATTATTCTCAAAGTGTCACCTTAATGATTCTAATAATAATGTTTGTATCATTTCCGTACTCTATAACATATCATCTCGGTAAAATATAAGATTTTGAAGAAATTTGGATGGTTGCGGTTAATATTGGACATGCTAAAGCCATCCAATATTAGGTACCAGGATCGGTACCTACTTTTCATGTCCAATATTAACCGCAACCATCCAAAAATCATAGGATCGCTAATATAGGATCGTATTTAATACTACATACAATACGAAAAACAATCTCAAATCACAGGATCGTAACATGGATGTCGATACTACATAGCAGAGTCCATCACTAAAAATCTCGAGAAACAGTCTCAAATCATAGAATTGTAATCGATACTACATTCGATTCAACAGAAGAATAAAAGCTAAATCACCAACAATATATTATTGTGAGTGTAAAGGTAGCGATTCTACATTCGAGCTAAATAGAGACTAACCTAAACACAACAAATTCAATGTGAAATAATGGCGGGAAGAAATACCTCTGAAAGCAACGGAAACAACAGGGCGAATGAGAAGGGAGGGAGATTCTAGAATATAGAGAATTTCCCTCTTTTTTATACCTGTTCTTCTCCGCTATTATTACCCGGTAAAAGTCGTGCATTTTAAAAACTATAAGAGACATTCTGCTCACGACCGGACCGGACGGTTAGACCGGTCGAACCAAGACCCGGTCCCGAAGGCGGTCCAATTAAGCATGGTAGAACCGTTCTTAAAAAAAATCCGACCGGTTTACGGTCGACGGCTAAATCGGGTGGCCAGAACCGCGGTTCAACCGGAAAAACGAACAAAAGGAAAGCAAACTAAACCAAAAGTTTAAAAAAATGAAGGAAAAAAAAGGACATGAGCGATGGTTTATTAGAAAGATGAAATCTTTTGAAATGATATACCACAACTTTTAAGAGACGAAATTCAAAACAACTTTAATATTTACGTGCATCAAAGTGGTAAACAAAAAAAAAACAGATCTATAAGTACCAAAATGACATAGTAAAAATTCTTGAAATTGATTAGTTGAGATAAGATAATGAGTCGAAAGGACCCTTCTCAAAAAAGAGAAAATGATCATAGAGAATCCGTATAATTTTCTCGTCTCGTCATCCTCATTATCATCATCTATAGCGGAAAAAAAACGGTAAACACCATCACAAGAAAGAAAGGACAAAGTTTAAAGAAGAAGCAGAAATCGAAAACACCATAACCTATGAGTTGGGTTTGATACTTTGATGTGGTATTATTATATAGAGGTTGCAAAAGCGGTTGTTTCTAACCCTAATTCTAACGCACGAAGTACTCAACTCAAGGCCCATGGGCCTAGCCTAACACCGAAGGTGAGTATTTCTATTTGAATCAGGTGTGTGTTTTTTCTTTTTTCTTACTTTTACTTTTTATTTTTACGGCAAATAAAATATAGTTGTCTTACCCAGTTTTTTTTTTATTCAATGGCATTATTTTTTATTCCATCCATTTTACACCGTTGCTAAGTTTGAACACCAAACAGACTTTGTCTCTTACCATTGAGCTACAACCCCAATGGCAAGTGGTGTTGGATTTAGTTCGAACGGATGGTTTCGATTATCCACATTCTCAACGTGCGTTTCATAAGTGTCTCGGCGTGCGTTTCATAAGTGTCTCGGCGTGCGTTTCACAGCTATCGGGTGACAACTCAACGTCTTCTTCCAAGTCGACGTCGTTGTGATTGTATTGTGTAGCACGTGCGTCCGAAGCACTCGTGCTATAGTCGTTGGACTCGGACGTTTTGGATCTTTTGGAGCTTGGGCCTTGAGCGTCGACGCCCGAACGCCATTTGGAAGATAATCTTGCAACCTCCCGAAACGAAAATTTATCGAAAATGGCACAATTATTTTCCAACTCAAGACGAAAATTTATCGAAAATGGCACCCTTATTTTCCAACTTGTAACGTTGTTGTGTCATCTTCAAAATGTCGGCTTCATTGGGGTCGCTTCTACGTTGGTTGGAGAGGTTGGGAATTTTTATTGTTGAACTTCGTTATATTCGGGCTCAAATCTTGGCCCCACTTTTAATTTAGCTGGTGCTTCGTTTGGGTGCCGAGTTCGAGATTCATCTTGTTGTGCCACCTTATCGGTAATGTCCCCCAAAAAATTATGGTGTTTTTAATTTAGAAAGTTTAAAAAAGTATAACGTTCCAAAGTTTGAAAATATACCTTTTTCGGAGTTCTTGGAACAATCGATCCAACCTTTGTTAACGCTAGCTCCTATGCTTCATCCCAAGGTATAGACGGTCGGGGACCATCTCGGAAGTTTGGCCTCTTTTTTCTTTGGTTTTTAAGTCGGTTTTTTGCCTTTGGGATCGGGTTGGGTTTCCATGACAATATCGATGTGTTTGGGTTGAGAATTGGGTTGAGACTCGGGTGTGCAATCGGATCGGAGATAGGAAGGGTGGGGGCTTTCTTTGCTCCAACCGCCGAGTTGTAGAGCCGCAAACATGGGAGACGCCACAAAGGGAACGTACCCACTTGTTTGAGACATGTTTCGTTAGGAGGACTGGATGGAAGGGGGTTGTTCGTTTGGGTTTATTGGATTATTGTTGGGTGAAACCCTGGCGTACGTTTGTTCATGGAGCTAGGGAACACCGGAGAAGTTTGTGAGAGAGAGAATTGAGAGATATGGCAATCCTCTGGCTTTCAAAACAATGGGCCATCGTATGGTCGTGTTTTATGGACCTGAGGGGAACAAGTTTTTGTTCAGAAACAAGAACAGAATGGCAGCATCATTGTGGCCGGAAGTGATTAAAATGGTATTCGGTAAATGCTTAAATACAAGCTGCGGTAGATTCATATAAGATATCCTGATTATTCTCAAAGTGTCACCTTAATGATTCTAATAATAATGTTCGTATCATTTCCGTACTCTATAACATATCATCTCGGTAAAATATAAGATTTTGAAGAAATTTGGATGGTTGCGGTTAATATTGGACATGCTAAAGCCATCCAATATTAGGTACCGGAATCGGTACCCACTTTTCATGTCCAATATTAACCGCAACCATTCAAAAATTTAAAGAGGAGACCGATATATTAGGTACTGGGATCGGTACCCACTTTTCGTTTAAAACGGGACCGGTACCGGTCACGTACAGGTACGGGTACGGTACCCGTGTTCATCCCTATAAGTCCCCGTGTTCATCCCTATAAGCCCCCGTGTTCATCCCTATAAGCCGCTAGTTGAAGCCGAAAAAAAAAGGCAACGGGTACGGTACACTAGCAGTGGACTAGCCGCTACCCACACCCTCCCCTGAGGGTCATTTGGGTGAAAACAAGGTCAAATTAGCAAGTTTAGATTGGTCTAGTTAGTTGGGTTTTTTGTTTTGTTCTGGATTCTAGCTGCTGTCTAGAAGCCTTTGGCTTTGGATGATCAAGATGTTGTCCTTTGGATTAAAAATAAGAGCAATTTGGTACGTAACTTTAGATTGGGACAATTATTGTCTTTTTTAATTATACTTTGCATAATTATTGTTCCCGTTGGATCCTTGTTCATTTTAACATTAGATTCCAATTGGCATATGGTTAAACTTTATAAAATCGAATAATATCGAAATCTAAGTTTCCTTAAATACCTCATTCATTCATGATGAAGAAGTTCATAGACGTTAGCAGTCGTCAATGGCAGCAGCATTGCTCGCCTTTTGCTTTCTGCTCACTGTCATATGCTTCTTCTATTGGAAAAAACCAGCAACCAATCACAACCTTCCACCTGGAAGCTTCGGGTGGCCGTTGTTAGGTGAAACCCTGGCGTATGTTCGTTCAAGGAGAGACGGAACACCGGAGAAGTTTGTACGCGAGAGGATCAAGAGATATGGCAGTCCTCTAGTTTTCAAAACATCGTTCATCGGCCACCGTATGGCCGTGTTTTGCGGACCCGAGGGAAACAAGTTTTTGTTCGGCAACGAGAACCGACTGGTGGCGTCGTGGTGGCCGGAAGGGATCAGAATGGTGTTCGGGAAATGTTTAAATACAAGCCGCGGAGATGAAGCGAGATGGTTGAGGAAGACGATGCTACCATATCTAGCTCTTGATGCTGTATCGAATCGTTACTTGGTCACCATGGATGAAGTAACTCGTCTTCATATCCAAAATCATTGAGAAGGTAAGAGTGAGGTGAAAGTTTTCGACACGGTGAAACCATACTTGTTCGAGCTTGCATGCCGTCTGTTTCTAAGCCTCGATGATCCAAAACATGTTGCAGAACTTGGATCTTTGTTCACCGTCGTCCTAAAAGGGCTAGGGGGGCTACCTATTAATATCCCAGGGACAAGTTTTTACCGGGCTAAAAGAGCAGCAATTGCTATTAAAAAGCAACTAATCATGATCATCAAGCAAAGAAAACAGGTCCTAAATCAAGAAAAAGCACCACCTTTTGAAGACCTTTTGTCACATCTGCTTGTATCTGCAGATGAAAATGGTCGGTTTTTAACCGAAATGGAGATTGCAAATAACATATTGTTGCTACTCTTTGCCGGGCATGACACTTCTGCTGTTTCCATAACGTTACTCATGAAGAGTCTTGGAGAGCACCCTGACGTTTACAATAAAGTTCTGAAAGGTCAGTTTTGATATAGATACATAATACATGAATTCAAGTTTTTTAATCCATATTAGTGATTTATGATGGTTTATATATGAATGTCACTAGAGCAATTGGACATTTTGGAGGGAAAAGCACCTGGTGAAGTGCTAAAGTGGGAGGACATACAGAAGATGAGATACTCTTGGAATGTGGTATGTGAAGTACTAAGATTAAATCCACCTGTGACGGGAGCTTTTCGGGAGGCACTGGTAGATTTTGAGTATGCAGGTTATACAATTCCTAAAGGATGGAAGGTAAACTTACGTCTGACAATTTCAACCAATTTACTTGTGAATGTGTCTATTTGGGTTGTATTTTATTTCGACTGGGTCAAATCTATAACTTTTCTAACCAAGAGTGAACCGGGTCAAACGAGTTGAAATAGTTCTTAAATCTTAACCCACCTTTAATACATACAAGTATGCTTCCTAAAAAGTGTCTAGATCATAACTGTCATTATTTTGTTTCTGTGTGCTTCTTGACTGGCCGAACTAAACACACAATGTTGTGTGTTCATGTTGTGAGTTCCAGATAATATGGAGTGCAGTCGCAACACATAGGGAAGAAGATAACTACCCAAATGTTACCAAATTTGATCCTTCAAGATTTGAAGGAACAGGCCCCACACCATTCACCTATGTTCCGTTTGGAGGTGGTCCTAGGATGTGTTTAGGGAAAGAACTTGCCCGTGTGCAAATACTTGTGTTCCTACACAACATTGTGACAAAGTTCAAGTGGGAGCTATTGATTCCTGATGAGAAAATAGAGTATGATCCGTTGGCAACCCCAGTCGAAGGACTCCCAGTTCAACTCCAGCCTCATCAAGTTTAAAACTTTTCTATCAAGTATGCATAAGTTTGATTATGTGTAAATGCAAGACAATTTTTAAATATTAATTATACTTGTTTAACTTCTATATAGTTCAGCAAAAACTAAAAAAATAAAAATAAAAAAGAATACCTAGCTCCATGTAAGATTGAGCATATTCTCAGCTAACTTGAAATCTTCATATTCTGCCTGCAAAGCATCTTTTAGAGCCGAAAGTCTGGCTTGTATCTGTCATTTGCGTATAAAGATGAGCACAGATTCTAGCTATCAGATTGTGCTTTAGTCGAGTCAGACGAGTTGGTCAAACAGCTAATTCCTTGTTAAGGGGTCAGAACCGATCAGGCCAGGTTGACCGAAAGGCCAAAAATCCTTTATCCATCTTTTTAACCTTTTTAACAAACAATTAGTGTGTCAAAATTAATTCAAGAAACAATAATAATCTTAAAAAAAAAAAAAACTTTTGGATGCTTTATGCATCAAACATACACTATTACATGAACTTTAAAGTAACTAATAGCATGCCAAGCTTCATTAAGCTATGGTTTTGACTTTTGACCCCAAAAACAGACTCAAACTTTTCCAATGCCTCTTCATACTTGCCACTCCTAAACAAATTATTAAGAGAAATCATCATCTAGAAATTGGCCATTCATTATGCAGAAGCAAAAAAATCAGCTTACTAAAACCAACTTATTACACCTTATGTGTAAACTTGTAATTTTGAATTCACCAAAATCAGCTTACAGATAACAACTTCTTCCACTCTAAGTAAAATACATAAGCTCTTTTTTTTATTCAACCGCTCACTAAGTAATCTGGTGTATTAATTATCATCCCAAGATGCTTCTTGTTTCAATATCAGATTCCAATTCGCATATGGTTAAATGTCATTTATATAATGATAACGAGTTTGAAGCTTTATTGATTAAATACCTAGCTTAGTCATGATAGCAGTTAGCAGTAGTCAATGACCGCCGTTCTTTTCGCCTTCTTCTTCTTCCTGTTCACCGCCGTATGCTTCTTCTTCCTCCAGATTCGTCGGAAAAAACCAGCATCCACTCACAATCTTCCACCTGGAAGCTTCGGATGGCCGTTTTTAGGTGAAACCCTAGCGTTCGTTCGCGCACAGAGAGACGGAGCACCGGAGAAGTTCGTACGCGAGAGGATCGAGAAATATGGCAGTCCTCTGGTTTTCAAAACGTCGTTGCTCGGCCACCGTATGGCGGTGTTTTGTGGAGCTGAGGGGAACAAGTTTTTGTACGGGAACGAGAATAAAGTGGTGGCGTCGTGGTGGCCGGAGGCGATCGGAACGGTGTTCGGGAAATGCTTAGTGACTTCGAGCAGCGGAGAAGAAGCGAGATGGTTGAGGAAGAGGATGTTGCCGTTTCTAGCGCCTGATGCTTTATCGAATCGTTATTCTGCTGCCATGGATACGATAACTCGTCTCCATATCCAAAATCAATGGGAAGGTAATTACCATTTGCTCAAAAACTGTTCCGGGTTTCGCTCCTTTGTTGCTTTGAAAAATTACGATAATGGTTTAGAAGCTTACACTTTTTAACACTCTAATGTTATGTTAAATTCTGAAAAAAAAATTAACTTCTGTTTAAAAAAAAAAATAACTTCTGTTAAAAAAAAAATTAAAATTATACCCTTGTATTTGAGATAAAAAAAACAAATAGAATAGAGTAAACCTCTATTTTAGTCCTTGAGGTTTACCACTTTAATCCATTTTAGTCCAAACGTTTCAAAATATCTAATTTAATCCCTCACATTTCGTTTTATAATCAATTTTAGTCCAATTATTAATTTTAGTCCAATTACAACGGATGGATGGTGACAACCGCAAAAGTGGTGGCATCCATAATGATCGAGTGGTGGTAAAGGATTTTATACATTCTTCATTAAAATAAAAGGGTAAAAAAATTGCAGTTAATAGAAATTTATACTTTTTTAACACTTTTCATCTCTAACGTTAGATTCTGTTAAAACTCTCTTAAATTTTAAAAAAATTCACATTATATCCTTGTATTTGAAAGAAAAAAACAAAAGAAAACTAACAAGAAAATTACGACGGGTGGTGACGACGGCGGTTATAGCAGCGTCCATAATGACCGAGTGGTGATAGAGGATTTTTTATATTCTTATTAAAAAAATGATTGGTATATAATTGTAAATTTACATTTACATAACAAAAAATCTAACATAAGAATATTATATATAATGTTGTACGAGGGAACGGGTCTTGATGAGAAAGAATGTGAGAGAAGTAGATTGAAAAGCTCAATATATAGTATGAATTCATAATTAAATGAGATAGATGACACTCTATATCTATCATTCGTTTCGGCTTGATTTGGTCATTAATAAGAAATCATTTTATTGTTATGAAGGTAAGAGTGAGTTGAAAGTTTTCGACACAGTGAAGCCATACTTATTCGAGCTTGCATGTCGTTTGTTTCTAAGCCTCGATGATCCGAAGCATGCCGCAGAACTTGGATCTTTATTCATCGCCGTCCTAAAAGGGCTCGGGGAACTACCTATTGATATCCCAGGGACACGTTTCTACCAGGCTAAAAGAGCAGCAATTGCTATTAAAAAGCAACTAATCATGATCATCAAGCAAAGGAAACTGGTCCTAAATCAAGAAAATGTACCATCTTTTGAAGATCTTTTGTCACATTTGCTTGTATCTTCAGATGAAAACGGTCGGTTTCTAACCGAAATGGAGATTGCAAATAACATATTGTTGCTACTCTTTGCCGGGCATGATACTTCTGCAGTTTCCATAACATTACTCATGAAGAGTCTTGGAGAACATCCTGACGTTTACAAAAAAGTATTGAAAGGTCGGTTTTGGTATTATATACATAATACATATACATACATATATTCAAGTTTTTTCATCCATATAAGTGAAGTATGATGGTCTTTATATGAATATAAATGTCAATAGAGCAATTGGACATTTTGGAGGGAAAAGCACCTGGTGAAGGGCTAAATTGGGAGGACATACAGAAGATGAGATACTCTTGGAATGTAGTATGTGAAGTACTTAGATTGAATCCACCTGTGGCGGGTGCTTTTCGGGAGGCATTGGTGGATTTTGAGTATGCCGGTTATACAATTCCTAAAGGATGGAAGGTAAACTAAAGTCGACAATTTCAACTTATTTACTTATGAATTTTCTCTATCTCGATGGAATGCTAGTGCTTTCTTGACTGACTAATGTAAAACACACAATGTTGTGAGTTCCAGATAATTTGGAGTGCAGCCGCAACACATAAGGAAGAAGATAACTACCCAAATGTTACCAGATTTGATCCTTCAAGATTTGAAGGAACTGGACCCTCACCATTCACCTATGTTCCGTTTGGAGGCGGTCCTAGGATGTGTTTAGGGAAAGAACTAGCCCGTGTGCAAATACTTGTATTCCTACACAACATTGTGACAAAGTTCAAGTGGGAGCTACTAATTCCTAATGAGAAAATAGAGTACGATCCGATGGCTACCCCAGTAAAAGGACTCCCAGTTCGACTCCACCCTCATCAACTTTGAAGCTTTTCTATCAAGTGTGCATAAGTTTGATTTTGTATAAATGCAAGAGCAAGACAATTGTTAAATATTAATTATAATTGTTTAACTTCTATATAGTTCAGCAAAAACTAAAAAAAAAAGAATACCTAGCTAGCTCCATTTAAGATTGGTGAGCATTTCTCAACTAACTTGAAATTTCATATTCTCCCTGCAAACTACAAAGCATTTTGTAGAGCTGAAAGTCTGGTTTGAATATGTCATTTGTGTATAATGATGAGCATATTCTAGGCTTCTAGCTATCAGATTGTGCATTAGTCGAGTCATACGGGTTGGTCAAACAGCTAATTCCTTGTTAAGGGGTCAAAACTCAGAACCGGTCAGGCCATGGTGAACCGAATGCCAAAACGCCTTTTATCAATTTTGTTAAACACTTTCAACAAACAATTAGTGTCACAAAATTGATAACAAGAAACAATGATAGTCCTAAAACTTAACCTATTGGATGTTTTAAATATACACTATACATGAACTTTCAAACCAATTGACCCGTTTACTTTCAAGCCAACTTTTGGACGTTACACATTTGACCCATTAGATAGACAATTCACTATATATCGAATTAACATATTCATAAGTCGAAACTGTCACATGTAATTAGTAGTACCGTACCTGAATAATCGTGGAATAGCAGCATGCAATGTTGTAACTTGCTACTGAAGCTTCATTAAGCTATGATTTTGGCCCCAAAACAGAATCAAACTCTTTCAATGCCTCTTCATACTTGCCACTCCTAAACAAATAATTAAGAGAAATCATCATCTAGAAATTGACCATTCATTATGCAGGAGCAAATAACCAGCTTAATAAAAACAACTTAATACACCTAAAGTGTAAACTAGTAATTTTTTAAACCACCAAAAGTAAACACTCTATAGTTCATATCTACTCATAAACTCCCAAAGAACCCCTAGAAAGTGGGGTCCAATATACTTGTATTACAGCCCACAAACTAGAGATGAGATAAAAAAAGGTTCAGGGAATCAAACCCGGTTTTCAAACCGTCACTGACCCGGTCCAACAACTGCTTTCCTCAAACATTTCCCAGTTTCAAACTAAACCGCCAGTTCTCAACTAGTTTGACATCATGAACTACAAAATCAATACGAAAGCAGTTCTTAAAAAAAAATATAACATTACTGAAGAGGGTTTGGCTAATCACGATTGAAGTTTTTGTCCTTAAATGTCCGGCCATATATGCTCCTGCCACCAGTGCCCTGTATAACATTTAGAAAAAAGAAGATAAATTACTTGAGATGGCCTAGCTGATTGACCATTACTATTGAGGCACTAAGCATCAATACGATCAAGTATTAATAGGGCAGAAAATATTCTTAATTATTTCTAGAGATTTATGTGTAAAATGTGCTGAATAAATGTGAGAAAACTCATGAATAAATAGACCAGGACACTGTGTAAATATATACCATAACTAGATGTGAGTAGACCATATATATATTGGGACTTGGGAGAATAATTTAAGAACTGCTTCTGAGTAAATCAACACTCCATTGCAGTCTTTTGGTAAAGAAAACAAGAGCATCAACAAAACATCAAATAACATTATAGCTTAATGTAAACAGACTGAACAGATTTTCATAGTTTTTGCACATAAACTGTAGCATATGCACCCCTGGATGGAAGAAGTATAAGACAAGATAAAAAAGACCTACATTTCCCTTACCAAAGTCCGCTAATTGAATCGTCAAATCCTTAATAACACGATGAAATGCAGAACCCTTGAAACCAAAACCTTTCTCTCCTGGAAGAGATTAAAGCCAGAATACACATAAGTTCATTCCATATATGTATCAATCAACACAGTATACTATTGCAATCTTCAACCTGTACATAGAACACATAAATTTTCAGCTGTTTGGGCCACATCATCGCCAAAGAGCCCAATCACAATTCTGCCTACAAGGCTGCCCAAGGGCTTTCCTATGCTTATGTCAAAACTCAAAAAAGACTTTGTTGTTTACTTTGGCCGGTTTAGCTACCTCCTAAATGTACAGAAACCATGAAAATAAAGCTAATAAAGTAATAAGAAACTAAGTAAATCTCAAGTAATCTTGCATCTGAATAAAAGAACATCAATCAAACACTGAAAAAAAAAATTAGCAACAAAACATTAAAATTTGCATACTTCACTCTGTAACTTTGGACATAAAAACTAACTTGGATTTCTCTTCATTTACCGCTAGCTATTCCCAAATGTACATAAACCATGTAATAAAGCTAATAAAGTAATAAGAAACTAAGTAACTCTCAGATCCTAACAATTTAAGACCAGTGACCTCTGTATGTTGCACCAATTCAACTAGATTTTTCCGCAACGTTCATGATTTTCTGAATATAAATCTGCATATCACTATCTATAAGTCTATAACCTGTAACATGCCAGACAATATTGATTTGACCGTCAGTCCGTCAGTGAATTACAGAGGCAGAGTGATTAATCAAAAGTAGTGATTCTGTGTAGGAGGCCATCTCAAACCACAAATAATCATCTCCATCGATCTCAAGATCACTGATGCGTTGTGAGTAAGGCTCAAAAACCTTAAGTCTTGCTCCTTCTTCCATTATCGGCTGCCCATTCGCCCTAAATCCAAGTATGCTGTAATAACTTCTTGGATCACCATCTAATATACTAAAATCAATCTCGAACTGTTTTGTAAAAGAGAATTCCCCATCACTATTTTTGGTCATCGTCCATACATCATACACCTTGTTGCCTCGTAGACGAAGCAAAGCAACAGAGTCCTTAAACTTATAGATGGACAATTCATATTCAATTGCTAAATCAACTGGAATGGCTACTTTTCCAAGCTCTTCACTTGTCAAATCAAACGAAATAATCAAAGCCTGCTCTGTGTGGAAATCATAAGCAAGCCAATAAATAATTCCATCTATAACTACCTGATTCTTCTCAAATTCAACTTCCTGATCATTACCAAATCCATCTGGTTCAGAAGGTATAGACACATTCACTGGTATGCTTCTCCAAGCTCTCGTGCTTAATGTAAAAACCTCAGCCTTCCAATCCACGGGAGACAACGAAGAACTTGTAATCTGGACTATTTTAGGGTCATTTGTTTTAGGACAAACTCCAAAACCAACAGCAACTAATCCATTAGGCACCGCTACACTAACAGACTTCCTAATTGACGGATTCCAAACAACGATCAATTTCTTAGTATTAATCGGATCTCGAGAAGAACCGTACAAACAAACCAATCCGTGAGAGCAATCGAGGAACGATGCATCATCAGTAAGTAGATCTGGAGTAGGATGAAACTTATGGCGAGGGAAACTATCATCATCAACAATAGAAACGTAATTATACTCACCAATGTATCTGTTTTTTACCAGTAAATGAGGCGGATGAGAATGTTTGACGATGTGATGAGTGATGAACTCCGAGCTGTCGATGAGAGACTTCCATTGCTTCGAGACGGATCTGAATCGAATCAACGATTTGACAGGGCGAACTCGTTTGATGATTTCGATTTGGAGTTCGAAAGGGATGTTGTCGGACATTTTGAATTTGATTGATTTTGGGGGTTAGGGTTTTACAAACGTGGAAGATGCGTAGCAGAAGCAAAAGGGGATGTGAAATTCGGAGCGAAACAGTGATATGAAATTTGGAGCGAAAGGCGGAATTTTGGTTATTATCCGGGATTTTGGCAACTGATGAAAGTCATTTACGATTTTGCCACTGAATTTGTCACCGAAAGCTTTTTCATAATCTAAAACACTTTTTCAGTTTTTAATTTTAATATTGTAAAGTATTTTTTTTGTATTTACAAATGAGTCATTTGAGCTTTGCAAAATAGTTGGTTTCTTTGCGATGTTAAATTTTTTGGTGATGTAATAGATACACGTGGATTTTCTTAGGTACAGTAGTATAAGAGACAACAAATGATGAGTTTTAAGACCTTATTCATGAAAAAGTTGTATTTCCTAAAAGTTGTTTGTAGAGTCGCCGTATTTATATGCACCCCCCCCCCCCCCGCGGGTATTCATGTGATCCCCCTAGATCTACGCGATTTTGGACGAATTTTAAGACCTGATTGAAGAGAGAGGGGGGGGGGGAGTCGAGCATTCGTCATCTAGGGAGGCCAAGAGACAGTCGAGGACGAAGAAACTTGAGTGATAAAGTATTTATAACATCCGAATCATGTGAATTACTTTTAAATTTCGCATTTCATCATCACTTTCCATCATCATGGGTAGCTAAAATCTTCATGGTTACATCCAAGGGTAAGGTTTGAGTTTAATCAATGTTCAATCTGAAAATTGCAGGTACATTTGACATGAGTTTGATTTGAGTTGTTTGAGTACTCTATGCTTTTGGTGAATTCATGTGCTTATCACATTTCTATGTTAAACGATTTGCTATATCGAACATATCATTACATCGTTTCTGCTATTTGGTTTTATCATCAGAGAAGATAGTATTTTGATTGGTAGCGTCAGATAGTAGATTGATAATTGATAAGTATCCCATCATACAACATAATGTATTCAGTCTAGAATCGTTGAAGGATTATTGATTGAAGCGGCCATTTATTATCCTAGGTGTACATGTTATGAACTAAGCTATGTCTATATAGTGACGAATGTATAAACAAGTCAGATTGTCTATTGAATTAAAGTGTTACAAAAACATTACATATTTTAAACCACACGTATCAACACACACATTACAGATCTTAGAACTCCCGTAACAACGCGCGGGTTTCACCATCTCGTATATATACAAACATCAACTCCAGGAACAATGTTAGGTGCTTACAAGGTTAGTCTGAAGCATCAATTTGTTTATTTATATATCAATGGAAAACAATTATAAAATATTGATTATACTTGTTTAGCTTCTACATAGTTAAGCAAAAACAAAAAGGAGCACCTACCTTCATTCATTCACATATTGATGAGCATATTCTATAAACAAAAAACTGGTGGGAGTTTGATCCGGATAAATCCACACTTACATAAGTTGATTCTGTTATTTCTTGATGAATCCAAACAATGATTTGATGGCGTTTAAAGCGTTCTCGTTGATAAATGATTCGTCAAATTGTTTCATCAGCGGCTCAAACTCCTCGGATTTTCTTAAATTCTCTAGATCAGGGTCGGAACGGATCCTCTGCAATGTTAGTAGTGATTGTTAAAAGCTTGTTGACATGAGATATGATTGTTTAAAAAGAAAAGGTAACAGTTTTTAACTACCTTGAAATCATCATATTCTGCTTGTATCTGCCAGTTGTGTATTAAAAATGAGCAGGTTCTAACTATCGTATTGGTCAAACCGTCAAACAACTAATTCCTTGTTAACGGGTTGGAACCAGTCAAGCCAGATTGACCCGAAACACCTTTTTCAATTTCCTCGTATCTTTAACAAACAATTAGTGTGACAAATTTGACTACACAAAGCCCATAATTTCAAAAACGATACTTTTCGAATATAATAACTTTTTGGAGGGTTTATCCATTATGTATAGACTTTTTACAAACTTTCAAGTTTCAACCCATTTGACTCGTTTTCTTTTAAGCTAGTTTTTTTTATCTTACACATTTGACCCATTAAAGAGAGTATATAGCCCAAATCAACTCATTTATACGTAAATAAGTCAGGATCAGCACCTGTAATTAATAGCATCATACCTGATTAAGCTTGGAATAGCAGCATGCAACATTGTTACTTGCTATTGAAGTTTCATTAAGCTCTGGTTTTGACCCCAAAACAGACTCGAACTTTTCCAATGCCTCGTCATACTTTCCACTCCTAAAAAATTATCAAGAGAAATCGTCATACAGAAATTGATCATTCATTATGCAGATTCAGATAATTTGAAATGAGTAATCTCAAACCCGCTTACAGAAAACAGCTTATTTCAACATAAAATAACGAGATGCGATAAACTCATTTTCATCCAGACACTCTAAAATGTTTATATTCCTTAAGAAAAGCATGAATAATAGACCAGTTGTTTAAAATAAGCAATTTTAAACACCCTAATAATGGTTTGTCAAAGGTTACTTACTTGTAAAGCTGCAAGCCTTCACGGAGCTCCCTTTCTCGAGTTTGATTTTGTTCCTTCTTCCTCAAGTAATGTTGCATCTGAATAAAAGAACAGCAATCAAACACAAAAAAAAAACAAAAAAAAATAGCAACAAAATATTAAAATATGCATGCTTCACTGTAACTTTGGGCATGTAAACTAACTTGGATTTCTCTTACTTTACCACTAACTATTCCTGAATTTCTTTCAGCCCTAATGATCTCCTTTTCTAATAGCTCAACCGTGTCTTCCTTTTTCCCTACAAACCATACCACGTGATTTCAAAAGAAATAGAAAAAATGAAAACATCCACAATTACAAATGTTAAAGAGGGTATTTGGGATTGCTTAGTAAAAGTGTAAAACTAGACTAGATTATTATTCATAATGTAAATCTCTTATACCTTAGGGTGATTAGTTGTAATTAGTTGTCAACCATTGTAACTATAATTACACATCATTATCAATGAGAAAGAGAGACAAGTTTGAGCCATTCTATTAAAAACCTCTTATCTGCTCGTTGCATTTTGAAGCAATAGATTGTTTTGAGAGCGTAACTGCTTATTTGCCAATGTGGGACTAGCCCACTTGGTAGAGGCTCTTGCCTCTTAGTTGGTGTTCCTGGGTTCAAACCTAGGCAGGGTGTATTTTACGGAGTTATAGTTTAAGAGGGTATTGTAAATGGGTGCGTGAGTTCGCCGTATAAAAAAAAAAATGATTATCTAGCTATCTTGTTAATTGTGAGTGAAATAAGTCGTCTTAAATAAGGAGCTTCAAGTATCTTATTTCAAAAGCAACAAATAAGCAATCAGAAACACCCCTTAACAATATCATTATATATAGGTAAGAGTAAAGGTTAATTTGTAAACTAACCATATCTTTTTTGCATTCTCATGAACAAAGGCCGAATTCTTTGGCGAATGGTGTACATTGTTCTTCCATATTCAGCTGCAGTCTCTGTTCCAAACACCGCACTGCAAAACTTTAGCATTGGATTACCACGTTTCCGAACACTCATTTTCATAAGTATGTATGAGGAGGGAAATATGAGAAAAAAGATCTTGATGATCACATGCACAAGTCACAACGCAAGTTGCATCTTACTGATCCGTTTGTAAGCAGGGTAGTGGTGCAGTCCTATGAGTTTCCAGTTAACAGGTTCTTAAACAAACAGACAAACGAACCCAGAAATAGGTTACTAACGAAAGAGAATCAATGATTTCTAGCCAAGTTAATATACTACTCTGCAAATCCACTAAACAGCACTCACATTACTTAACTTTATGTTCACTTTTAAGGTGATTTAAGAAGGATAATTAAGATAACCAGTTCTACATAAATTAAGAGAAAGAAAGATTATGGACTTAATGTTGAAAAAATCAGAGAACCAATTGCATAAAATCTGCAAATCAATATAATTTTCCATATCAAAATGGGCACAAGAAAAAGGGGGAAAAACAGTACAAGTACCTTGGGCGTTTCATCAAATACCTGGTGTCCAGAACTTTATCCCCAACAGAGAACATGTAATCCTGCCAAAAGCTTGACTATCATCTTATATAGCAGCAAGTCAAATATACAAATATGTGCAGAAGTTATAGTATGCCTATGATATGGGTAGGATCCTTGCAATATAAGATTTTCAAATCCATACCTGCATAACTTTTCAGTTACTCGTCAGAACGCCGAATTCAACTTCTTTTGCGTATTTGGAGCGTGGGTTATTCGTTGCAGTAGACTAAAGAATGTATCAAAAATAGAAAAGTTTTACCTTGTAACTGTAAACTAACTGTGCATCCTATTCCTTTTGTTCTTGTCCAGTGTGGTGAATGCTGCTACTATGGAATATTAGGCTACATAAAAAGGGTTCCTTGTATCACTAACCTTAAACATTATAGTGTAGTAAAGAAATTAAAATTAAATAATGTGTTGTCTTGTGTTGACTGGCTGGAAAAAAAATGGTTGCTCATGTACGTGAGAATTGCCGCGGCTGGAGTAATCTAATAACACAACTCTCTTCTCGAACCAACTCTACCATGTGGGTAGCAATCTGCCTGAAAAAAAAAAAAAAAAAAAAAAAACTAAGGTCACTCATAAGTCTCAACCGACTGCCTCCCTTGCTTTCTAGACCAATGGAGGCTCGCCACAATCACTGGTAGCGACTCTCTTTGTTGGTTGGTCAGCTTTGTCTGTGTCTTATCACTTATGACTCGATCAGCTTAACCACATCCATGCCCTCAAGAACTTGCCAAACACAACATGCCTTTGCTCCAACCATGGAGGCTGCCCACAAGTCCACCACAAACATTTAAAAAAGATTTTGTTACATGTCGATAATAAAAATACTGATAAATATGTTTTATCATAAGTCACGTGTCAGTTTTAAAACCTTAATCATGCTATCAGATAATACATGCCCTTTTACAGATTTCTCAATGTAAATCGTATATAAATAACTGATGCGAGGGTACCTTGACCGCATATAAAGAACGGGCTTCCATTAGTATTATGACCGGAATTAGCTATGCTTACTATTCCTGGTCCAGTGAGAGTTACCGCAATTTGTTGACATACATCAAGATGTGACAAAATTGGATTCGAGGTCGGTGATCTCCAATTGAAATGGAAATTGCAATAACGTAAAAGTAATATTTTACTTTACTTTTTTATTCAATTCCATTGCAAAGAAATGCTTACTTATTTAAAGAAGGAATATGCGAACTACTAGTACGTGGGAATAGAACATGCGTGAACAAGATGTGGAACAGATAGTCCGTTTCCGTATCAAGATGTGTCTATATAGTGTCTGTTTATGGCGGATAATCCGTATCAAGATATGTCTATATAGTATATGAGCACAGAAACAAGATGAATGAAATGAATTCTAGCCACTATACCCGGCCTGAGTCTTAAATAAAAAGCAACTTGCATAAATTTCAAGTAACTTTAGTCCAACACTCCAATTTCTATTTCAAGTAACTAGTTTTTTTTACTTTAGAGTAGGCATCATACTTTCAAATTTGGATTGAAGGTGATGTTTCAGTTAACAAGTTTCCAGGCACCACATTACAAATGTCACATTTGGTCAGAGTTACCAACATGTCAACTGGCACATCATCATTTGGAATGGGTAACCTCAGATTATCTCAAATCAGAAATTTTGAAAATAGCATTCTAAATATCAACACAATCAAGCATCAATATGGCGGAAACGGGAAATATGGTTATCAATCGCTACACTTAACCTTCTTAAAATTTCCTAGAGATGTATGTGTGCTGAATAAATGCTACAAAACTCGTGGATAAGGACACCAGGACACTGTGTAAGGATATATCATAACTAAATGTGAGTAGACCATATATAGATTGGGAGACTAATTTAAGAACTGCTTTTGAGTAAATCAACACTGCATTGCAGTCTTTTGTAAAGAAAACAATAGCATCAAATAACATAATAGCTTAAGTAACCAGAATGAACAGATTATCAGAGTTTTTGTACAAAAACTGTAAAATACGCATCAGTGAACGGAAGAAGTATAAGACAGGATCAAAAAGACCTACATTTCCCTTGTCAAAGTCCCCTAATTGAATCATGAAATCCTTAATGACACGATGAAACGCAGAACCCTCGAAACCAAAACCTTTCAGTGAATTATAGAGGAGGATTGATTAATCAGAAGTAGTGATTCTGTGTAGGAGGCCATCTCAAACCACAGATTATCAGCTCCATCGATCTCAAGATCATCAATGTGTTGTGAGTAGGGTTCATAAACCTTAACTCTTGCTCCTTGTTCCATTATCAGCTGCCCATTCAATCTAAATCCAAGTATGTCATAATAAATCCTTGGATTATCATCTAATATACTAAAATCAATCTCGAACAGTTTTGTAAAAGAGGTTTCCGGATCACCATTTTTGTTCATCATCCATACATCATACGCCTTGTAACCTTTTAAATGAAGCAAAGCAACAGAGTCCTTAAGCTTATAGATGGACATTTTAGGTTCAATTACTAAATTAAATGGAATGGCTACTTTTCCAAATTCTTCACTTGTCAAATCAAATGAAATAATCAGAGCACCTGTGTGGCAATCATAAACAAGCCAATAGATAATGCCATCTATAACTACCTGATTATGAACAAACTCAACTTCCTGATCATTACCAAATGCATCTGGTTCAAAAGGTATAGACAGATTCATCGGTATGCTTCTCCACGCTCTGGTGCTTAATGTAAAAACCTCAGCCTTCCAATCCACGGGAGATGTAGACGAACTCATAATCTGGACTATTTTAGGTTCGTTTGTTTTAGGACAAACTCCAAAACCAACAACAACTAATCCATCAGGCACCACTACACTAACAGACTTACTAATTAATGGATTCCAAATAACAACTAGTTTCTTAGTATTGATTGGATCTCGATCAGAACCGTACAAACAAACCAATCCGTGAGAGCAATCGAGGAACGATGCATCACCTAGTAGATCTAGAGTAGGATAAAACTTGTGGCGAGGGAAACTATCATCATCAACAATCGAAACGTAATTATACTCGCCATCTAACTTGTACTTTACCAGTAAATGAGAAGGCTGATTATGGTTGACGAAGCTGTGAAGAGCGATGAACTCCGAGCTGTCGATGAGAGACTTCCATTGCTTCGAGACGGATCTGAATCGAATCAACGATTTGATAGGGCGAACTCGTTTGACGATTTCGATTTGAAGTTCGAAAGGAATGTTGTCGGACATTCTGAGTTTGATCGATTTTGGGGTTTAGGGTTTTACAAACGTGGAAGATTCGTAGCAGAAGCAAAACGAGGGAGATGAAGTTCGGAGCGAAACGGCGAACCAGGGATATGAAATTTGGAGCGAAAGCAGGAAAATACGGAAAATGAGTCCACGGAACGGATCTTAGATGGGTCCAATTGAAAGAGGTTAAACGGGCCGGATTATGGTTTAATGGTATTAAAAAACCGAACTACTTTATAAACTCTCTCAACAAAAGACGAAACAATTTCGTGCTTAAGTTATGTTGCAATTTTATCATGGGATAAAATTTTAGTTATCTATGATTCCGTGCTTCATTAAGTGCAATAAAATAAGAATTTTTTTTTTTTTACATTTTACCATGTCAAAGTTTAAACATTGGTCTCTCTCTAAAAAGGCTTTGACCCTTACCACTGACCCTTACCACTAGGCTACAATCCAAGTGGTAAAATAAGAATTTGTTTTGGCAACGATTTTAATACATTGATCACAAATCAATGTAGTTTTCATAAAACATTGATCAATGTTGTTTGTGGGCGATGACTAATTAAACATTGATCACAAATCAATTTTTATACATTAAACCAATCCAGTAGTTTTCATAAAAGCAATAAAAAAACATAAATTACCCATTGTCCTTTTCATGTTTAGTAGAATGCTAGTATTGTACATAAATGAATCATTTTGATTGTTTTTTCATATGTTCTCATAAAAAAATAAGAGTTTTCATCTGATCATTTCCCTGTATATACATATAGGAGTGTTTCCGTATATAACTTTCCTATACACTCATATATAGGGTTTATGATGGTTTTTATATGACTATCACTAGAGCAATTGGGCATTTTGGAGGGAAAAGCGTCCGGTGAAGTGCTAAATTGAAGGACATACAGAATATGAGATACTCTTGGAATGTAGTTTGTGAAGTATTCAGATTAAATCCACCTGTGATTGGTGTTTTTCGAGAGGCCCTCGTGGATTTTGAATATGCTGGTTACACAATTCGAAAAGGATGGAAGGTAAAACTAAAGTTGACAATTTCAACCAACTTACTTATGAATGTGTTTATTTGAGGTGTATTTTATTTCAAACGGGTAAATTCAATAACCTTTTTTACCAAGAGGAAAACGGGTTGACATTGGTCCGAACCCACATTATACCTTTTAAAATAAATCATTCTTCAAAAGTTTAAAGATCTTTAATGTCATTATATGGTTTCCGTGACCCAAGTAAAAAACATAAAAGGACCCAAATAGAGTACAAGCCTTTGGCTACCCCAATAAAAGAACTCCCAATTCAACTTCATCCTCATCAAGTTTGAAACATCAGTTTGTTTATATATCAATGCAAAACAATTATTAAATATTGATTACACTTGTTTAACTTCTACATAGTTGAGCAAAAACAAAAAAGGACCACCGAGCTTCATTCATTCTCAGATTGATGAGCATATTCTATAAACAAAAAACTGGTAGGCGTTTGTTTGAGTCGGGTAAATTCACACTTACATAAGTTGATTTTATTTCTTGTTGAATCCAAACAATGATTTGATGGCGTTTAAAGCGTTCTCATTGATAAATGACTCGTCAAATTGTTTCATCAGGGACTCAAACTCCTCGGATTTTCTTAAATTTTCTAGATCAGGGTCGGTACGGATCCTCTGCAATGTTAGTAGTAATTGTTAAAAGCCTGTTAACAAGAGATATGATTGTAACAAAAAAGAAAAAATGGAAAATAACAGTTCTCAAGTACCTTGAAATCTTCATATCCTGCCTGCATAGCTTCTTTTAGAGCAGAAAGTCCGGCTTGTATCTGTCATTTGTGTACTAAAAATGAGCAGGTTCTAACTATCGTATTGGTCAAACAACTAATTACTTGTTAACGGGTTGGAACTGGGCAGTCAGGCCAGATTGACCCGAAGCACCTTTTTTCAATCTCCTCTTATCTTTAACAAACGATTAGTGTGACAAAGTTTTACTACACAAAGCCTATTATTTCAAAAATGATATTTTTCGAAGAAAATAACTTTTTGGAGCTTTGATGCATTAACTATTAAATTTTTACGAACTTTCAAGTTTCAACCCATTTGACTCGTTTTCTTTTAAGCTAGTTTTTTTTCTTACACATTTGACCCATCAGAGAGAGTATATAACCAAAATCAACTAATTCATCGGCAAATAAGAAGGGATCCACCTGTAATTAATAACACCATACCTGATTAAGCTTAGAATAGCAGCATGCAACATTGTAACTTGCTATTGAAGTTTCATTAAGCTCTGGTTTTGACCCCAAAACAGACTCGAACTTTTCCAATGCCTCATCATACTTTCCAATCCTAAACAAATTATCAAAAGAAATCGTCATACAAAAATTGATCCTTCATTATGCAGATGCAGATAATCGGCTTCTTGAAAACAACATATTAAACTTGTAATTTTAAATCCACCATGAACAATCAGTTTGAAATGAGTAATCTCAAACCCGCCTACAAAAAACAGCTTATTTCACCATGAACAATCAGTTTGAAATGAGCTTATTTCCATCCAAACACTCTAAATTGTTTACCTGCTTTTAGAAAAGCACGAGGAGTAGACCAGTTGCTTAAAATAAGCAATCCTAAACACCCTAAGAATGGTTTGTCAAAGGTTACTTACTTGTAAAGCTGCAAGCCTTCACGAAGCTCCCTTTCTCGAGTTTGCTTTTGTTCCTTCTTCCTCAAGTAATTTTGCATCTGAATGAAAGAACACCAATCAAACACAGACAAAATTATTAGCACCAAAACATTAAAATTCGCATGCTTCACTGTAACTTTGGGCATGGAAACTAACTTGGATTTCTCTTAATTTACCACTAACTATTCCCGAATTTCTTTCGGCCCTAATGATCTCCTTTTCTGATAGCTCAACTGTGTCTTCCTTCTTCCCTACAAACCATATCACATGATTTTACTAAAAATAAATAGAAAAAATGCAATACATCCACAATTACAACTGTTTAAGAGGGTATTTGGGATTGCTTAGTAAAACTATTAGACTAGATTATTATTCATAATGTAAATCTCCTATACTTTAGGGTGATTAGTTGTAAATAGTTGTCAACCATTGTAATTATAAGTACACATCATTATCAATGAGAAAGAAAGAGAGACAGGTTTGAAGCATTCTATTACAAACCCTCTTATTTGCTCATTGCATTTTGATACAGCAATAAACTGTTTTAAGAATGTTTGTGATTACTTATCCAAAGTCCAAACTGCTTATCTTATTAACTGTGAAGGAAATAAGTTGTCTTAAATAAGCAGTTTTAAGTATCTTCTTTCATTATAGGTAAGGGAAAAGAGTAATTTGTAAACTAACCATATCTTTTTTGCATTCTCATGAACAACGGCCCGATTCTTTGGCGAATGGTGTACATTGTTCTTCCATATTCAGCTGCAGGCCATATCTCTGTTCCAAACATCGCACTGCAAAATTTTAGCATTTGATTACCACATTTTCAACCACCCATTTTCATAAGTAACTGAGAGGGAGAGGTAGAGGGAGATATGAGAAAAAAGATCTTGACGATCACATGCCCAAGGCAAGTTGCATTTTACTGATCCTGTGGTGTTAGCAGGGTAGTTGTGCGGTCCTATGAGTTTTCCGTTAACAGGTTCTTAAACAAACAGACAAATGAACCCAGCAATTACGGTTATGTATAGATTGTAGACATTAATCGAACAGTTTCTGAAGTCACAAGGATATTAGGAGTAAATACTATCATATCATGCAATCATACCTACTAAGAGAGATCAACATCGATTCATAGCTTAGACTTCATGGTTTCTAGCCAATTTAAGGTGCTACTCTACAAGTCCTACTAGGACAACACTCACATGACTCAACTTCATGTTCACTTACAAGGTGAATCAAGAAGGATAAGAAAGACTATGGACTTGATGTTTAAACAATCAGAGAACCAATTGCATAAAATCTGCAAATCAATACAACTTTCCATATCAAAATGGGCACAAGAAAAAGAATAAATAAATAAGTACAAGTCACTTAGGCATTTCATCAAATACCTGGTGGCCAAAACTTTATCCCCAACAGCAAACATGTTAGTCTTATCAGCAGATCCTCCAGGTGCAATTACATCGATGTAGGTCCCACCATCTCTCCCCTTTGCAAATCTCAACCCATAAGGCTGCTCAATCTCCACCTCATACTCTTCATACTTCTCTCCTTCCGTTGGCGGCTCTTCCTGCTCCATTTTCAGCCGATGCCCTAACAATAAAAACTGTTTTTTTCCCGGAATTTGAATTGCATAACCTGATTGACGCTCTTAGATTTTGGGGATTCTTGCTTGATGTCTGCTTGAATTGAGAGGTAATTAAAGATGTTTGTTTGGAATTGGTGGGTGAGATTAGGGTTCTGGGTAATGGGGGTGAAGAACAGAGAGATGGGTAGCTGTTGGGAGCAGTTGACATGGCGGATTATTCAGTTGAAATGTCTCTGCAATTTGGAGTTCAAAGTGGTCATTGGGGAGGAAGAAGAAAGATTACAGTTGAGCGATCAGTGGTTCTAGTGGACTTGGGGAAATTCAGTTATCTAGTGACACGTGTCAGCTCATGTGTGGATCAGAGAAATTTTGGTTAGAGAATTTTTTTAATACTAAAAATATTAATTTGGAATTTAAAGTGTTTGGGAATAATTAGTGTTGTAAATGAACCGAGCTGCTCGTGAGATACTCGAGGGTGAATAGATAAAAAGTTCAAAACGAGTCTAGTTTTGACGAGCTCGAGCTTTGAAATAGGGTTTGTTTAATAAATGATCTCGAGCCCAAGTTTATATATCAAGCGGCTCGCTAGTCTTAACGAGCTTTTATTTATATAATTTTTATTTAAGTTTTTAAATATATTTAAAAAATATTATTATTATATATAAAATTAGGATAAATAAGTAAATAATATAATTCTAAATATATGCAAATTTAATTCTAAAAAAAATAATAATTAATAATAAACGAGTCGGGCTCGAGTTTAAATAATTCTTCACGAGCCGAGCTCGAGCCTAGACGAGCTCGGACTCGGCTCCACTCGTTTACACCCATAGGAATAATTTATCGCGATCGAGCGGCCATTGAGGAGCGGCGTATGATCAGTGTAGCGGGCTATGACCGCAAAAGTGGTGAAGATTTGACGGAGATGGTAATCATAGGTTAGCGGAGTTGACGACAAATCGGCAATGAATAGTTATAGATTTAAACTATCTTTGTTGAAATCTTTAGCAATTTAAAGAGAATGTAAATTCCTTTACATAAAAGATTTCGTCAGAATTAATTTCAATTTTAATTTATTTACAATCAAATGCTTTGAAACATAAAATTTATATTACTTTCTAATAAGTTATACGAACGAAACATTATGAAACAAAATCTGAAATATAATTCTTTAAATTCTGTATATCAAACACGTAGCCCTGATTTATAAATAAGCATAGCATAGACATTATGTGTAATAAAATTACTGCTTGTGGCCTTTAATATTATATAAATTTTATGTTGGTTGTTTCATGCTTCTCCTTTCCATCCGATTAGCGGGCTGTATTTTAAACAAGACAATTAGAAACGAATTGGTTCATGGACAACAAAGATCCATTGGTTTTGCCACTGCTTTTAGGTTGTGTTTAAAACGAACATTTTTAAAAACCACCAAAAGCGTCTAAAAATCAACTAATATTCAACAAAAGCATGTAACCATTTTGCACTATGAATTCTTCGTCTAGTTTTACAAGAAATAAAAACCTTCAAAAGAAACATGAACATAGCGCAGAAGACAATCCAACACAACACTGGAAAAAGAAGAGCTAAGGACCAAAACCAAAATAGAAAGAAAAAACGATCAAAGTCTGAACTTTAAAAACCTAACCAAAATCTAAAGGGGGTTCTAAAAACACTACAGAAAGACCCTCACCCGACCCGTTACAAAAAAAACTTGTTACACTTTCCTGTTTTGCTATTTTTAACAATTTCTTTTACTTTCTCTGTCCTTTGACCATTGGCGGTAAGACCACTCATTTCTGAATTTCCCGGTCAGAGCAAACATACCACCCGTTTTTCTTTGCTAAAATCAGCAAGCATTTGCGACCCCATTTACAACAACATTCATCTCAGCAGGTTTGGCAGCATCGGCTTGCGCATTATCCAGAAGTTTGACCTCATTGACCAAACCCGCCAAGTTTTCAACTGATTTCAAAACATCCCCTTCAATTCCTTCTTTCGTCACCTCATCGGTAACAGGCTTTCCTTCCCATGACTAAGAAATAACAAAAACTAAGTTAAACCCATAGCACAAGCCAAATGTACAAAGCATTTAACACCAACTCACCTTCTTCTGAAACTGTTGTTGCTTAGCCTTTTTTTGCTGAATTTTCTTCTGTCGATCCTCATAAAACTCGAAGTCATCCAATATGCATTGCTTGCTAGAATGTTCTTTAAAAATCTTAATCACCTGCAATCCCTGCTCTAACCTCACCTAAACGTTGAAGAAAGATTAAACACTGTTAACCTAAATGCAAATAAGAAAACGTATGAATATGTCTTCACAATTTACTAAAACAAATACCTCTTGGGTATCCCTGCTATTGGTAACAGGTTTATTTTCATTGTTTTCAAGAATTATGTGCTTCAACAGGCCGTTCGGTAAATCCTTAACAATATGCCACTTGACAGGAAAACAGCCAATCCACTTATCCTGTTGCCAATACTCTAAACTTTTGTTAAAATCAACCGGTCCCACCATCTCAGCAATACCGACGAACTGTCCGCTTGTATTAACCTATAACATTTTATAAAAATTAATATTACAATGAACAAACAAATAGATATGCAAGAGTAACCAAAAATCTTACCGAGAAAAAAAGAAAAACAGGGCATCCTTCAGCTTTCTGCTGAGCTTCATTATAAGCAGAATCAAGTTTCTTGTTTCCATTTTGTGTACTGGCCCAAACATTATACTTAATGCTCTTATGAACATCATCTTCACTGTAAGACTTGATTATAAAAAACTTAGCATCTGCATAAGCTTCGGGAAATTCTGCCTTGTTGTACTGTTCTCTATCCGGAGTCACCTTAACCTCTTTGACTTCTTCTGATTCGTTTTTACTACCATCTGTAGGTGACAAAGTTATATCTTGACCGTTTTCAGCTACAGCAATTGGTGTTATCGGTTTTTGGTTCTTGGTGGGTCTAGCCCTAGGACCCCGGTTTAGCTCATTAAGACCATCATTGTTATCATTGTTGTAGCCAAAGATACCATTACCTCGCACTCTAGGTTTGAACTTGTTGTCAACGGTTAACCACCCACGCCTGTTGTTTTGTAAATCATAAGCATTGGTTCCATAATAACAACCAGATCTGTAAGTGTTACCATATTGCCCATATAGCTTGTCCGGATACATTCTATTCATATATCCAGTGGATCCCAAAGTTGGATTTGAACCCTGTAATGCATAAAGTATTAGGCATAGTAAAATTCTACGAACATCAAAAAGAACAAAATATAAAATTGATGTACCTTGAGATTGTTCTGAGTTCTGGATGCACCACCGTTGTTTTTGTTCTGTGGGTCAAAAGGCATTGTGCTATTTAACCATGGGAATGAAGAGTAGACCCCATCATAATAACCATTTTGTCCACCCATGCCATATGAACCATTAGAAAGAAAACCTGAGTTTTGATATGATGCTGGCTTCGCGGGTATGGTACCTGTGTTTCCCTTGGGAC
The DNA here is from genome assembly GCA_039602395.1 of Deinandra increscens subsp. villosa. NCBI lineage: Eukaryota > Viridiplantae > Streptophyta > Magnoliopsida > Asterales > Asteraceae > Deinandra > Deinandra increscens. Next base: position 684,597 of record JBCNJP010000003.1, on the reverse strand, counting down.
CCACACCATTTCCAACATTTGCTTTAGTTGTGTCAGAGACTAAAGACGGATTATCAGCGGTTGCAGGGGTGTTGGTCTCACTTTTAGGAGGGGAGACGGTAGCACCCGTAGTAGTGGGTGGTTGGAAACATGAACCAGGGTACTGGTACTGTTGCGCACCAGCAGGAGAATAAGCTCCGTATGGTGTATAACCATAACCATAAACACCCTGCAAAGAAAAAACAGACAGCAGTCAAAAATCAGATTGCAGCTAAAACCATAGTTTAAAAAAAACATCCTGGAACATGTTCTTACCTGAGCCAAATCAACTCCTTCAGGAAACACGTATCTTGAGTAATCATCCCAATCATTGGTGGTTCCATCATAGCCTACACCAGAGGCATAACAATAAGAAACTAAACATGCATATAAATAAGAACAAAGTTCACCCGATAGAGAAGGTATTCGAGTATAGCCGCTTAAAAAAATTATTTCTTTATTTTTATTTCTGTGAGATAGATGATACGTATATGATTCTTAATTACTACACGGTGATTGATTTTTTAAATTAACTTGAAAAGGTAAGTAAAAGAGAGAAAGAAACAGATAATAGTATTTAAGTTCATAACTATTCAATTCAAGTCAAACTGGGACAAAGTAATCACTAAACAATAACTAATATCCATGTAGATTTCATTAGTTTCATTTCATTTCAAAATATTAACATTTCTAAATATATATTATAAAATTAGAACACCTATAGAGAAGCAAAAAGAATTTGATTCACTCTAAGAAACTTGGTTACTATATAAAGAATTTGATTCACTCTAAGAAGCATAACAATAAGAAACTAAACATGCATATAAATAAGAAAAAAAAATCACCCAATAGAGAAGCTGAGAAGGTATCCAAGTAAAGTCGCTTAAAAAATATCTCTTCAATCAGATATTTCAATCTTGTAAAAGAATTATAAATGTTATTTTATTTTTATTTATGTGTGATAGATGATACATATATGAATCTTGGTTACTACTCGGTGATTATTTTTTAAATTAACTTGAAAAGGCAGGTAAAAGAGAGAAAAAAAACAAATAGTATGTAAGTTTCATAATTATTCAGTTCCATTCAAGCTGGGACAAAGTAATTACTAAACAATAACTAATATCCATGTAAGTTTCATTAATTTCATTTCCTTCCAAAATATTAACATTCCTAATTTCTAAAAATATAATATAAAATTAGACCACCTATAGAGAAGCAAAAAGACTTCGATTCACTGATTACCTCCGTAATAATAAGGGGTTGAAGGATAACCGGTGGGATAATAAGCCAGTGCTGGATCCATAAAACCAGGAGTCAAAGTGGTTACAGCCCCATTGCTAGGTTGAACCTTCTTACAGTTCTCAGTGTCAACAGAAAGCTGAAATGAAATCAAAGAAATCGTAAATAAACATAAAACATGTAAAATCTTTAAATGTTACAACTAAACACAAAGAAACTCACCTTCTTGACAGGATCGGTAGTTTCCAAAGATTTAGTTTGAGAATCCAATGATAAATTCTTCAACAAAGTAGCAGCATCTGTATCAGAAAGTGAACAAGGCTGATATTAATCATATCATACAAAACTGAAACATAAAATTGAACATAGAGTGGTCAAATCATGAAATCGACACCGCCGTACGGTTAAACCCTAAACCCTAAGAAGCTACAACCTCCTAAATCAAGATCTGGCAACCAAATTGTATCCAATTGAACATAGAGTGATCAAATCCACACCGAAGTACGGTTAAACACTAAATCCTAAGAAGCTAAGACCTCCTAAATCAAGATCTGGCGGCCGAAATGTAGCCAATTGAACATAGAGCGTACGGTTAAACCCTAAACCCTAGGAAGCTAAAACCTCCTAAATCAAGATCTGGCGGCCGAATTGAACATAGAGCGATCATGTATGCAAATAGTATTGATCTTCGTATCCGAATTAAAAAAAAAGAACAGAAAACGAGTTCAAATCGAGGAAAAAAATAACGAATCGTGAAAGAAACCGTGAGTAAACAGAAATACCGTCTGCAGGAGGAGCACCGGGGGCCATGGCGATGATGGTGATACAATAGATCTTCGAGAAACAGATGAAAACCCTAAAATGATTGGGTTTTTTGAGTGGGGGTTCCGCCGGACCGCCGCCACAGAATTTGGGAGGGTTTAGGTTTTTGAAGAAAGAGGGTTTTTGTTGGATTGAAATGGTAGGGATTCAAATAGCACTACACACCCCCTCGCACGTATAGTTACACTTTCTCCCCCTTTAATTTCTTTTAGTGGTTTTTGAGAATTTTCGGTTTCATAAGTTATCTTTTTTTTGAACGGCAATATTGGCTCAGCAGTGTATCGGGACTGGTTACCCTGGATCTACCCACTGTCCCGAGTCCGAACCTCATAGCGAGGGAACCCGGGAGCGCCCCCCATTTGCACCATCGGGCGGGAACCGGGCAAGCCCGTAAACCCTCAAAAACCACTAAAAGAAATGCTACATCAAGGCCCATCAAGGCCCATAAGTCATAATATTAGGGCTTTTCAAATTAAAATTGTTCGTTCTAAATAGTAGGGGTGAACCAATGGCATCTAGTGGAGTTGGTTGAGGCTTTGGCTTGTGTTCCTAGGGACCCAAGTTCTATCCTCACTAATGACATTATTTGTCCATTGGTATGGAGGCCAATGATAGGAGATCCGGGGAGACCCGGATTCGATCCTTGAGGCGACCGGGTTTTACCGTTAATTCGTCGTCGTGTCTACGGGCGGGCGGGTTAGTGGGTTTTCCCCCGGAACTGGAGTCACATGGAAGCTTAAGGGCTCCGTACGGCTGGGTTGGGCCAGCTGGCGGTGGCCTTTAGCCATTGGGTCACCCCGTACGAAGTACCTGGGTTTATTCTATTCGTTGGCCGTTCAAAAAAAAAAATAGTAGGGGTGAGAAAAAAACGGGTGGTCAGTTCAAGACCTGAAACGCGGTCTGTAAAAACTCGAAACCCGAACCGATATACATAAATCAACTGAGAGGCTTGATTTCAGTCAAAATCGGGCTCGGGCTTAAAACGTGAATACGCCTAAAAACCCGACCCAATCTTTCTATTCCAAAAAAAAAATCACAGATATGTATATGTACGTATATGACTATATTCATCGTGTTGTTTAAAAAAAAACTCTCGAGAGATTTACTATTATCTTTAATAAAATTCATAGATTTGTTACAAAATAAATTATCTTTAAGAATAATTCACAAATTTGGTTGGTTTAGAAAATTGAATTTTTATTAGGAGGAAGGATTTTGAAATAATTCAAACTTTCTAATTATTTTTTCTTAATGGTCTGTATTTGAGATTATTTAACTCCGTTAGGTTTTTTACATTTCTTAATTGAATCGAATGTAGACGATGAAAAAGAATTAATAAGAACTTATTTCAAATCTTAGTTTTGTGTGTGAATAATCATAATATCTAATTTTTTTTTTATATTTCTAGTAAAAATTTAGTTTGAAACAATTCATGAGATAAACATTATTCGTGGAAAATATATGAATATTGCTTTCAAACTATCCTTCGATTTATTCCGTTAACCACCTCCGCTCTTCCGTTAACCACCGCTTGCAGCACCGTCAGTCACTCTAGCGTTTGCTGCGAGCTCTTGTTAGGGATTCAAATGTACCTTCAACAATCAACTCCGATCTTCATCTTCCCACAGGTAATCTCAAAATTCGCCTTCTGTTTGCTTTCAAATTCATTTCGTTTTAACAATATTAACTGATTAGGTCACTGAATTCCATAATTAGCAATTGTAGAAGATCAAAAAATGAAGATATACACGTCAATCTTCTTCACATTCTTCGTTTTGAGCTCGACGCTGATTCTCCGATCGAAGACGGCGATTTCATCAAATGATCTGCTCGGAGTTGCTCCGCAAGGTCCATTTCCTGTTTTAATATATGCCTGTGTTTTGCGTGTGTAATTGTTGATAGAACCAATCGTAATTGTTTTATTCTGAGTTTTTATTGTTTATATTACCAGATGAGAAATATTACAAGGGATTATGGTCTTCAGGAGCGATTAAATGCAAAGATGGATCTAAATTGTTCACTAAGTTACAGCTTAATGACGATTTCTGTGACTGCCTTGATGGCACCGATGAACCAGGTTTACTAGTTGATCTTCAGTTATTATGATTTGAAGTTATATCATGTAATTCTCAACTTGAAGGCGATTTTTATTGTTCTTCACTAAATGTATATCTTATTGAGCATTTTGCCTTTGTTTTGGTTATTGATTAATTTATTGTCTGTTAGTTGATCATCAGTTATTCTGAAATGAAGTTATATCATGCAATTCTCAACTTGAAGGGGATTTTTTATTGTTCTTCACTGAATATATATCTTATTGAGCATTTTGCCTTTATTTTGGTCATTGATTAATTTACTGTCTAATCTGATGGATATAAAGTGTTACACGAGTGTTTTCTTGATGTATTTTCCAGCAAATTAATGACTGAAAACAACTTGACAATGTTAAAAGTAATGCACTTATCTTAAGTCATAACACAGTGGTATATTTGGTTTTGCAGGAACATCAGCATGTCCTACTGGAAAATTCTATTGCAAAAATGCTGGACATAGTCCCCTTACTATATTTTCTTCCAGGATAAATGATGGTATATGTGGTAAGTAATTTTTTTACTCATAAAATCTTATCATAGCAACTACAGAATACAGACCCTATTTTATGAGGTTTGAACTCTAGAGTGGTTATTTTGTTTCTTTATTCAGAAAGAGGTTTATCTACCTAACGTAACAAGGGGTCATTCAATTTTAAAATCTAGAATGTATGATGATGAAAATTATACGTGGCATGTACAAAATCTTACATCATTTTAAATGTAAGAAGAATATCATAATACAACTGCTATACTCAATTGATTAGCTTTGAACTGAAATCGAAGACTCCATTGTCTTATGCAGCATGTAGACATTCACATAAAAAGGAGTCATATACCTATGACATAAATTGATTTACACGTGAAGGCAAGCTCTAAAACCAATCTTTGTAAACTGGGAGTCCTAACTGTCAGTACTTATATTATGTGATCAGATTTGGTATAAAGATGATTGTGTATTAATCTGATAATTTCATACAAAGAGGTGAAACCCCTATTTATACTAAACAAGGTGTAAAATATCTAACTATAATAAATGTCTAACTACTAACTACAAGAAATATCTAGATACAAGAAAGATCTAGATATTATCTAGTGTGACTACATATAACATTATTTAACATATTAAAACCATCATACCAATATTTTATTACCATACCTTATCAAGAAACAAGATTACATACTTCAATGTCTAGAAATTATTATCAAATTTCTACAAAATGCCTTTTGGTAAATTAAACCAGGAAATATTCACTTTCTTTGTTTTCTGGTATTATTGTACTGTATTAGAAGGGCTGAGGTTTTGGGCTTTCCACATGTGAACATATCAGTCTGATATGAAGCTAGAAAATATTAGATTATGTTGGAAAAATTACTTGGAAAGTAGGATTTTCTAGTAAGAGCTTATATCATTTTCAGAAGGGATATAGCACAAAGGTTCTGCATCCAGCCTTTCCCTTGCATTTTTTCAGTGATGGTGTTTCCATGACTCCAACTTTGCAATTTTCCAGTCTAAACGGAGTCTACCCTCATTTATCTATATTTAGCTAGTTGCATATTGCTACAGTTCAACCTTTTGGGTGTATGAGAGCCACACACACACTTGTCCATATTATAGTATGGGCACTTGTTAGTCATTATCCTTCATAGTTTGGGCATCTTCACCATTGTTTTAGTCCCAATCTATACTACTTATAAGAATATTGAATTTGCGGTGTAGTTGAACTATTGCTCGTCTCATGGGTCAATCAAGAGTCAAGTTCCAACATGTACATGCTTATAGACACTGATCACTGTCACATCACATCTCTTTAAGGACATTTTACTGACATGTTTCCTTTGTATTACCCTTTGTATTATCTCGTTCTCCTTTATATCAGTTCTCTTTGATAATACAGTGTGACAAATTGAATCATCAGAGCTTCATGGGTTTTGTTAATAATTTGTTTCTATACATTATAAACATCTCACGAGGAGCTGGAAATGCAGTTTAATTTCTTCATTATCTGATCACTTATATCTGGCACTGTTAAACCTATAAATAGGATATCAGGATTTGACTCATGGGATTATTTGATATGCCTCGAAGGCTCGAATAGAATGTATGTTCCCCTGTTTATGTCATGTGAATAATTCAACTTGGTTTTATTGAACAGATTGCTGTGATGGAAGTGATGAGTATGGTGGCAAAACCAGGTGCAACAACACCTGTTGGGAGGCTGGAAAAGTGGCAAGAGATAAATTAATGGAAAAGATTGCATTATTTCAGGAGGGTGTGACCATAAGAAAGCAAGAAATTGAACAAGCAAAAATTTCAGCAGCAAAAGATGAGGCTGAGCTGTCAAAGCTGAAGATTGAGGAGAAAATTCTCAGAGGGATTGTTCAACAACTCAAGGGTATTTCTTTTTCATCATCTTTTATCTTTAGTTGTCTTCAAATTGGCTTTTCCATTCAGACTAGAGGTGACAATTTGAACATGGTTATGTACAAATGGGTCGATTCGGGCCTATGTTACATCTTTAACAGGTTGAAAGTTGTCAAAGGTGTATTTCTAATCTACACAACCTCCCAAGACATTTCATTCAAAAACTTAGTTTGTTAATTTTTGTAATCAGATTTACTGTTTATAGAAAAATTAATATCAAGTATTTAAAGACAAAAGGCTTGTCCAGTCAACTGAACTCAGTCCTTTTTTGATCTGTTATCCAATCGCCCGCCCATGTTGTGTTGTCTGATTCACTCTACTAACATGTTTTGATATCGAATCCATTGATCACTTCTCCAGACTTCTTCTAGAAGGTCCAAAAGTGCCCATTTCCTTGGGCACTAGTTACTATCTACATGTTCACTAGAGGTGGCAAAAGAGACTGATTGGGCAACAGGTCAAATCATGTGAATTTTGTGGAAGAGGTTAAAACCAATAATTTTTTGGTACATGTTAATTGTCAAAACAGTCATTCTGGTTGGCCTAAAGCACTTACGCCCCCCTTTTTTAGAAAAAGGTTTGTGTTTAAATATTATTACAAAAGTAAATTATTACAACAATAGTATAAAAGATCTATACATCTCATAAAATGACTTGACATATTGTCTACATTGAAAATAATATTTGGGTAACGTTCGACTTAGTCAAATTGACCACTTTTTTTAGCTAAATGTTTATTTTTATGCCTGTTAACATAGCCTGAATCAACCCATTCATAATTAAATATTTTGAAAATGCCACCCATATTGATTAGGGACTTTTACTTAGTTATTCGGATATTTTTATTAGGCTATCTTGATTATGACATGTCTTTTGTGTTGCCATTTCTCTAGAGCACAAGGAACAAATAGAGAAGGCAGTAGAAAAGGAGCGCATCCAAAAAGAGAAGGAAGAAAAGCAGAACAAGGAAGCCGAACAATCTGAATTGAAAGAACACGAAGGTCAAGAAAAAATTGATGTTGAAGAACAAGTGCCTGTGAAGAATAATGACGACAGAGCTGCAATTCTTGATACTAATCCTTCAGGCAAGGTTGGAGTGACCCCACAAACTTAAAGTTTTCACAATCTGAACAAAGCATCGTATAATTAAATGTTTCCTATACTAATCCTATTGTGTATGATAGAGGTGGCAAAGTGGGGAGTATAATTAAATGTTTCCTGTACCAATCCTATGGTGTATGGTAGAGGTGGCAAAGTGGGGAGTTGGGTAATGGGTCGAAATAGATAAATCTTTGGGATGGGTTGAGTTGACCCGGAACCCTTTTCGTGGGAAATTTTAAAACTTTTCTATAAACAATTAGTATATCAAATATGATTACAAAAAATATATCATTCCAGCAATAATCTATTTTTTCAATATTGATGAGCAGGATATATGTATTTTTGTGTGTGTGTGTGTTGGGTGGGGGGTGGACAGATATAGCCGTCTGATTTTCTTAATAAATGAATTGGTAAAATCTGCCACCTCTAGTGTATGTTTACTAGTTCATATCTATCGCCCTTCTTTTCTAGTTCTGATACTCAGTTTTTTTATTACAATTCAAAGGAAGACCCTGTTGAACGGGCAGTTGACGTGGTACATACTGCTCATGCACCACTTGATAATGGAGAAAAGGTGAATATTTAATACAGGTTAATTTACCATCTAAATTCTCTCACGTGAGCTAATTACTTTTTTCAAATGTTGTTTTTCTTGATATAGCATGATCCGAAGGACGAGGAAGTGTCTGAATTTGTACATGGATCTGAACCTAATAATGGGCTCGGAAATAAGGTATGTTAACATTTTATTAAATTTTAACCAATAATAACAATTGTCTAGATCTATCTATGTTGATAATTCAACAAGCTATGGCAACTTGACAAATATTACACTTTCCGAGTTTTCCTTTGATAATATTAGTTCATATGAGGTTCCATATTTAGATAGGGTAATAGTTGGACTAATTATCATATGGACCAAATGATAAAGAACCGAAGTCTTTGAGTCGTAGGAGGAATCCGATAGTTTGGCAGTAGATAAGTTTATTGTTGAGTTTATTATTATTCCTAGTTAATAGGAATTAGTATCTGAGGCAAAATATGGATAGCTTGGACACAAACCAGGTCTAGTTTAAATACTTAAGTCTTGATGTTTACGTGTTCAGATTTTGGTGATTAATAAGAAAATAGTGAGGAGAGGTATTCCTAAATTCTTGGTGTTCACGTGTGACACAAACAATTAAAGGGACCACGGTAATTGCATAAAAAGGTAACAAACTTATTTTAGGACCAAAAAACCATAAAAACTAAAAAATTGTGATTTAAGGTAGCCAATTTTTTTTAAAGTTATGTCACGTGATCACGGGCTAGAAACTTAGAATTGATGACGTGGCAGGTGGTGTGTTGGTAAGTTTTGACTGTGTTGACTCTTGTTTTGCTTGCATGTCGCATAAAAACCCGCTACGTAGGGCATTGCCTTAAATCACAATGCTTGAAAGTTTGATGGTTTCTGGCATAAGATAAGCATGTTACCTTTCTATTCGGTTTTCTCATGTTGATATTTTTCAGTTCATATTGATTATGTGTAATTTCTTTCTATCTTCTCATAAAGTTATTGTACACACATTACACATATGAACTCATAAATTATCATCTTTATCATCTCAGTTTTTTTCCCCTTAAAACTTGAAGTTACAACTGGATGTTCAGGTAGAAGATGCAACCAAAGGCATTGATTCATTATCAAGGGAAGATTTGGGCCGTGAAATTGGTTCACGGTGGACTGGGAAAAAAACAGATCAGCAAAATTATGATGTTGATGATGCTAAAAAGGATTACGAGACATCTGTCGATGTCCATGATGAAGAAAACAATGGCTATGATACAGAAACTGATGAAGATCATCACCTTTATGATGATAACTGTAAAGTGGATGATGTTGAAGATGAAAATAATGATGTTTCAAGTTCTTCATACAACTATGACCCAGACGATGATGACATGAACATACTAGGTATACTACGGTTGTTTTTAGAGCTGGCAAGATGCCGAGGAAAGGGTTAACTATAAGTACCCAGTAGAAAGGGGCCGCTAAGGTTGACCCGCGTCCAGCATTTAGAAATTTATTGTAGATAACGAACACATTGATTATGATTACAAATAACAATATGAATAAGACAATTTAGGAGGTTGTAAGCATTAAAGATAGACGTTGGATGGCGGTAAACTCATATGAGCTACACCCATTTTAGCTACATCTTTTGATTTGATCCATTTGAGATAAAGCACAACATAAATTGACCCATTCATAATTGCCACCTCTAGTTGTTTGTGGTCTCTCCATGGATGCGCCATAATTTTACGTTCCTTCTGTTAGAGATGATAACTTTGACTCGTTTACGTATGAACGGGTCAATTTGGTTGTACTTTTCTCAAGTGGTTCAGATATAAAACTAAAATGGAAATGGGTCAAACGAATTGAAAGTTGCTCAAAGTTTGTTTTTATGCGTGTAACCTCATAAAGTGATTTATTCAAGAAGTTGTATTGATATTAATAACATTTTTTTCGTAATCATAAATAATATTAAATATTTCTCAAAATGGGAAAAAAAGTGCTTGCTTGTCTCAACGCATACAAAAAACGATTGTTTCAATATGATCCGGTTTTGAAACCCTTACATAACCAGCCTGACCTGCCCATCTTGCCACCAATACCATATGTACACTAGCATTGGAGTACGAAAGTAATTTTACTTGCTGATTATGGATTTTTTCCCTCCAATTTTCTGTTTCTAAGATATGGAAACCGAAAGCAGCCCATCATGGTTTGAGAGGGTTCAAAGAACTGTGAGGAATGTCCTGCAGACTGTCAACCCATTTCAGACTCCAGTAAATATATCTGGTAAAACTTGTTTCTTTTTATATATTATATATAAGTAGATAGATATATAGATTACTGAAATTTTCTTAATTTTTTATTTGCTTGTATGTTACGTAGAAGCTGAAAATGTGCAAAAAGAATACAACGAGGCCAGCATGAAGTTGTCTAAATTAAAATCGAGGATCTCGCGCTTAACAAAGAAGCTGGAGAATGATTTTGGTATATTTCATTTCGAGAATAATGGAAGCTTTTGGATTCTTCTTCTCTGACCCATATTTGACTTTGCAGGACCAGAGAAGGAATTCTACTCGTTATATGGTCAATGTTTTGAAAGCAAACAGAACAAGTTACAACCTCTGCAGTTTCTTCAGTTTATCTTTTTACTGTTTTTTCCGTATTGATCTAGTTTCTTTTTCTAATCTTGGGTTAATTGGAACTGTTCCTGTTTCTTTTTTGTTCATTTCATTTCAGATATGTTTACAAAGTTTGTCCTTTTAAACAAGCCACTCAGGAGGAAGGGTACAGCACAACACGTTTGGGGTAAGTTGAATCGGGTTTTATTACGGGTGTAAGCAGGTTAGACTGGGTCGGGTTGACCAATTTCAGTTTATCTAAAAATTAACTACACGTTAATTATGTCAAGGAAAATAATACTTTTATCATAATATTCTTTGGGTGGCTACAATCCATTCAAGATGTTCCCTATTTAGGCAGATTCTTTAATTTGACATGTTTGAGATAAAACACAACCCAAATTTACCCACTTATCAGTAAATGGGTCACATTCACAACCTAATTATTCTGCCCTCCTAATATTATGCTTCATGCATTAAATGCCATAACATGATCCTAGCAAGATAGAATTACACATAACCAGAAAATTATCTACAAATCATAGCTTTGTGAATATTTCTTGTAATGTTTATTCCTTTTATTTAATGTATAGGAAATGGGAGAAATTTGAGGAGTCATATAATGTTATGCTCTTTTCAAATGGTGACAATTGCTGGAATGGTCCTGATAGAAGTATAAAGGTATTACGCTTCATCGTGTCATATTAGTTCAGGTGAAGATTTCATAACCACAAAATGTGACGATTTTGACCACTTCAATGGGTTGATTAAGGCTATACTTTGTAAAGTTGGCTAAAAAGACAAGGGTTTCATGAATTGAAAGTTGCTCAAAGTGTATTTTTAATGCATTAAATTTTGGACTATATGTGTTCTGGGTCAACCGACCAGATCCGCACAAAAATTTACCCGTTTTGACTAATTTCTAACCCATCTAATTGTTTAAATAACCACATAATTATTGAATATCTTTATACCTATATTTGGCATACGATTATTTATTTAATTTCTGAACAGCCAATTTGGTCTTTTATCCACATATGACAGGTCAGATTAAGATGTGGATTGAAACTTGAGGTTGCTGATGTAGATGAACCAAGTCGTTGCGAGTAAGACACCCCCTCTCTTTTTTTTTTCTTTTTCCAGACACAATGTATTGGATGTGGCCCACATTTATCCTATAAATAATTGATGCGTCAAACATGCTTACAAAAGTTATATTGCTTCTATAAAACAAAAACAAAAGTACTCAGTAAAATCCCACACATTATAGAATTAGGAGGCCTTGTGTTACGAAAAATACAGTTAGGGTGACTTTGAAACTCTTATGACCTGTTAGAAATAAAACATAACCATAATTAACCCATTTGGCATTTATAAGTCAAATGAGTTGAAATTCTCACCTCTACTTGTAACTAATGCAAGTCTTGTGGACAAATTGCTGAACCAAGTAAATACCAAGTTTTTTTCTTTCTATTTCCTTATTATTACCGTTTGTGTGATAATCAATTCAATCACGAGGCCTGCGCCTCGGCCTTGATAAATTGGCTTTTCTAGGTTCTAAACCAGTTTTTTCATGGCAGATATGCAGCAACGTTAACCACCCCAGCACTTTGCCTAGAGGGAAAAATCAAGGTACCTTTCAACATATTAGTTTGTTATATTTATCTACTAGGTGGTGGTTATAGGTGTTAGCAGTTCTTGGTGGTGTTGGTTGGTGACTTGGTGATGGGGGTGTTGTGGTGGATGTCGACAACGGCCAGTGGTGGTGACGAACATGGTGGTGGGTGTTACGGTAGATAGGTAGGTAGGGTTGGGCGTGAGAATTTGAAAACCAAAATTTAAACAATTCAATCCAGATCATTAGGCTTCTAGTTAGTTGGATGGTTATTGAATGAGATGAATCTAAGGATTGATCTTCTAACGGGTAACTGTAAATGTAATGTTTCAGGAGCTAGAAGATGAACTGGAAATCCTATACAAACAACCACAATTCCATGATGAGCTTTGAATCTTGTTTCAACAGGTCATGATATAGAGTAAGTATCCTAGTATTGGAGTTTGATCTCTCAGTGTTCCTTGATGTATATTGTGCTCATTTTGTAATCCAACTTCTAGAAAATTTTCCATGAAATAGAAACCTTAAACATTAAACGGGTAAAATAACCATATAACTGTCACATAGTTTAAACGTTGAATTCGACAAAAAACATATAATTTTACAAGAATCTGAACACTTCAGCTGACACACACGTAACTATAAGTAAACAACAAGTGAAGCCAGTGAAATTCGAGTCACTTGAATGAGAGATATTGTTTTGGTCTTATAAGAATGTTATTGTTCGCCTGTTTAGTTTGGTTTGATTTGATTGGATTTTTTGGTTTGATTTGTTCCTTAATAATGACATTTTAGTTTTGGACTTAATGTAATTGTTTCAGTTGATGTATTTTGTGTTGTTTTGGACTTGATGTTATTGTTGCAATTGTTGCAATTGATGTATTTTGTGTTGTTTGTTGTAGACAGTGGCGAATAAAAAAATTCTTGTTACGGGTGGCAAAATATGGGTCGGGTTAAAGTAAGTGTAAACGAACCCTGTCAGAATGGATCGGGTCAAAGTAAACATATTAATTACTTCTAGATTGAAACTTAATTTGTACCAAGCTTGTGCTTTTAGTTTTTATGTGAGATAGTAAATTAGGTCTATGTTTTGCGGTAAATTCTATTTTGTGTTACCAGTAAAATTAAAAACACCAACCACGACTTGTTTAGTGGTAATTGGTGATGATGTGATACTGAGAGATCACTTGTTCGATCCTTGAGCGGTTGAGCCCTATAAATTTCATCACCTGACCGTTCGCGGATGTGAATTTTTTCTGGAATGGGCTTGACTGATGACCTGGGATACCCGGACCATCTGTACTAGTAGCGTATCGTGGGTAATACCGTTTGTTTTGCTATGTCTTCTTCCCCGTATGACCTCGTTGAAGTTTATTGCCGTTAAAAAAAAGTTAAATTAGAAACACTATTGACGCAAATATTTAAGTTTGACACTTAAAATAATTGCATGATAAATTAAGTAAAAATGTTCATCGGTCCCAAGTTGAAACAATCACAAACGGTTTTATTTTATATGTCAAAGCTCACAAATTTCGTATAAAATTGACATCATGTTAAAATTTATATCCGTAATTATGTGCTTTCATATAAATTGCATAAGTATCTTCTACATTATTATGCATATAATTTGAATGATTATCCGTACCACTTCTATAGTTGGGTTGGGTTATATAGAAAACCAATATTTTGTAAAAACCAAAAAACCAAGGAAAAATTTATTTTTTTTAAACATCTTTTTATACGTTTCTTTAATGATTTTAAGAATACGGAAAAAAAAAACTTTAAAAGCATTTTCGAGTTTTTTTTTTAAATAAAATAAAATTCGGATTTTAGCTTGAAATTAATAATGCATTATGCAACAATAATATAAAATTGGTTTATAAATGTCAATTCTTTGTTTTTTACATTATTCACATAAACCACGTCTAAGAAGTTTTAATTATAATGCATTATGCAATACTATTAATACTATTGCATGATGCAACACTAAACTTTTTATTTTTTAAAATTTTTTTCCCAGAAATAAAGCTAATAAAATTATAGACTTTTTGGTGAAATTATTTTTAAAAATTATTAATATATAAAGAAGTTATAGAGAAAAAATTTTGGATTTTTTTTTATTTTTTAGATAGTTATTCGTTTTCTGTAGATATTTTCACTTCTATAGTTACTGTATTAGTATATGCACATAATTATAAAAATACATATTACATGATTATTAAACATAACTTACGAAATTATCAATATACTTTCCCTTGCGTAATAATTTACTTCTTCCCCACTCAAATAATTTTACCTCTTTTAAAAACCATACAATTGCGTCATAAGTGAATCGTATCTTTTCTATAAATAATATATGGAAAGAATAATTAATTATTTGATGGAAATATATATAGCGAGCAAACCGTACGTAGAAATACTACACATATATAGATCACGTCCCGCTTCTCGTGCACAGTTATTTCCATTCAGTTTTACGTTCAATCCGTTGATCCACAAATTCTGCATATATACACGTTCCAAATTCCAAACATAAATTCATCGCATTATTCTCTTCATCCAATCGATTGTTCGAAATACTTACATACTTAATACTGATCATCGATCGATCGACAAATTCATCATCAATCAATTAACATGGATCTGATATGCAGTGATGATCTGAGCAAAAACCAAACAGGATGGAAGAGGCCGAAAACGAAGATCGTCTGCACTCTCGGCCCGTCTTCCAGATCCATTCCGATGGCCGAGAAGATGTTGAGAGCAGGTATGAATGTTGCGCGTTTCAATTTCTCTCATGGATCGCATGAGTACCATCAGGAAACCCTAGATAATCTCCGTGCCGCTATGAAGAACACCGGAATTGTTTGTGCCGTTATGCTCGATACCAAAGTATGTTAATTCGTTTCCTTTCAATCGTTTATATATGTAATTAGTTAGTTTGTGATCTATCATATAGATCTATCGCTTCAATTCGATTTTGAATCTAATGAGTTTCAAAATTGAAATGTTGAACATATGAATTATGTTAATTTGTGGATTACACTTGGAAGGAAGCATCGAGTCTGATTTTTGAAAACTGAACAATTATCTTAATTAGATCTGATTTACTCTTCTTCTTCACTACTGTTTCTAAATAATTGAGTCTGAATCCAGTTATATTCGAAACTAAAACGGTTTATTTTAAAATTTATGCTGGTTTTTATAACCTCTGATCTCGTTATGAAATTAGAGTTTGTTAGAAATGGAAAAACTTTATTTACGAAATTGTTGAAACTTGAAAGAAGATGATGATCATATATACATGCATGCATTATGCATGTCATGTATCAGTTAGATCTAACATGTCAATTTTGATTATTTTCAACACAAATGTCATAATATATGTAATTTTTGAGTGTTGAGTACTTTATGTATTGGATTAACTATTATTATTATTATTATTATATCTTTTTAGAAGGTTGTTTTCAGAATCACTCGCACATGCTACCATGTAAATTGTGAGTCCTTAGTAATTATTGGTACAATCACATTTAGTACCGTTTTATCTGAATTTAGGTTAATGCCCATCTAGAAACAACACCGACTGATTATAGATTTGATACCTCGCTAGAACGAGAAAGATTGCCAGATCAAATCTATAATCACTTGGTGTCGTTTTTTAGATGGGCATTAACCCTAAATTCAGATAAAACGGTACCGAATGTGATTGTACCACGTAGACGAACAGAATTAAGAACGTGATTAAGAAAACCATTCGTAATAGAAGCCCGCATTGCACCTGATTAATTTACTACTTTCATTAGCTGAAAACTTTCAAACTATTTTACAAAAACTGCATGATGTCATAAATAAATTTTTTTAATATATATAATATATTTAATTCAAAATGAAATATTGAACTGTTGTATTTAACAGATAAGTGAGATTTGAAAAGAATAAAAACATTTGGTTTGTTTCATTTATTACACTCCTTTTTTTAAAATAATAATTTTGGTCCTTTTTCTTGACTTGTTTTTTCCTTATATATTCAAACAAAAGTGTATAGCTTACTTGCTTTTCTAAGATACAATTTTTTATGAAACTACCTATAATTGTTATGTATTGTTAAGATACAAATTTTGAGTTTTTTTTTAGGGTCCAGAAATTCGAACCGGGTTTTTGAAAGATGGGCAGCCCATAAAGGTAACCCAAGGTCAAGAAATCACCATTTCAACCGATTACGACATCAAAGGTGATGAGAAAATGATAAGCATGAGCTACAAAAGGTTAGCCCATGACGTGAAACCAGGGAGTGTCATACTCTGCTCAGATGGCACCATTACTTTCACGGTTCTTTCATGTGACACCGAAAAGGGTCTGGTTCATTGTCGTTGCGAGAACACGTGGACCCTCGGTGAACGCAAGAACGTC
Source organism: Deinandra increscens subsp. villosa (assembly GCA_039602395.1). NCBI lineage: Eukaryota > Viridiplantae > Streptophyta > Magnoliopsida > Asterales > Asteraceae > Deinandra > Deinandra increscens. The sequence goes on along the minus strand of JBCNJP010000003.1, from coordinate 667,697 downwards.
AACCTGCCAGGTGTCGTTGTTGACCTACCAACGTTGACTGAAAAGGACAAAGAGGATATCCTCAAGTGGGGTGTTCCTAATAAGATCAATATGATTGCTTTGTCTTTTGTCCGAAAAGGTTCGGATTTGGTTGAGGTTCGGAAGTTGCTTGGAGAACATGCCAAAAACATCATTCTTATTTCCAAGGTTCGTTTCTTTTGTCTCCTTATTGTCATCATTTAATGTGGCCATGTATACATAGATGAGTTAAAATAGACCATTGAGTGTGAATTTTACTTCATTTTTCAAAGTGTTATATATTAGAATATATATTAATAATCCATTTTTCTTTAAGTTAATGTCATAAGAAGGCATATACATTCTTATGATAAAAAAAAATAATTTTGGATATTAAAATCTCTAAATTTATATAAATTACCATGCTTTTTTGAAATTTCTTTTAAAATATGTCTAGAATTTGATCAAGTAATACTTTATATTTAAATATATTAATAAATTAAGAGTGAACAAGTCATCAAAGAAAATTCAGAACTACTTGTATACAACAATCATGATAATAGCATGGGGTATACCCCATGTTATCAAAGCATGTTATCCCGCCACGTAGGCGCTGACTGGATAACATGACTTGATAACATGGGAGGGGTATACCCATGTTATGTGGTGTGATGTTATTATGTTGAGGTGACATTTTAATAGGATTTTGAATTAAAAATAAAATAAAAAATAAGACAAACACCTCACTTCACGCCCATGGTTATCTTAACGGGGAAGGGCATCACGCCCCTATAACGCCCCTGAGGGGCGGTGTATAACGCCCCATATCGAGTTAACGCCCCAATAACAAGGGGTATACCGCTTGCTATAATAATCTTGTTGGGGGAGTATTTTCATGAAAAATAGGATGAAAGTATAATGATTTTTATCAGAAAATGTAGTTATTTACTTGTACTATTTATTGCAACATATTTTATTACTTTTTTTTACCCAAAAGGCCAAAATATGAAACTTATTGATAAACAAAGGAAAATTGGTAGAAATTATGTTGGAATCATAGAAACTATATATGTTTGATAGGTGGAGAATCAAGAAGGGATTTCCAATTTCGATGACATTCTAGCCAACACTGATGCATTCATGGTGGCACGTGGCGATCTGGGAATGGAGATTCCAATTGAGAAGATATTCTTAGCCCAAAAGACCATGATCCGCAAATGTAACCTCGAAGGCAAGCCTGTTGTAACCGCAACCCAGATGCTGGAGTCCATGATCAAATCCAACAGACCCACCCGTGCCGAAGCCACCGATGTCGCCAACGCGGTCCTCGACGGCACCGACTGCGTCATGCTCAGCGGCGAGACCGCAGCCGGTGCTTACCCCGAAATCGCAGTCGAAACCATGTCCAAGATATGCTTCGTAGCCGAAACCACAATCGATTACTCGGTCGTCTACAAAACCATCAATGACAACATACCGTTGCCAATGAGCCCGCTCGAAAGCTTGGCCTCTTCTGCTGTCCGAATGGCGGTCACCTCTCGGGCTAGCCTTATTGTGGTTCTAACCCGAGGCGGGACCACGGCTAAACTAGTGGCCAAGTACCGACCTCCTATTCCTATACTGTCTGTGGTGGTACCTGACGACAAGACGGGGTCGGACAACGATGAGGGCCCCGCGAGACGGAGTTTTGTAGTTCGCGGTCTGGTTCCGGTTATGTGCCCGAGGTCGGCTAAAGAACCTACGGAGACAACTGCGGAAGCACTGGATTTCGGGATACAGCATGCGAAAAGTGTAGAGCTTTGCAAGGAGGGTGATTCGATTGTGGCGCTACACCGCATTGGAACGTCGTCTGTGATCAAGATCGTGACGGTTTAAGTGATCGCGGGTTCGCGATCATCTCAATTTTCTGGTGGTTTTCTTTGAATAATGTTTTGTCGACTTTGAGTCTGGTGGTTTGAGTCTTTGGTTTGACTTATGACACACTAAGAAGTACTGTTTTTTCTGTTTGGTTTTACCCTTTTGGTTTCATGATTTTTGGGTTTACATAACATGGCACAAATGTGCAAATAACTAGCAGCATATGATGTTACCATGGGAGGCTTCTCAACCGCGTTCTCGCTTTAATTCATCACAAGGCAATTTTAATACACTTTTCTTACCAATCCAAAATGAAACTTTGTTCTTGCAAAAGGAAATATGAATTACTTTATATATTGCAGTTCAAAGAGATCTTGTGGATGATTTGAAAGAAATTAATTAGTGGTCAAGAAGCTTTGAGACTTGAAATCAAGATGAAGATCTTGTGTTATAGACATTGAGACATTGTGTCTTATATCAAGTGTGTGTTAAAACAAGATGAAATTAAAATGTTATATCACATTAAAGGTAACCAAATACAACAGTAAGTGTAGAAGTTTGATACATTAAAAAAAATAAGCTTCGTAGTGAGACGCGTCCAATACGATTGGACCACACATTCTAAATCGTTGTTTAAAACCAAATGAAATAAAACCTGGTTGGCTCTGCGAATCGAAAAGGTGACTTAAGCCAACCAACGAACCCCTTCATCACCTCATGACCCTTGTAGTGTGAAATAAACACTATTGATGAGAAAAAGGATAAAATTGATTGCCTAATGTAATAAACTTAAACTTGTAATATTAGTTAGCTATAGCAACTGACTTGATAGGAGGATCAAAACAAAACTGGGTATGCTTCTTGGACCAAAAACGGATACCGCCACAAAACCTGATGGATAATGAATGATGAGAACCCAAAATATATATATTCACTTGTCACCCACTATACGAAATTTGAGCTTGCTTTAAAACATTTTTCTTCCGTTTTTGGCCATAAAACTGGTTGAAGAAACGTCGTTATATTGACTTGTTCCCTGTGCAATAAAAGTCTCCCTACTTTGGAATTGGTCCTTATTTCATTACATAAGCCAACATACCTCATTTGCCATTATGCTCAAAATTGGGACAATGAATGAATTCATCTGTGCCATATATACAATTGCCCACCTGCACAGATGACAACAAACATCAATCAATTTTAGCCATCTGGCTGGGCCTATTTTGACCCGTTTACCTATAAATGAGTCTATTCAACTGATTGGGCTGTGTTTGGAAAATTTCCATCAGGCCAAATGGGCTATGTTCTGTTTTGATGGTGTTTGGGACTTGAAGAATCAGCAGAATCAAACAGTTGAGTGTCATCTCCTACCAAAGGGAAAAACTGCTTTAAAAAAGGGTCACATATCAACATATATATGATTACATTTCAAAACATACTATATACATACTATCTAATCAAATCAAATCTTCAACTAAGAATGAAGGTATCAAACTTACATCTGCCAACAGCATATTGTTGCAGGGATCAATAAAGTGAGGTGGAACCTGTGCACTATAAAGAATAAGTACTAAATTAGCTCATGGTAACTCAATAGTCAATAAAATATCAAACAATTTTAAAAAACCATGAATATATATCATTATCATGTAAACTGAAAGCAAACATTTTATCACTTGAGCAGCTATATTTCATCTTTCAACCAACTAATCAAAACATAAAACATAGTACTAAAATCACCTCAAATCTTCGAAAATTCAGCGTCTTCTCATCACATGATTTTTCTCCAGCTTCACCAACTGCTCAAGTGATACAAGAGACCACCTATCTTCAACTTGAGCAAACACCTTTTGATTGAGAGAATCCATGATTATGCTAACATTCCCAAACCCATACACCTGATGTCCGTCTTGCATTCTCCCGGGTTTCGGCTTAAACAACAAATCATTCTCTTGGGCATGAAGTTCAACAACTTCTTTCAAACTCAAATCAACACCACCACCCAAATCATCAACCTTTGCCGCCTGAAACTGTCTCGGTCCACGTGCCTTCAAGTAGCTCGGTTGAACCACCACATCCAACCCTTCAACCGCCTGGTTCATCATGTCCAGACCCGCGTATAACCGAGCCAGTATGTGTTCATTGGATGACAGCTCAGCAGGGATAAGATCCTTCCAACCCAAAAACCAGTTATAAACTTCTTCAAAATCAGGCTTTGAGCATAACCATTGGAATAAAACCTCTTGCCATTTGTCGAAAAACACATCCATTACACGAAGCATGTGATGAGTGGGAACTAAACCGGCCCAAGTCAAAACCCGATAAAACTGGTCAAGCTTCTGGTCAGCCGGGTTGATTTGAAATTCATGCATAACCACCAGCAGTTTAGGAACGATAAACCGAGCCATTATTTGTTCCCAGCTTCCTGGATCGAAAACTGGCTTCCAAGGTGATAGAATCGCGTAAGCTGACTCGTCACTTGGATGCCAAACATGAAGAACACTTTCTAACCGGTTTCTTATAGTAGGATAAAAAGTATCGAGTTTTTGGCCTAATAACGGTAGCCATGGATGAACCCATTTATGTATGGCAATGGGTTCCCGAATCGGGTCCCATGAGTCAACAGCGGCCAATAGTTTCGGCATAACTATGTTATCAAGTATAGTTTGAAGAACCTGATGTGGCATTAGTTTTTCCCACGAATCAAGAAACTTTAGCAACGGTTCTGGGTCGCGTGCTTGCCAGGTGTTTGTGCTTGATATTCTTACAGCCGGGAAGACGACTTCCATAAAAAGGTTAGTGTATGGCGAATCAAAGATCTCGTCTCCTTGTAACAGATCTTTCCAAACTGATATGACAGTTAAGTGGTTTTCCGGGTTTGTTAACGGGTTCCACCCTTGAAATTCTCTGAAAAACAAAGGCAGGGCGAAAGAGCATGCGATTGTGGATAAACTGGCGAGTTTGTACTCGTCCGGAAACCGTTTTTGTAAACTTCCAAAAGATTTAGCAAGTGAGTCTAGAGTCAATGTACCCGTTTGACCCGTTTGACCTAACCGTTCAACCACATTAACAATCTCTTCCATGGTATCAAGTTGTTTTTTCTGTTGGCTAGCATTGTTTTCTAACTGTTCTTTTTCTTTTCGCAAAGTAACAACTGTCTCCCTTTCGTTTCTCAAATCTCGGTCGATTTTCTGAATATCCATCTCAGCCATATCAAGAATTAGTCTCAAATTATGTTGGAGTTCAGGCATCGGGACATCATCTTTTTCCCGCCATTTCTCTTCAGCGTTCAAGTTCTCCAAATTTGTCAAAACTCGAACTTGGGGACCACGCATATCAAACACTTTCTGAACCACATCCAATCCCTGATCTTGTTTCTGAACCAGCAATTCCTCTGCAGTAACATAATCTTTCTTCTTCTTCTTCTTTTTCAACTGACCTTGCTTTGACCACAACTTTTCTTTTGGTTGACTTTCGGAGATAGGCTGAGGTAACAACTTATTCTGAACTAAGGATTTTTCTTGTAATATAGGCAGATTAACAGTTTCTTTGTATTCGTTATACCCCATTCCCATATTTTTGGGACGCAGTTTTGCTTCGATTGGAGCAACAATACCTTGCGCGTTTTTCCCTAGCCCGCCTCCTTTATACCCCATTTTCTCAAGTAGTTTTGCTCCAATCCCTTTTGTGTGACTCTCAAAATCGCCTATATTTCCATCATTTTTGGTTTCTCTCCTTTCTGACCGAACTCGTGAAGAATTCTTGTTTATTTTGGTTTTATCCGTTTCCTCACGCCTTTGAAGTACAAGCTCCTTGAACCTTTTACCAAATCCCGTAGAAAGAAAGTCTTCAATGGTCTCATTGACTTCTTCTTTAGTCTGTTCTTTCGAGTCTTGATCCATTTCTTCAGTTGGCATCACAACGCCTTTGGATACAAAATTCAGTGGCTTGGTTAGATCTTGTTTCTTGGAAAAGTCTTTTCTTCGTTTATTTTTGCGGGATCCGCCTTCTGAGTCACTATCACTGTCGGCAAAGATGCCATATAGCACATCATCTTTGGTCTGGTGACGTTTTTCTTTGCGTTTTCCATAATGATTCTCCATCCCAAATCTCTCCATTTCTTGATCTTCATCCATGGTGGTAAGGTAAACAAACCTGCAACATGATCAAAAGCAACAAAAGAAAAACTCAAATCTTGGACTGAAAACAAACAAAGAAAGACTTCTTTAAAGGTTTCATTTTGATAATCAGAAAACAATCACAGATTAATGAGATGAAAAACCTTTCTTCAAATCACCTTTTATTGGCAAAGAAAACAGATTGCATTTGGAATGGATAAACCTAAACTTTAGACCCCTATTTATATACTAAAATAACTTGCTCCCTAAGTCACAAATTAGCCGCCATTCTCCTCCCCTGATTACCAACTTATTCTTGGCTGCCAAGTTATATTTGCTGACTCAAACAAATAATACTAAACAAAACAAAATAAACCCTTAACTAATTAAATATGACAACATTAGTCCTCCAACATTCTTTTCCTAAAATTCAAGAATTATATTACTGCTAATCGTATGAGCTGATAGAACCTTTTACAAACTAAAGTATAATCTAGACCCTTTGTAGTGTTGAAGTTCTTTAGATTTAAACTTGGTGATCTCTCATAAATTAATTGACTTCAAAAATCTGCCCAAACAAACTATTTAACAGGAACGTTGATTTTATATTCACAGTTTTAAATTAATACCACCTAAAGTTTTCATCTAAATCCATATAAACCATAAATGATTAGGAAGCCAAAAACCAAACATATTGACCAAAAATAGATCAACAAATATCCAACTTACGAAAGAATGTGGTTGCAAGGAGATATATGTATTTATAATTTACCGTGGTTTAACAACCATTATGCATTACGAAATACATTTAGAAACCATGTTCCAGAACTATATTGAGGAACCATATTCCATGTACTTGGGTGAATCATTGAGAAACCATCATGCATTACAAACAAAAAACCCAAAATTTATATGGGAATCCTTGATTTAGTACTTATTCTTTATGTTGATTGTAGTTATTCTTTGTAAACTAGTACCTTTAGACTCTTAAAGTCAAAATTGGACTATAATTGCCATATGAATGAGACATTAATAGCCACCAGAAGGCTGTTATTCTGTTAAGTTGTTAAACTGCTAAAAACATTCAACAATCAACACTATGCCTTATATCTAAAAAAATCCAACACCTTTATATAAGACAGTCTTGGGTTTTTGGCAGTAAGGAATTTTATCATACAGCAGTTACAGAATTACTGAATCCAATAATTTACAGAGTAAAAACTATAACACGTTTAAAAAGAATATCAAATATAGAGTAAAATCAAACTCAAAGCAATTCGATAAGAAGATGTGGACTGCGGTTTTGGAAAAATCAATTACTAACCTTTAAGCGATTGTGATTTTGGAAGATGCAAACCGGTTATTTGGAATGATCAATTTCAAACCTTCAACCGCCCCTGTGATTTTGGAAGAATTGGATGCCGCCTCTGTGATTTTGGAATAGAACCCAACAGCCGGTATTGGGTTATTAATTAGGATCGAATGGGTCGGGTTGAGACGGGTTATACTTGGATTGGGTTATTAATTAGGATCGAATGGGTCGGGGTTGAGACGGGTTATCCATTTGACTATTTGAGTAATCTTAACCTCATATGATATTATGATCCTATTATAAAATTTTATCTCATATCTGATCTAAAATACGTTGGATATCTAATGGGTATTCATTCATCAGATATCGGGCATATTTGCAGGTTTCGTATAACCCGTCGGGTGTCTATAAACTAGCTATGAATTTACACTTATGATAATTATAATAAAATTTCTCAATTAACTAAACATATATAAATTTAATTATATATGAATCAATATTTTTAACAAATAACATACTTTTA
>JBCNJP010000003.1:627216-659390 GCA_039602395.1 Deinandra increscens subsp. villosa | reverse complement strand
CACTAAATAAGTGTTTATTGGTATTTTATAAGTTTCTAAATATTTATTAAATTGAAAATAATAATAGTTTAAAAACATTTTTAAATAAATAAAAGATGTAAATTAATATATGATTGTCACAATTCCTAAATATAAATAGACAAAAATATATCATTATTATAAAATAGGATATAATTTTCAATAAAAAAGAATTTATTATGGAGTAGATTTGGGAAGGAAAATTTTTGTGAGAATAAATCTAGTGTTGACATCGGTAAAAACATCACTAAAATCCATCAATTACTTAGGATGGACGGTGTGATGCGGCTAAGCATCGGCATCGGCATCGGCATCAGCGATTCGACGGCGACCATACCCCCTTATTCGGCGAACTCGGCATCGGCATCAAATTTGATGTTTTCGGCATATTGTTGCCGAGAGATTTGTGTGTTTGATGTGGTCCCCACTTCACAAAACTACCCAACTTTGCCTAAACATCATTCTACAACCATACCGACCACCAAAACATCTAATTTTACATATTTTTCTCTCTCCTGTTGGCATCATATGATTGGTCAATTTTAATGTTTCAAACTTTGTTTAGGCAACCATACCCCCACCCTTATTATAATCCATCAATTACTTATTATGTAGGATTTGAAACTATACCACTTAGATGACAATAAACACCAAATAGTAGTGGGCTAAATGCCGTTTGGTATTGTTATTATTTAATAGGAAAAAGATGCGAAAAAGTAAAGATAAGAAATGATTAAAGAGTGACAAATGTCCTCAAAATATTTTTATCTACTATATAATAAACAAAAATTCTTAATGTCATATGTCATCCTCATATTCACTCTTATCAAAATTTCCCCGTATTTCTTTCCTGTTAAATACCAACATTCTCTCTTATTAAATACTAAACATTTTAAATAACTTATTAAAGAATATTATAAGATTTTAGTTATATCTTATTTTAAATTATAATTTTCTATTTTTTAAAATTTTATTATTTGTTATTTATATTTTTAAATATTCATCATTTCATATTTCATGGGTATACGCTTAAAAGTTTTATTATATCTTATACGTTTAAAATATATAATAATTATATACAAAATTATTAATTTTATATTTTTAAAACATCTAATGTAATACACAAGTTTATATAACTAATTTATTATATCAGATAACATAGCCCCAACAAACTTGAGTGTTGGAGCGTTTTTAAGCATGTGCGCCCTCTAATGAGCCTTCCTTATTATTGTAGGTTGATCATGACAATAGACAGACATAACCAACATTGTTAACAAGTAACAACATCAAAGGGGATCCGAACCGAATCATCTTCACCACATACAGTTGCCCTTACCCGTAGGCCGTAGGCAACTGGTGCATGTATCGACTTCAACGGTCAGGTTGAGTCAGTTAAGGTTCAACTCGACACATTTAACACTCGTTTTATATGATATTATTATATAACTTTTGTGTACTTTAAAGTAAAACAAAAATACATATACAAATTATAATTATAATAAAACAAGATAACAACATAGCGAGATGGAATGTGTCTTTCAATGATGGATCAAAGTTGGTAGCGTGGATTGAAAACATGGCAATATGTCTCTTATTTTAATTATGTTATGTAGTAGTTGGCAATTTCATGATATTTTATTTTTTAATTATGAGCTTACTTTTATTAACACTTATATAACCAGGATGGATGTTATGGTTCGAATGGTGGGAAAAACCTCGTATAGAAATGCAAGGTAATGAAGCGTACATCAACCGCGCATATAAAAGTCTTGTGAATCGGGATTGACCTTATTATATTTGATTAATTTAATGTCCATGAAAATACGAAATAATAATAAAATAATATCAATCATGGTGAACAAGAATGTATGTTCTTCTGTCCACAACCCATGGTCCAAAATGTCTAGGTTAACAGCCATGGAATTTGGTTCTCTCTTCATACCATCACATGTTATTGTACTTTTTAAGAATCTAAATAATACATAGCACACACACAACCACACAGTAATACCACATATGACTCCAAATCTATGACATTAAAACAAACAAAAAGAAAACATTTTTTTAATGGTTCTATCAATTCTGGCATTCTGCACCTTCCAAAGTCACTCAAAGCCATTCTCACTCCAACTTCTCAACTAGAACTTTACAATTTTGATCAAATTTTAAGCATCTTCATCTTGGTTCTAATCCGCGATTGCGTGCTTTGGTTTCTTGACTTTCTTTTTCTGTATTTAAAAAAGAAGTCCCATTGAAATTCATTTTCTGTATTTTTTTTTTAAAAGTCCCATTGAAATTCATGTTGTTTAGATGTTCTGAGAAGATCTTGACCACTTTGATGATGAAACTCTCATGTGGACTTTGATTTTCTTTTTCTTAACATCCAAGTTAGAAGAATTTCATGTATTTATTATTTATTTATTTTATTTTAATTTTGACTGATTAAACAGAGAGAATGAGAGGTTAACTTCCTAAATGAAGTGGGTCAGCTTCTGATGATGGGTTAATTCAATACCTATTCCCCAAAGGCTAAATCTCATATTTATGAAAAGAGAGTGAGTGTGTGTGTGTTCTTCACACAACAAGTATATGTGAAGGTTGCTGCAGCTATGGAATCTAGTTCAGCAATTCAAATCAAGAAACAGTTGATTTTCAATTTTTTATTTTTAAATGATTTTGTGGATTTTTTTCTCATTCAATCATATGAACACTGAATGAAAATATGATGAAGATGAAGAACACCAAGAAATCTTTCAGGTGTTTATCTGAAACAATTCATTCTCTACTGGGATTCAAGAATGAAGCTAACTCCACCTGGGCTAACACTGTGTGTGACATCATCAAAAGCTTGCCATCGACAGCCGACTATGAGAACGATTATGATGACTCCGCTATCAGGCTTGACCATGATCCTGATGAATATCTTATTTCAAAAATTCAAGGTAAGTGTTAGTTAAATCAACCAGCTTTTCATCTATGTGAATCTGAATTTGGTTTTTGATTGTCAACAGGTGAACTTGCCACCCTGAATGAAGAAGTTTGTAGATTAAATGCAGAAAGAAAGCAAGTTCTCAATGAATTTCTACAATTGAAAGGTAACTAAATCTAATAAGCTTGTCTTGATGATAAATGAGTCAATTTGGGTCATATGTTATCATAAATGGGCCAAAAGAACATTTAGCTAAAATGGAAACGGGTCAAAGGGATTGAGAATCGCTACTATAATTATATAATTTCCACAATTATAATTAACACCTTAAATAGATATAAAAATGCACGAAAAATTGTTTGCGGGGCAACTATTAGAGTAGACATAATAGTTCTGTGTCCCTTTCTCATTAAATCATCACGGTATTTATAAATATATGACCCATTTCAATCCTATAACTTGTTTTAATTGATTACTTGATATTGCCAAATTTAACAAAGATAACTGATATAGGCACTAAATATAATTCTCTACCTTATTAACATTTCAGGAAATATTCGTGTCTTTTGTCGAATCAGGCCTACACTAAATGGCGAGAAACTAAGCCATCAGAGGTCTGTTGTTCCTGTAGATTCAAGTGGCATTCTCATTAATTTTGCTGAGAACAAGAGAAAACTATACAATTTTGACATGGTTTTACAACCTAGTTCAACACAAGGTGCTTCTTATATCTTGTTGATGTGGTAAATTACACGGGTTGGGTAACGGGTCAAATCCAGTTCAGACCAAAATCAAGTAATTTCTCCTGTTTGACTGTTTGTTACCTTTTAATCTAAAATCCTCATTTTTATTCTTTTGACTGTTTGTTACCTTTTAATCTAGAGTTGTTATATAGACACCCAAGGTTTTACCAAATTCATCCATTTCCTACGGTCGTTTTGGTTGAAACTGTCGTTTCAAGGTCGTTTCAGTTGAAACGGCCGCCACGTGTCGCGACGACGAAACCTTAAAATTCAGGGGGCCCCCCTTTATATTGACCGTTTCAAGGTCGTTTTGGTTGAAACTGTCGTTTCAAGGTCGTTTCACTTGAAACGACCGTTTGGTTTTGGTGTTTTTAGTAAAATCCTCGGGTGAATATAGCAGGAGCCTTAATTAATCTACAATCCTCATTATCATGATCTTAAACTGTCAGATGAAGTATTCTCAGAAATCGAACCAGTTATTAAATCTGCTTTGGATGGATATAATGTCTGCATATTAGCGTATGGGCAGACAGGCACGGGCAAGACTTTCACCACGGTAACATCTTAGAGTTTTCTATTTGGATACGAATAAGATTTTTAAGTCTTATATGGATTAATATCTTCCGCTTCTGCTTATCTGGTCATTTTTTTTTAAAACAACCATCAGGAAGGAACTCCTGATTGTCCGGGGGTAGTGCCCCGCACAATCGAAGCATTATATAAGCAAGCAGCAGATAGCAACCATACATATCTTTTTAGTTTCAGCATGCTTGAAATTTACCTTGGTCAACTCAAAGATTTACTCATTCCTCATGCAAGAAAAACAACTGACCCTATGCCCCCATGGTGAGTTTAATTATGTAAATTTGAAGCTTTTTACTATATGTAAATTTGAAACTTTAATACTATATAAATTCATCATATCAGTTTGCAGATACTAATAATTATGTAAATTTTGAAACTTTTTACCTGCAGTCTTTCCATCCAAACAGATCCTAATGGTGGGATTGCAATCGATAATCTTGTAGCCATCCAAGTCAGCAACTTTAATCATGCAATTAGTCTATATAAACTCGGAAGCCGGCTCAGATCAACTGCTTCCACAAATTCCAATAAAGTTTCCAGTAGATCACATTGGTAACTTCTTTTTCCTTGTTCTTTTCCTGAAATAAGAGCAAGAAATTCATTATCATGATGTCATAAGAAATAGGATTATTGGATTTTAATAATCCTAAGATATATATTTCTTTTAAACCTATTTGCAGCATGATTCGAGTGTCAATGACTTGTTCTGATGCTACCAAAAGGCGAAAACTTACAAATAAAATCTGGATGGTTGATTTGGGAGGAAGTGAGCGTGTTTTGAAAACAAAAGCATGGGGAAGAAGATTTGAAGAAGGAAAAGCTATTAACCTTTCCCTTTCAGCCCTTGGTGATGTCATCAATGCCCTCCAAAGGAAAAATAGCCACATACCTTACAGGTAACTGAAAATTAAGATGCTCAAATGTTGACCTTTTTTTTCCAAAGTCAAACTCAATTTCAATAAATATAAACAGTTTTTTATTCAATCAATGAAACACAAGTTATTTTAGGTAAACATCAAATGCAAAAAGCAGTTGCACACCTAGCTCCATTCATGAATGGATTGATTCAAGTCATGTTATATCTCTAACGGGTCAAACAAAAAAAATAGAACAATTTGCTAAAAATGAGTCAAAATCTTGTTTTGATGCTAAAAAAAATAAGACCTATTGAATGATTCTTTAGAAAAAATTAAGATTATCATTGAAATTATATAGTTATTAAATCATTTTTCACACTCACTGTTTATCAAAATTTTGGACAAAAAGCAGACCGTTGAAGTGGAATGTTCTTGTGTTTTACAGGAACAGCAAGCTGACACAAGTGCTTAAAGATTCATTAGGTAATTATATTTTCACATTCAGCCTGCCCACCCACTTTATATTAATGTATATTAATCACGAAAACTATGAAACAAGAGGGATATTTTGATTTTTGATGAACACCAAATACATACAGCCTTAAATTTTTATCCTACTATTAAGTGTTTTTTCATCTTGTTATTTATAGGAGAGGATTCCAAAACATTGATGCTTGTTCATGTCAGCCCCAAAGAAGAGGATTTATGCGAGACTATATGTTCTCTAAATTTCGCCCTACGGTTAAGGAGCATCCACTTAGGGAAGTCAGAACCAAATGTGAGCTCATCAAACCTTTCCACTTTAACACATACAACATCTAAGAGCTATACTAATCAGACTTGTTGTTTGTTTACCATATTTGAAAATGGCCAATTTAGACTTTTTAACAACCCTTTAACTGAAATTTGGAAAACAGGAAGCAAGAACAATGAGGGAACAAGCAATGACTAACCTGCAAAATGAGATGCAAGAGATCGAAACCAATCGTGACAGATTCGTGAAAGAAATAAAAAAACTGAATCAGAAACTGGATTCACTAACAAAAACACCAACAGATTCAAATGATAAACTACATGATTTGCTACCATTATCATCTTCAAAATCCCCTCAGCATGCAGAACATATTACCATGACCCCCCAATCATCAAAGATTCCAAGATTCATGAAACCCACAATCTGCAGCACACGAAAATCAGGAAAAACAGGTAACCAAAACCTGTATAAAAAAGACATCAGACCCGCAAGAAGAAAACTTTTACCTTTGTCACGTGCAGAATCCGTGAGTTTTCCGTTAAAGAACATGACAGAAAGCTATTCTGGAAGCAGTATCTCCAGAGCAAGCTGCTTAGTTGGTCTGAATGAAATAGATTGCAGTTCAAATAACGAATCAGAGGCAAACCACTCGGTTAACTTACATGAGAATAAACGGGTTGTTTCAAACCCGACCCGTTTAAAGAAAAGTAAACCTATGGGGCAGAGGAAACAGGGGAAATCGAAGAAAGGTGTCAAATTGGCGGGTAAAGATTCGAGATTTGAGTACAATTCAACGATCCCTTCAACCGCCGGTACGAATTCGGTTACGGGTGTCGATGATTCGTCAACCGAATTTGACATTTGTTGTCGGGTTATGCCATGTGATGGTTTTAGTGACACGTGTAATTATCGGAATGATTATGAAATTGAAGTCGATTGGAGAGTTATGTCAGCACAAGAAGCACGGAGTTACGAGTCGGAAGATGAATCGCCGGGGGAATTTTCGTGTTTGGAGAGAATTGTTCTCGAGGATTCGTCTATGAAAGCTACAGAAAGCAGAGGTTAGACTAAAGACTAATCTCCAGTCAATATATTAATCCTTTTCTTTATGATACTTAAAATTATAATTAGGCTGAATGTAATGGGGCGTTTTGTGGCTCCATAGCGCCCCATAGACGCTATGACCGCCGCCCGGGGCGCTATAGACCCAAAATCGGTCCAAAGCGTTGTGCGCAAAACGTCGGGGAAATGAGAAGAACGAGGAATAAGTGGGGGGTTATGGGGGGTTATCTATAACCCCCCCCCCCCCCATGGTGACATGGCGTCACGTGTCGCATAACCCCCTCAAGGGGGTTATACAATACAACTAGCCTTAAAAGTAGTTTTTTAGGCTATCCGTAGTGGTTTGAGAGTGGGGTGGGGGTTATCAACATGTGACGGATGACGTGTAAATAGAGGTTATGAGATAAGGGGTGTTAGGGGGGGGGGGGGGGTTATGAGATATGAGGTATATCAATAGGAAAAAAAAAACATGAGAGCTGGTCAACACTTACACGGCGCCATGAACATAGCGCCTTCGACCTCCAAACCTAACATGGCGCCCCGGGGGGCAGTGCGGGGCGTTATATGGGGCGCCATGTTACAAATTGTTGCCCCATAACGCTCCATTACGGATAGCCTTAGAAGTAGAGTAAATTCCGGGAGTCTATGGTTTGTTAAAATTTTATTTTTCGTCATTCGGTTTTACAAGTTATGATTCGAAGGTTTAAACTTTTGTAACAAGGTAACACCTTTAGTTTCCGACATTAACTGGCGTTAGATTTTTTTATTAAGTTAGTATATATTGACAGTTATACCCCTATCTTTTTATTTAAAAAAAAAACTTTTACCATCACTCTCTCACCATTGTCACCACCACCGTTGTCGTCGTCACCATCACTTCTGCCTCTGAATTCATTTAAATCAAATGGTAGGGGTATAGTTGTCATCTTACGCTTGCTTAATGAAACAATTTAACGACAGTTAGTGTCAGAGACTATATAAGTTATAAAGGTGCAAACATTCGTACCATAGTCGTAATTTTTAAAATCTAGTAACGAAAGGTGAAATTTCGACAAACCAAATGGACAATTCCCGTAATTTACTCTTAAAAGAAAAGTTTTAGAAACACGAGAGAGATTGTATAGCATTTGTGGGTTAAAAAGAATAACTTAAAAATAAAGATAAAAACATGATGATGGATAAGAAACATGTCAGGTTAAGTTGACATGAGGGATTTTTTTTTAAAAATATCTAAAGTTTTTATAAATATTTTAGATATTTTATGTATAGAGCTTTTCTATATTTTTTTTCAAAGTCCAGTTTGTTTTAACTTAAAAACGGGTCATATTCCTTGCATTATATTGGGGTCATTTAACATTTCATATAAATCAAAATATATAGTTTTTTTTAGTATTTTTAATCAACACATTCCATACCTATTTATACCAAAATATCAAGTAAAATGATTAAAAAACATAAAAAGGTAAAAGAAAGAGTAAGAAGAAAAACACATAAATGGTAAAGAACATAAAAAAAGGGTAAAAACACAAACCAATTCCAATTTCGGCTACAAACCCGTTTTCCCCCACCTTTACATATAGTTCGTATGACCCGTTGGATATAAAACATGTTTTTAGCTCTTAATTTGCTCGTTCATGTTTGTAAAGGGCAGTGGCGGATTTACATATAGTCCAGGGGTAGCGCCCGCTGCCCCTGAACTTTTACCCCGACGTGCTATTTTTTTTTTTTTAAGTTTTTGGTTTTTCGCGACCCCTGAAACGAATTTTTCGCGACCCCTGGAAGAAATTTTATGGCTTTTACTTAAAAATATGATCAAAAGCCCCTTAAAAATATGATTAAAAGCCCGTTAACTACCTAAAAATTTTTTTCGGGGGCGCTGCCCCCGAACCCCCGTTAGTCCCCGCTACCCCTGATATTCTTTCCTGGATCCGCCACTGGTAAAGGGCCTGGATAACTCTAATGAGTCTATGAAAACTAAATAACTATTGAATACATGAAATGAGTATATTATTATACTAATAATTATGTAACAATATTGTTGTCAGGTTTCTTAGATATCCTAAAGGAAAATGTTGAGATAATGTACAACAGTCTCCTTCTAGGAGTGGGTTTCACAAGCTTGGGCTTTCATCATGATTTCTTCCAAGCTTTAATGATATAACGTTGACGAAAATCTTAACAAAACTTCATACTGTAATTATGTGCAAGAAGTAATCATGATTTCTAATTATATCTTGTTATTATATTTTGAATCTTCATTATTTGTTATTTATAATTTTGAATACGGAAGGACCAAAGATATAATTATTCAAAATTTAAAATAATAACTGCATAGCAGTTATCTATACGCTCCTCTGATCTTCGAAATACCATTTTGTTCTTACATATATTTTTCCACTACAAACGAAATTCCATACAAAAAATCTTAAAATCGAAAATCAGATTTTATCCAACTAAATCGTTTAGGGTATAGTAATAATCTTGTTCTGAAAACGATTCACGACTTCGGATTTTATCCAGTATTTTTTTTTTTGCCCCTTAATCTTTATTAGATTCATATTAAACCGAAAGGTAACATACATGACCTAAGTCAACACGCAGGGAAGGCGCGCAACAAGCTGCGCCGCCAACCCTTTTTGAATAGCAAACCCTAGCCGTATAAAAACAACATTCTTCAATCTAGAGGTTGCATTATTCCCGCGCATGACTTTTTGGATCTAGTATTCAATTTCAATTGACGAAATTCCCCAACAATACGTTTATATTCAACAATATATCTGTATTTGCATTTACAGTTACTATTCAAAGTAGCTCTTCTTTTTAACCGAGTTGGACTTTCAGTAACTTTGGATAGATAAATGGATGTAGTAGAAAATAACCATATCTAAGATAAATAATAGATTGATACCGAATATTAATTGAAAATTGAAATCCTCAAATTATCTTATCTTAATACTAATAAAGCAATAAAATGGTTTCCACATGTCTTCTTTTTAAGGTGTCCACATCACCAATGCCACATGTCAATACAATATTCAATTACAATTTAGTAAATTACCAATCAAGACTAATTACCAATTTTATCTAAATTAAAATTTTATTTAAAAAATGGCAAACATAATGTAGAGTTGATAACTCAAAAATTGAAGTCTTTTTATGGAAACAAATCAAGAATTTGTCATCTTTAATTTATTAAATTATCAATTAATATTTTATAATGAATTATGTCATTTATAATTTTTAAATTTCTTAATCTTTTTTATATTTAGATAATATTATGAACCTAAATTCAACCCGTGTAGTATACGGGTTACTAACCTAGTTAAGTATATATAATTTAAAAAAGCATGTAGTGAGGATTTTGAATTACGTAAGCCATTACTTCATCATGTTGATTCCCTATTTTTTTAAATTTAATTTTATTTAGTTTTCTAATTAACTGGTCCTCCTTTTTCCTTGGGAGTTGGAAACATGTAAGCAGCCATTTAGCCAAGCAGAACGATCCGCTGCGTCCCAACTACAATTCCAAGTCAAAATCATCGTCTGTCTACTCATGTTTCATTATACAGACGTTAACACATGTTTTTTTTTCTCTATTTCTAAGTTTACGATAATTAAAATTTGCAAAATTGACCTTTTATTTTTAAAACTCATACATTTCAAATTAGGTATGTGTCTTTATTCAATTGTGTTTTCCTGGAATGGAACCGGTCTAGAATCGATTTGGAACCGGTCCAACAAGTTCCTGTTTTTTCGAGCGAGAATCAGTTCTGTATCGAACCGGCTTTAGGGTAGAACCGTTTTTTCTATGTTTGATCAGAACCGGAAGCGGTTCGTTGAACAAATCGGCATTTGCACCTCTATGTGTGGATAACATTAACATATGATGTGAGGATTTTTGTTTATTGTATAGCAGATAATAAATAGATAATAAAAATACTTTGTAATTAAGTTAAACAAAAAATGTCTTATGGTTCGAAGAAAAGAACAGGTGCAATGAACGAGAAGAGTAGGAGATGCTTGTTGCACAAGTGGGTGGGCGCTGACCAGTTTGTCGTTGCATGATTTGTTTGAATATACTATGAAACACACAAGACACCAAAAAGTAAAATCATTTATTTTGATTATTATAAGGCAGCGGAATATTTCTGCTGAGCATCTTCAAAATTGCATCTATATATTTACCTTTAGATTAGTTTTTAATATCTCTTGTCAAAAGGTAAGTGACCATCCAATGATCCAATGAATTAAAAACTAATATAAAGGAAGTTGTCTTTTTGAAGCACCAAAACAAAAAAAAATTTACTAGTTTTTAGGGTGTAAATTAAACTTACCACGAGTAATGAAAATGGTAATCCATTTCCATCACACTAATTGAAATGAACCAAAAGATATTAAGCCAAAACACACTCTCCATTCATACAGCTTTATGACCATCGTGTCGAAGATACCAATATCATCCCCATTACGAATTGGTGGAAGAGTGTTTAATTTGAAAACCAAAGTGACACATTAAACTTAGCTCGATGCGTCGTGGATGTTCCGCCTTCTTACATTCCGAGTTTCCGGCATGAATTTAGAAACTTTACTCGGATTGTTGCTAACTAATTTTTGAGGACCCGTACGTTGCCGCGAGGATAACGCTGGCACTCAACCGATTTTGTAGCTACAACGGACTAAGAATTCTGAACCTGCAAATGTTTGTTTGTGCAAGTATATACAACCATATTGTTTAAATAAAGATGTATCTTTTGACGCAGAGAATCTTCTTTTGTTAAAAAAGAAATCAAAACAACAAGAGAAGATAGAGTAAACAAGCAAAAAAGACCCTATGGGGTTGAGTTAAGACCGCCTCTTTATTAGGACTAAAGACGAGATCATTAGAAGAGCTAGCTAAACCCACACCTTCGATCTTAAAGCTATTTGTAATGGATTTACCGTATAATTTCAGCCCCGCATTTTTTACTTTCAAATTTTGCCGCATTATACCTCCACCACACTACATTCATCACTTTCACAATTAAAATATTCCAATGCCTTATAATGATTTATTAATAATTATTAGGCTAGCTTTTTGCCTTACTAAAAGGTCTCTTCCTGTTCCAAAAAAATTTAATAAATCATTAAATATTAAAAATAATTTGAAATTTCTTTCCTAAACAAATTTGCACGTGCAGTCCAACTTTCACAGAACCTTCACACGTGGGACCCTCTCTATCAAATATGTCTCTTTCCTGTACAAAACCCCCATTTGTATAAAACCCTTCCATGGGGGATCGCAATTCTCCTCATCACCAAATTAATTCCAGATTATCAAACAAAAATTCAATTCACTCCAATTTTGGCTCAATTTGATCACAAGAACATGAGATCACCGTCAAAATCCGTAACAAAAAGGGTTAGGGATGCTGAATCTGAGTTGAATTTACCTCCTGGATTCCGATTCCATCCGACGGACGAGGAGCTCATCGTTCATTACCTCTGCCGGAAATCCAGATCGGCATCGGAGATTCTCGCCGGTCCTCCACCGCCGCCGATCATCGCCGACGTGGATCTCTACAAACACGATCCATGGGAGCTTCCTGGTACGCTCGTTTTCTCAAACCCTAACTGCTCAATTTTACATTTTTGAACGATTTTGAACGATTCTGATTTGATTTGAATTTTGACCTAATTTCTGTAGAAATGGCTCTGTTTGGAACAAAGGAATGGTACTTTTTCACACCGAGAGATAGGAAATACCCGAACGGGTCAAGACCGAACCGAGTCACGGGAAACGGGTACTGGAAAGCAACCGGAGCGGATAAGCCTATCAAGTCAAAGTCCGACCCGAATACGATAATTGGGATCAAGAAAGCTTTGGTTTTTTACGCGGGAAAAGGAGTTAAAGGAGTTAAGACCAATTGGATCATGCATGAATATAGACATACAATTTCTAAGGTGAATTTAATTAATACATTGTTTTATTTTTAATAAAAACATCTTGTTTTGTAACTTTAAGGTGTTAATACAATACTACCATTAGCTTAAAAATAAATAAATACGGTTAAAAACCATTATAATTGACGTGATTTTGCTGTTTTGATACTTGTAGTTGGATGATTGGGTTCTTTGTCGTCTTTACAACAAGAAGAATAATCCCAAGGAGATTATCATCATACCGCAAGATAATAGCATTCACCATCTTCATCCTGCATCGCCGTTACAGAAAGATAATAGCTCTAGTGACAACGGACATGACAGTTTTGATTCGTTCGAATGTTCAGACGACATGTTTTCCGATGAATCTTTGAGCAAACTTGAAGATGTTATAAGTGAGCAAAGCAACATGGGATTGATGGAAAGTTTGATGCAAAAAGAGGTTGTTGATGATGGGAATGAGTGGCTAGATGGTTTGAGTTTGGAAGATTTGCACCATTGCTTAGAAGCAATGCCTCCTACTCATGATCTTTATGACATGCCAATCATCTATAACTCAAATCAACAATATTTTTTCAATTAAGGTTTTGGTTATTTATTTTTTTCAGTTTAGGAATTATGAGTTTTGGGGTAAAATTGTAAAATAGATTCATAGAGTTAAAATGCTAGGATTCATTCATGTAAATACCATTGGATTCTTGAGAAAGTGTTTTGATGTTTTTTTTTTCAACATGTAAAGTTTCCATCAATTATTAAATGTAACAAACTTCCTTTTTACCAATACAATATTTTTCTTCCATTTGAGTAAATTTATCAATTGATATTTGGAATTTAGGCTTTATATTAATCTTTTGGTTTTGAGTGTTTGGAATGATATATGTTTTGGTTAAGTAGATGGATCTATTTTGATGAACGTTTAGGAAAAGAAAAAGTGATATTTTTAACGTTCAATCGACCATGAAAGTGTAGAGTAAAATGAATGCATGAAATATTTAATTTCTCACACGATCAAACTTCATCTTTGCTCTCTTGACTGGTTTAGTTCTTCATCATGATAACATGATAACTTAAACGAGTTTACTAGTTATACAAATATGATAATATCTATAAAATAAAGGATATAGTTACATGACAAATGTATTGAGAAAAACTAAATAGCACATTAGTATTTATTAAAATTCAAATTCAACATAATAATTTCTTCATTTAGATTTCGTATATATTAAAATTCAAATTCAACATAATAATTTCTTCATTTAGATTTCTTTGCTTAAGTATTGAAATCTAGTCTAATTATTTCAAAATTTAGGTTAAAAGTTGTATTCTTTATGTGAGTATTTTGTCTTTTGTTTTTCTTTTCTTTTTCTCTGTCTCTCTCTTTTTTTTTTACGACCGATCAACAAACAAAGCTCGGATCCTTACAGGAAGTTCATTGGGCAAACAGAACTCTCTATGGGAGCCCGAAATAGAAGCAGTTGTTGACATCCTAAGGAAAATCCACCTCCACGTCAATGTCATCGTAGTTTTTTTTTTTCAAACTTCTACATCTTTGTCGCAACAAATAGATAAGATTATTCATTGAATTTAAAATATATAAAAAAGGCTAACTCGCTAAACACAGTTTTACCAATTATAATATTTGAATCTTTAACTAAATTTTATTAAAGGGCGAATCTTTAACTAATTAAAAAACTAAAAGAGTATATTCTGTGCACGTACAGTTGCACACCACCAATTCATTTGTTTGTAAACATTGAAAGACCACCGAAAACGTTTTTTTGTAGTGACAGTTACGCACGAGATTACGTCATCATCTTCAGCACCTTGCGCTTTTTTGCAGTTGGGAACACCGAAAACGTCAGCAGTTGCGTATATTATATTAGTTATTAAATGAGCTTGTCCCCAGTCAAACTTTGATATTTTTTAGTCAAAGTCAATATACCACCGATCCAATCTTAATATTTTATATGACAAAGTTTCAAAAAAAAAAAATATTTTATATGACAACTTATGAACGACGCCGTTGCACGTCACCCTGGTGATTATAATTCATAATAATGTAAATCGCGTATAGGGAAACACATGAAAATCATGTAGCATCCAAAAAAAAACGTTTATAAAATCACGTTGTAACGGTATATTTGAAATAACAAATTATAATGTCGATTAACAATACTATAGTGTTGACTATGTAAAAATCTCTTGTGATATCTCACATTATTTGGTGGAGTGGATATCTCTTTATTTTTTTAATGTGAAGGTTAGGGGTTCAAATCTTATTTGACACAAAAATATAGAATAGAGGAGTGTCACAGGTTTTACCACGGCTGACACTTGGGCGGTGAGTTTTCCTCTGGTATGAATGTGCAACACATAGGTTCATGGTTACTCACACAGACTATGGTTGCAGTGTGTCACAGGTAACATCGGCTGCTATGATGAGACTCCCGGGTAACCGGATGTTTACAGTTCAAAAAAAAATTGTTATGGTGTCATGTGGCACAATTTATTTGATTTTAACTTTTTTTTACTATAGGTCCTAGGTTGAAGATCATTTGATTGTTTTGCTTATGATTTTAATCTTTAGGTCCTACGTCTGATACTTTTTCGTTTTATAAAGGTCATTTTAATCGTCTTGTATACTCGCATGTTCCTCATGACAACACACGCATTGCACATCTAGTTGTAATTATTTGTTAAGGTGGAGAGTGATCACCGATGTACTATTTTAATACATATAATATGGGCAATTATACCACTCATTAAATTATATAATAGAAACTATTTATACCAACTCGTGTATTACCCAAGATATCTTAAAAATGATATAATTAATAATTTCATATAATTATTATATTTTGAAGTATAAGTTTAAATGTAAATGTATAAGAAATAATAAAAAATTAAGGATGAATATCTAAAGATATAAATAATAAATAATGAAGATTAAAGACTTATAAAATTATATTTTAAATTAAGATATAACTGAAATCTCACTATAATATATTATGTTTTACAAACTTATTAAAATAAAAAGATTTATATTTTTTATATTTAATTATTTAAAATCATTAGTATTTAATAGGATAGAGAGACATATTTTTTTTTATTAAAGTGAATAGGAGGATGACAAGTGACATTGAGGATTTTTGTTTACAACATATTTACAAATTGCAATTTATTTTTCTCCTCTTTTCAAGAAAATACGTACCACTTAAAATTTTGGAATTGTATTATTTCGATTATATATGTAACTGGATGACGTCGTAGTGTAAATTTTATATGTTGTTTCATTTTGGATGGGAACCTATTTCTATAACAAATGAGTGACAATTTAAACGAAGATTCATAACAATAAATATAACGTTAACAAAATAAAAATCTACAAGTAAAACATAAAAGAAAAAACACAATGTAACAAGAACCTAAAACTAACGAAAAACAAAAATCACAACGATAACAAAAGAAAGATATAAAATAAAATAATAGAAAAAGATAGAAAAAAACAGGAAAACAAGTATGAAGCGAAGGATTAGTAAAATCAGATCACTTTTAAGATATGATATAGTAAATTTGTTTTTGACCCTTAAAGTGGTCCAAGAACCTTTTCAAGAAGCCCAAAAGGTCATATGGGCCCACATAACCCCGCTTTTTGGTAATAGATTAGACACTCAGACAGTAGACCCGCCCACATTTTCGGTCCTACTTTTTCATGAAATATCACCCATCTTACAGTCATAAAGATTATAACCATCATCATTCATATCCATATAGATTATGATTGTTTCAATTAACTTTTAATTTAATAATGAAAATATATATATACTTAACCAAAATCCACCCCTAACTGGTAGTAAAACCAGGTGCCTCGAGGATCAAACCCGCGACCTTATGATCACTGAGTCTTCTATCATCGACAGGTGACCATTAAGACAAGTCTCAAGGTTACATAGTCATCACTTTATCACCAAGCTATCATTTTGTAGGCTTTTTTTAGATTTTGTAAAATGAAGACCAGATACAACGAATGGAGCAAGAGCAAGTGGACCACATTATTGACCATTTTTGCATGTTTAGTTTGAACAAGGATAAAAGATGCCAAAAATCTTTTAAGTAGACGTATGGACCCCCAAATACTTTTATAACCCTACTTTCTTGCACATCACGACTGGAATTATGATCAAAATGTATACTTTATTACTTTTGGGATAACTAGGGATATATATGAATTTGTTGCGTTGAATTAGGGATATACAATATAGTATTTGAATGAATTCAAAAAATAAATTCAAGAATCAAATTTAAATTTAATTTCTGAATTTTTGGATTGAGTTGAACCTATTTGAATATTTGAAAAATGATGGAGATGGGTTTTTTCACCGAATGGAAAAAAATGATATTCTACTGTTTTTGGAGGCAAATAATTATGTATGATTATTATTAATAATATAATTATTTTTTATGGTGTTCGTACGCTACCATGTGAAAACAGAGCTTTGCAACAACGAATAAATGCATAATACTAAAATATATTAGAAGAAACCAAGTAAAAAATTAGTAATTAGGGGACTCAAGCGACTTGTGACGATGCTAAGATAAATTTTACTATTTTTATAATTTTATTCATTAGGATTCGTTTATACTAGTCCAAACTTAAGTTTAGTATTTGTGTCCGTGCGCTTACATGATCATAAAATGTGGTCAAAACCTTAGACAAAGAGCCAAAACCTTTCTGTAGACCTATACATTACTACGAGTGCATTGACAGAGTGGCGATACTAAAAACATAGCACGAAACGATTAAAAATTTTCATGTAGAAACCTCAATAAAAATATACAATCTACTAGTGAAATACAGTTTTTTTTTTTAAATGAATTTAACTAATAAAATTTAGATAAGCGAGCAATTGAATTAAATGAATAACCGTAGATATGTTATAGCTAATTTTAAAAAAAAATTCAAACATCACTAAAAAGAAATGGAAAAAATTTATGTGCCTAAATAAGCAAAACCCAAAACACCCCTTGATACAAGCAACAGAAAAAACACAAGGTAAAGAAATAAAACCAAAACTCACACCTTTTCCAGGCTCCTATAATGTAATGTAATGCTCCTTTTAAGTGTTATAACTACTTATTTTTTTACCTTTAGATCTATGATTGTGAGTGATATCATACCACCCTGCTTCCTAATGCCATGTATCTACAAAAAAATAATGTACAACTATAATATAAAAGAATGTACAACCACCCCTTCTTTACCGGATATCACTCTGATGCAACCGATGCACCCCACCCCACCCCCGCTCCTTCCCTTTCTCGATCATCACCAAAATCACCTTCAACAGCTCACCCGCGTCTTCTTTACACGAACACTCCAAGTTCGTTTGAAAAAGCGGGACCCGTGTAGGCTGGTTATACCATCTTTTCCCGCCAACCCGTCTTTGCTGGTTCGGGTTCCTTAAAACCACATCCGAACTGCTTCCAACTATATGCACAACCTCTTCATCACTATCTACATGAATCACACTATCCAAGGTAATCTCGGCTTCTATATTCCAATCAGGGTCAGCCGGCACCCCACGAAATTCGGGTTTCCCTAAATTCACAAGACTCGAACAGCTAACGATTAAAAGAAGCCGCTCTGTGACGATGACGAATTTCCCCCCTTGTTTGAGTGGTTTTGATAGGATTAGGGTTTCGTCTTTTAACATTAAGCTGTCATCTGAGTTAGATAGGACGGATACACCAACGGCTTCTTCCCATAAATAGGGTTTTAAAGGGTGGTCTTGTCTTAAAGGTCTTGGGAAGCGCACCCGCAGCTGGTGGGATCCCATGTGGTAGAGTTTGCTCCGGTTTCTTATACTACGGGCAGTTTTTTCTGTGACTTCAAGGATGCTTGCAGCTGGTCTTGCCACAAGACCGGTTACTCCGAGAGCAAAACCTGCAAGAGGGTGAAAGATGTCACTTGTATAAACCAGGATCCGTTAATTATGTTTGTATAGTATTAGAGGTGGAAAAAGGATGGGTCAGGTGAATAACGGGTCAATATGTGAATGGGTAAAAACTTGTAACTTAAGTGCGGGTCAGAACGGGCTGGACTGGGCTGGTGAACACAGCATTTTATTTTATTCAACTTTCTGCATTTGGTTGAAGAATTAGCATGTTAAATTTAGCTTTCTTCAATAATGGAATACATCCAAAGTGTTTTAATTTAAAGTAAACAGTCTACTAAACAGATTTATTAAATAAAAAATTAAAAAAATAATAATTAAAAAAAATCTTATTTATGGGGAATTATGGACAAAAAGCGCTTTGGGCCACACAACCCAATCATTGCCCCATTTGACCGTTTACCCAACCCGTCATTTTTTCAAACTCTAGATAGTATTTCTGGATGTAGGAAGGTCAATTCCATGACCAGACCACCACTAACAATCTGAAGGTAGTTCCAGACTTCCAGAATTGCAACAGTATAATAAATATGTACCTGAGAGGACTCCTGGGAGCCCATGTTTCTCAGCTCCCCTTATAGGTGACTGGAGAAGACCAGTAAGCCCCTAAAACATTTAGAAGAGCATATATGTTTATAAAGTAAGCCGACTAAAAAAGGAATCCAAGCAAAGATTAAAAAAAAATAGTTAACATGAAATAAGTTGGATAACGGAAAAAAATACCTCCAAAAGTTCATTTATCACGCCTTTTCCATGAGAAGACGCTCCTTTTTGTTGTCTTTCCATCTCGGTTGCAGTAGGGTCATCCATTGTAAAGGCAACAATACCCTACAAGTGTAAAATTTAACAGTGAAAAAAAAAACAAAAAATAAGTTTGACAGTCTATATATTTAAACCATAAATAAATTATACCTTGTGTGCAGCTCTACTGACTTGAGTGGTAGCATCACTAATGGCATAAACTGTATTACTAAGAAGGCTAGTAGTTCCTTGTGCCACGCCTGTGATAAGTCCAGCTGGACTCTGGAACAGTAGTTTTATAACATATAGATTAAAAGACAATCCAGTGACTAAATTATGATGTAGGTCAACTTGGGTTGAATTTTATCTCAAAGAGGCAAAGAGGTTAGCATCAGTAAAGTTCTATTATAATGCATACAGCCTCCTAAATAATTTTATAACCAAAAAATGTATTGTAATCATAATTAACACAGTACTTATCAGAAAGAATTCAGAAAATCGACAAACAGAGACGTAGAGTTTGCAAGGTCAACCCAAATCCATTTGAGTTATAACCCAGACAGCCTATCTTGCCACCTACAAGTAGAGGCCCGACTATACATTAAAAAGCAACATTATATTACCTGCATAAAGCTCCTGGCTGGAACTGACAAGAAATCTCTGATTCCAAGTCCCACACTCCTTGCAAAACCCATGGGATTGCCTATAACCCCAGCAGAACCAAAAACCTGAACGATAATAAACACAACATGTTGAAAACATTCATTTATTGAAATGAAGTAGTTGGACAACAAATAGTGATAACATATAAGAATCTCACGAGCAAAAGGTATCTATACTCAAACCTTATACATCTCATGAAGAAGTTGTCGTGTGTAATGAATGGTCAAGATCTCTCGGATGGATTCCAAGCTAGCCATCTGATGAGAAATTGTCAGCTGCCTCAGATGAATCCGTGCTCCCTCCACATCAGCAAGAGCCATAAGACCTCTCTATACACAGGCACCCAAATAAGTAGTGTGATAACATTATATGCAATAAATATGTTTTATGAAAATAATGCCTGATTTAATTCAAAATTTGAGCGAGAAACAAACTAAATTCGGATATTAAACCCAATCATCACCCTTACATGGATAAGATATTCTCCTGATGTAAGTATTCCATTTCTTAGCATCCATGGACTGCTTGAAAAGCTGCAACGTAAAAAATAAGGCCCACAAGTGAACATATAGTATTAGATTAAAAACTAGATAAAATTCATGCAAAAAACAGCAAGTTAATAACCTTAGAGTCAAAGTAACGGGGGCTACTTCAAGCACTTCGATGTATATTTTCTTCTGTTTCCGTGCTAGGTGGTAGATTTTCTGCCAAGGTGCTCCAATTGGCACAACTGATGGAAGCAAGGAGCACGTCTGACTTCGACTTTCAATGAATGTGCGGTTGCCATTTGATTTTTCAGTTTGATCAATCCCAACAGATTTACTTGTCATATTTACACTGAAATTTGAGGAGAGGGGATGCATAACTGAATCCTTACGTGGCGGTGTTCTGCTATTGAACCTTGAAGATACCGTCTTAAAAAAGTCAAAAAGACCTAAGATGACATCTTGCTCGAGCTCAAGATGAAAATCTGCCATTCTAAAGCAGATATTAAAAATTAGTAATTCCTACCGATGGCATCCCCAATTGGTCAATTGGGGTTATATTTGATCATTAACGGGGTTAAATGGATCGAAAATGTCAAATGGATTAAAAGACACTCTAATTACATTTTAATGCACATAACCCCCTAAATAACATGATTCAAAAATTGAGTTGTGTACCAGTATGTTACTTTTGAATCATATTTGGCATACTAACTAGCATAGAAAAACTAGAGTTTTTGCTGTTAACCAACCTGCCTATTAAGTGGACTTTATTAGCACATACCTTAAATTTATATGCTCAAATGAAAGTAAAGCTCTATCTTTATTCCTCCATTTTGCTGCAGTGAAGGACAGTACGTACTCGGACGAACTGTCTGATATTAGCTGTTTCATATGTCCCCCTTTTACCCTCAAACTATCCTCTTTAGTTATAACCTGAGAAGTCGGGATTTGCTTGTATTCATGGTCAAAAGATAATATAACAGGGTAAGGTGTGGTTGGAAGTTGGTTGTCAATTTGCAAAGCAAAAATTTTTAAGGAAAACTTTTGCTGGTCCAAACTCTGAACTAAATCGATCACTGTGTTCCTTGCACAAGCAAAAAGCAACTCCTACAAAGTGGAAAAGTCCATAAGTATGGTAAAGACAAAGTGGCTAACCTACCCCTGGCTTTGTTAAAAAAAATTCAAGTAATGGTACCTGTGGTTGAGCACTCATAACAGAAATCCCAATGAACGGAATTGCAATGGATAATCTTTCTTTGTAAAGAACAGAACTCTCTTGCCTTTGGTCAAATTCTGTTTTATCATTTAGCCGAGAAGAATTTGGGGTTTTTATATCATCAAAACTATGATAACTTGAATCAATGACACTGAGAACCTGTATGATAGTAAAAGTACCAATTAGACAAAAAAAATTAAGGTTAAGAAAATTAATATTTGCATCTGAAACACAAAATATGTTTACCTTTAATGCTCCTTCGGCATGGACTGATAGCAACAATCTTCTTTCAGGCTTCTGCTAAGTGAAATCATGAGGCGAGATACAAATAAATTAACCAAAAAGCATATTAGCTAATTTTGTGATTTTGTGATTTGAAAAGAGAATGCTCATATTCTAAAAAAAATTCTTAGTAGTCCATAAACTATATGAGCTCCTTAGACACCTTTAGCATCATAAGCTTGATAACATCATGGGGGTGTTACGCAAGATAGGTAGTGGGTCAAAGCAGGTTCGGATAGAAACGTGTTGTTTCTAGTACTAGGGTGGAGTTGGGTTGATCAAAAACATTTTTTGCCAATTACTTATAGATTGTGGGCACACTAAATATTATGAAGAAAAAAAATGTGTTATTACAATACAACCTTTTTTTGTAAATCAACATAGGAGGTTGTAGCTTGTAAGAACTGGAAATACCCTAGGAGCCACTTACAAGTTCGAACCGTTTAAGTCGTTTCCCTTCACGCTAAACATAACACATCGATCCATTAGGGCTAAACTATAACCCAACAACCCATTCATAGATAAATATCCCTAGTTTTGTACTTCATCTTTTTAATCTTCTTACATGCTGAAGTTAGTGAACATTTTAACAGTGCGTGCACAGGCATCATACATGGTATTAGTATTACTTTCTAAAACCTAGGTACCTCAAGAGTGGATATCTGAATATAATAAAGTAATATATGATAAAATCAACTGTACCTCAGAAGTTGCAGGTAAACACACTGGTTTGTACTCTTTTGCTTCATCAAGAGTATATGACCCTATTACCCTCTCAGCAAACACCTTGTAGATTAAGATCAGGAAAAATGATGAGAAATGACCTTGTACTTAATCACAATATATGAAAAGTTATGAGAAATAAGTTGTTACAATAATTTATATTCATAAAGAGAATGCACACCTCGACAGTTAGACGATGCGGGTAACAGGGTTCATCCCATGCATAAGGGCAAGACGTATAAGAATGAACAACAGTCTCAAATGCTTCACATTTTTGTTGATAAATGCGTAGTCTCTGCAACCAACAAAGCTCAGTCATAAACCCTGTATAAATGAGCACCTCTAGGAATTCTTGCCCATATTCCTTAAAAATAACCCAAATGATCAGCCTTGTAAGCATTTTAGGTCACTGTGGCCCATGAAATATCAGTCAAATGGAATGAAATGGGTGGAACTTAATAAAAGGTCAGAATCAGACTGGACAAACTGGATTGGAAACTGGTTTACATGGGCCATTGTTTCTAATAAGAGAACAAGAAATTATATATTCATTATTTAGAAATTATATATTAATTATTTAATTAGATACACCTATTTTTTATAAAATAGAAGTTCTAATACACAATGTCCAGAAATTCTGTTACAAATACTTATAAATAATGTTTTTGATACAGGATCTTATTTATTTTATTTTTCCAATAATTGTAACTTCTATATAACTATGTTTATTACACTTTGACCAAACCTATATTGACGTGCAACACTAGAAGAAATACTAAACTTGCCACACAGACCTATGTAAGAAACACAAATCAAGAATGTGTTAATTCCTGATTTCCTGCAGATAATATTTCAAGAACTAACCTCCTTGGAGAAATTATCAATCCTGTATGGCATAAATCCAGTATCATCATCGGATAAAAGAATCAAGTTTGTCCCAGAATCACCATGAGGGTTCCCAAAAATCTTTGCATCTCTAATTGCATCGTCAGCATTTTGCACCTCCACGCGTACCATATTAACTGCACCAGAAACATAATTCCGCATTTTCAACTGTGTATCACCTAAATGTTCTGGAAAGAAGCATCCAGACCACTGCCATCCGGGTTCATCGAAACGAACAGATATAAGTAATTCCCTGCCATTTGAATGTATATAAACATGAGATAGAAGATAATGAAAACTAAGTACAGGTAACAATATCTACCCATCAATTAGGGTTATTTTTTTATCTCAAAGGAGCCCAAACAAATAGCTTATAAGGAAAAAGGAATAGCTTATAAGGAAAAAGGATGTCAAATGGACATAGTCACCCCAAGTGTATTTTAGTGCACAAAACCCTCTAATATAAACAATGTCATATCTGTCTAATATCCCTCGCAAGCTGAGGCTGGGAAACGACCCACAGACTGGACCATAGAAAGAGAAACCATTGAGTAGGCAACAGTTTGGTAAAGATGTCAGCGATTTGATCATTAATTATTTGATTTATAATATACAAAAAAAGACTCGTGCCTAGATTCATTTGTGTGATATAAGAACCTTAGTGGTGACGGCAGTTGTGCTGAATGCCTGAATCTGTGTGGTTACTTAGGAGACCAAGTCTGAGTGACCAGCAAAGTGTTTAAAATCAAGAACAAAGAGCGGAAACCAGTGAAAAGTTTAAAAAAAAGAGATGAAGACGCAAATCAGGAAGGAGCAGGAGATCTTCTACCTGTGAGTAACCAAGGTAACATTCCTTTGCAATGTCCCAAGTTACCAGCTACAAATTACACGAGAATGGTGGAGTAGATAATAAAAGCATATGGTTTGTGGGAAGCTATTGGCCTGGTTACGGGAGGAGCAGTCGAGAAAAGGAAGAACTTGATGGCTAGGGCGTTCATCTTTTTAACTTTACCCAAGACATCCTACTTCAAGTGCCAAAATACAAGGATGCCATGGATGTGTGGGAAGAGCTTCACATGCGATACTTGGGGGCAGAGAGAGTTCAAAAAGCTCGTCTACAAACTCTTAGAACTGTGTTACAGATGCTAAAGATGAAAGAAAGTGAGACACTTGATGAGTTTTCGGGCAAACTTAGTGGAATTGATACAATGTTCAAGACCCAGGTCAAGCTTAGAAGACGAGGTGATGATGAGAAAGCCTCTTATATCGGTTCCAAGGAAGTACTTGCCAATTGTGGCTTCTATTGAGAAATATTCAGAAATTGACTCAATGCCATTCAAGAAATTTGTTGGGACTAGGGAGATATAAAGCATATGAAGAAAGAATAAAAACCATGCTAAGAAAGAGGGGATCAAGGTAAAGTGGTAAACTGTTGCTTTGAAGAGATGACGGGCAAGAAAGATCAAGAAATGGTGAGTTTGATCAGGAATGAGGACGAGGTTATGATAACCAAGGTTGTGGCAGAGGAAGGGGTCGCGTGAATGGTATATGAAGAGAAGGCCAGTTTCAACTCAATGAAAACCAAAGTGAACAAGGTATTTATAGAGACAAAAGAAATATTAAGTTTTATAATTATACCGAGTATGGTCATTATGCGGCTGAGTGTTCTAGATTGGAACAAAATCAAGGAGTGCCTTATTATGAGCTGATGTTGCTTTGATGGAGAAACAGGTAGGTCCAAATTGGGGTTAAGGGGGACAACGATAAATTAAGCCTAAATTGGATTGACATGTGAAGAGGTTAAGATAATTACTAAAGTCTTATTTATATTGTTCATTTTGAGTTTGAGTTTATTTAGGTATGCTTTATTTATCTATCTGGTTTGTCAAAATAGAATAGAGATTTAGTCTATATGGGTAGCTTGTTTTGCAGGGGTTTGTTTTAGTATAAATAAATGGTTAGGCCCTGTATTTTGATGTGGTAGTAAGTTTATAATGTAAAAAACAGTGTCATGGCTAGATTGGTCACAAAACCGCTATCTTTAGCATGATGCATTAAATAGTTACTAAAAATAAAATCTGTTTTTGGACAATTACAGGTCGACCCGGCCAATACCAGAATTATTTGTTTTGCACTGTTCTCACCCCATTTTGCCACCTCTATTAGTAATTGAACAGAGACAACACACTTGGAAGCAACAATAGAACTGAAAAAACATGAATTAACCTTGTAGTTCATTCAAGATGAAGAATCAGGTTAAAAATTTGCTTGAAAAGAAAATTTGGATGGATTAGTGACACTCGTAACTGAATACTGGCAATAACAAGTTAGCAACTCAATTTTTACAAAAAACTGTACCTTGTTATGTCTGTCCAGTGAATATGGGAGTGCTGACCAACTTTCAAATGGTATATGAAATCAGATCCTTTCTGCCTAAAGCACATATCCTTGCTGCATGTATTACTAATCACGTATCTGGATATAGGAAACAGATAAAATATGAATACATGAATGAAAACCAATCTTTCGAAGTGACTAAGTAACTACGATTATAACAGAGGTGTCAAACCATGATACCTGGGTTGGAAATTGATAATCCGTGTCCTTCCAGAGAAAGGACCAGTGACAGCACTAGAAGATACAGATAGCGCATATGAAGCATTGTTTGATAATTGGGGGACAAGAACGGTAGCTGAACCAGTTGGTGGAACAAGAAAAAATTGACTAGACCATGCATAGTCAGAGTTACTTTCCACATCAGCATCAGACTGGCAGCGACTAACCCTAACCATAATCTCACTTGAAGAGATATTAGGATCAGGAGAGTACATGCAAAAATTGACCTTTTTCTTCTTAGCTTCATCAGAATCAATCAGTTTCACACTTGACTGGCTTCTTGAAACTGAATCTTTTCCCTTATCATTCATAGATGATTTTGGTGTCTCTACATTCTTCAGAAACTTAGCATGATACGTGTCCAGGCTCGTCCTAGTGGAAACAAGATTATTATTTTGGGGAAACCTCACAGTTCCATCATTATGCAGAAACTGATTAAAAGACAAAAGGCCAAGACCGTCTTTTTTTCCTAAAAATAGGTCCTGCTCATCCAAATCATAACATGACGGCACGGTACAGCCATGTGTGGTTGGTGCATTGGTAGAGTTAGCAATGACGAGCGGAAAGCCACAGCAGTTATACAACAGAAATGGAACATATATG
This sequence comes from Deinandra increscens subsp. villosa, assembly GCA_039602395.1. Taxonomy (NCBI): domain Eukaryota; kingdom Viridiplantae; phylum Streptophyta; class Magnoliopsida; order Asterales; family Asteraceae; genus Deinandra; species Deinandra increscens. The sequence continues at coordinate 632,352 of JBCNJP010000003.1, read as the reverse complement.
CAAATTTCACGGGCCCCTGAGAATGCAACCATCACCTTTTCCATTGTCACGTATAATGAACCTAAACAAAACCCAGCAGCCACAACAATCAGCTTTTGTGTTGGTGGTGTTCGTAATCAGGGTAATGCGAATGACCAACCTAATCCATTCGTTATCTGGGTTAATTCAGTTCAGTTCTTGGGTCAAATTAGAACAAACAATAGGTTTAATAGTTTTTTTTCTTCATGTTTTAAGTACCTGAAGCCCAAATCAGATTTTACTCCTGTCGCAAAGTTATTGACCATTACTGTTTTAGTCTGTCCCAATGTAATTGTCCACTTTTATAATGGATAGTTATAATTTACTGATTTTCCTATCTTAACCTTAATTAGCCTCATCACTTGAATATGAAAACCATGTCTTAAACGCAAGGGTAAGATTGGCTGTTTGGTAACTAAAGATTGCAAATAAAATGTTCTTTTTGTGGACTATAACTTTGGGATGCGGTGAGTACAATTAAAATTCTTTTAATAAACCAAACCCATTTCTGACTACAGTATAAGCAAAATAGTTTGCATTGGAAAATTGGTGATGTGATCATCAAGATTAAGCTTAATCCATATTAGAAACCTCGTTTGTGTAACGTGATCATCCGTAAAACCCAATATTCATATTCAGAAACCCGTGTTGGGTAATCTGAAACTGACCTCGATAACCCGGCCCTTATTTGCGTTACTTGGATTATATGGCCAAAACTTTAGTTCGGGATTCAGGCTGTTTAATGGCTGGTGAAAACCCCAATAAAACCAAATGACATTTAACCTAAAACCTGTAGACGAACACTTCTATGACAGTGTACATTTGTGTGTGTGTGTGACAGAAAGAGAGATGAAGGTGAAAACAAAAAGGATCAAGTATGCATCACCTTTAGAGCTATCAGAACTAAAGTTAATGTATTCTGATAAAGAAAACTTTGTTCCACTGAATTTAGCAACTTCACTAAACTTCTCTGCACGGGGGAACTTCAGAACAGATGGTCTATACCCAAGAATATTGAAAGTTAATGAAAGATCATGTGATGAATCAATATGATAAAAACAAGTTTCAACCTGCAGATGATAAATGAATACAAATTAATATGATAAAAAAAATTTAAAAAAAGGAAGTGTACAGATCCATAACAAACTACCAACCTCTGAAAGCAACATGTTACGTGTAACTCCACCACTCTCAATCGTCAAAGATACTGTAACTGGTAAATAATTTTTTACTATTAAAGGACTGCTTAGTGTAATCAGGTGAATACACTGCTTATTTGAGTGATCTTGATTTCCTATCTTGTCTGATTGCTTTAAGGAATCGTGATTATAAAGAGATGATGAACCCTTGTTTATTCGTCCCTTCAAAGGCAGACACATGTCATGCACTGATATGCAACATCGAAAAGGATCACTACTTGGAAGAGAAGGATAGCAGACGAATGATCGAAAGTTTTTCATTTTTATTTTAGTTTCATTAGAAAGAATACTAGAAATACTATAAGCTTCACTCCAAAGGTAAGTGCTGCCAAGTGGACGCCATCTTATACGGCCTGTTTCAGCTAAATGTAGAGGAAGAGGAAACTCATGACCCGGATATACTGGATCCAGAATCTGAAATTGAGAAGCTTTATGAGACATATATATGACACATCAGCTCCAGTAAAACTATAATATATATTTTTTACAAGTGAGTACCTTAGGAGAAACGCCAAATGGAATATCAAATCGCACTTCAAAGGGCACTGAAGCTGCATTCAAGAGTATGACCTAAAAGATAGAAACCACTAGACTTAGATATGCACAAAACCGGCTCTAGGTCTTAACCATGATGCTAAAGACGGTCCTAAAAGAAGTCAGGTCCACACAAAATCCCGGGTCCAACCACAAAAAAGCAGAATGCTTTGGGCCTAGCGGTCCCAGCCAACCCTAACCAGGCGCAATCCTATTTTTTGATTTAGTTTGAACATTTGACTTTTTGTTATTACAATATCAAAACAACTAAATTTGTTTGAAAGATTAAACACTAAATGAAAATCAGAACGACTCGCATCCGCACAAGTGCGAATTTGCACACATTTTATTTAGTTTTTTATTTGGACCTCAGCCTATATGACCATATATTCCGGACTATCCAGACTTTATACTGGGCCCGAGTGCCTAACCAGGCACTTTAATCAAATGCCAGGGCCATATCACAGCTTTTGGGTTATCCAGGTTTTTTAATGGACCTAAAAGGCATAGGCTCATTTGTGCATATAATGTAGTATTAAACATGGTTAATCAATTGGACTTACAGTCGAGTATAAACGCACTAACTTTGTGTATCTCTGAACTGAAACATCAATTATTACAGGAACAACATAGCTACTAGCACCTTTAGTAGTATCCCAGCCATTTTCAACTCCCAAATTAGTCGACGAATTAGAAAAATCCACCTCAAAAAAGCTCACACCAACCAAATCAATAGAAATTGGAATCGACATTGTGGATGTTCCTTCAAGTTGAACAATGATGTAATGATGTTGGGCATCAGCAACGTGTCTATCACCTAGGTCGTCAGAAGAATGGCTGGTTCTGAAGCTAAAATTATGTTCATCAGGGGTAGAATCATCAATATACACTGGGTATGAAGAGCCTGGCTGCACGTATTTTCCGTCTTTTAATGATGATATATTGAAACCGTCAGCAGTTTTAGAACCTTTATAGATATAAAACACCAGAGGAAGTGATGTTAAATTTTCAACTGTGTAAGGGGAGTATCTGCTGGCAAGTGTGTTTTCACTGGCACTTGATGTTGTAAATCTTGAGTTTTCAGGAAGCATATTCGGTTCCATGAGATTACATGCATCCTTAATCATATCAAATGCTCTAAAAGCGACCTTTGAAATGAAAATTTGGGGGAAAGGGAATTAGCAAAGTGATTGACAATATATGACATTAATGAACTTTACGTTTCTAGATAAAGAAAAATGCTTTCACATTAGTGAATTGCTAAAGGAGAATGGATGGAATGTATTTGGGTTGTGATTTATCTCAAATGAGTCAAATCGCATCGAAGTTATTATTGTAATGTTATTATTTTTGTAATCATACTGGATACATTAATTATTTAAATATGAATAAAGACGTGTATGCAAGACAACCAAATTCAACCCAGACCTGCCTGCCCTTCTCAACCGTACAAATGACCTGCTTTAAACCACTACCCAACCTGCGGTCCTGCCCATGTTGCCACCTCTATTCAAAACCAATGCTATAATTCGGCATATCAATAGATCAATTTGCCATGTATGTCAACATGAAAGATGTCTAAAATCAGACAATACAAGTTATCAAATACCTCAGTAAAGGATTCAGTGATATTAATATTGAGATTCAGTGCTGACTCAAGATGAACATCTGTCATGACTGCATTGTTCTCAAGGGCGCTCTTTCCATGTTCTCTTCTTAAACTCACTTCGAATTTCCAAGGCTCGATAAAAGGTTCCCACAAAACCTGAAAAATATATGATTACAAATATTCACATAAACTACACAGTAAGAAACATCATGCTGTAACAATTATATTACCTTGTGAATGTTATTGTAGTTCACTTGAAGATCACTCTCAATTGATCCTTCCATTAGGTTTTCAGTTATGATACCATGAAACAATAAGCTTCCCATGATAACTTCTAGAAGAGGGCCATTGGAGCTCCACTACATGATCACAGTCAAAACATATATTCCATCACATCATATATACCAAGGTTTTGTTTCTCTAGACTATGAACATCACAAATAGTCCGTACAAAATTATGAATACAATGACACCAATTTATACTGATACAAAATTACAAACACCTTCAAATATACTGATAGGAATCATATGCTAGCATGATCATCTACCAGCTCCAGTTTATCAAAAGATAGATTATGTTTTTAAATAAAATATAAAATAGTCATATACTAAGGCCATGTTTGGTTCAAAAGAATTCCATGGAATTGGAAACTTCTCAATGGAACATTATGTTTGTTGGCACTATGGGGGATAAGAATCTGAAAGTTTTCCATCACTCAAGGATTTTTACATTCCTTCCACTTGATGATGGAACTTAAAGACATTCCATTGGGATGTTAAACTGGAGTAAAAAGCCACTCTTCTCCAAAATCAGCTCTAAACTTGCAAAATGAAAATTACACAAAAAATCTCAGAGTTTTGATTCCTCAAAGATAAACCATGTTAGGATCAAAATCTGGATTCTTATACGAAAACCGTATATTTGAATCGCATTGCAACATGAGACGGTACAAGAAAATAGAATTATATAAAAAATAGGGGACGGTCCAGGAGCATCACCGGTGTGGTTTCCTCAGGAGAGTGTAAGAGCATCAACACCTGATTTACCGAAATATCAAGAAGCGCTGTGAACGACTCCGGTTGCCATGGTTGAGGTTGATTTGGTGTCCGTATGGTTAAAGAAGTCGGAATAATTATAGTGGTACCATCCAAACCAACATAACTCAACAGGGGACGGTTAATATTTAAGGTTGATTTGGCGTTTGTAGGGCTCAATGACTATGGCGGCTCCATGTTTCTTTGGTTGTGGCGATAGGGTTAGGGGAAGGGGGAATGAACGACAGGGAGACGGGGGTTTATAAAAGGCAGGTTAGTTACTTTAGTTATTTAACTTTCTGATTCCATTAACAAAATTACCAACCAAACACCTTACCAAATTTTAAAACATTCATTTCTAATTCCAGTTCCTTTCAAAAACATTCCATGAACCAAACAGGCCCTAAAATAGTTACAAAAAATGGAGCATACCTTTTGGTCAGTCAAAAGAAGGGAAAGCTTCTGTAGGGCAAATCTAAAATTTACACCACACAATGGAAATTGAGGAGACCCGGTGTCATCTGGAAACTCAAAATGCATAGTTTGCCAGAAGTAAAATATGTCATGTGAAAGCCAAACATCAAGATTATCACAGTTAACACCTGTCTTCAAATGCATTTGATCCATATCATCACCAATATCTGCTTCAACATCAACCTGCACCTGCAATAACTTAAAAAGTGGCCATGAATGGACCCTTTTATTCCGACATAATTCAACTTTTCCTGTTGTTTTCTCAAT
>JBCNJP010000003.1:584555-626716 GCA_039602395.1 Deinandra increscens subsp. villosa | reverse complement strand
TCAAAGTGATCATGCAGATCTTGAATCTGAATTCCATTCAGAAGCTCACTTGAAGATTCTATATCTACCAAATTCCTCACGAATTGAGATGGTACATTGATATCAGGAGCAAAACAGCCAATGTCATGCTTGGATGTGAAGGTAACAGCTGTTAATCCAAGTACCTGCTCATTTTGGTTATGAAGTTAATATCTTAGAATGGGCAATTAGAAATGGCCGTCCTTAATAGATGAGCTAAAACTAGAACCTAGTATCCAATAGACATAATGATTAGAATTTTTTAACAGGTTGCAGGTACAATAAAGGTATCTCATGTATAATTATTATACATACACACACCTATACTAAAACATATATACATATTTATCTGCATGCTAGAAAACTTTTCAAACGCACTCCGTTCTCATCTAAATGAACAAAAAATGCAAAAGATGATTATATACTAATTAGTATATATTAATTGCAAATGCTATTGGATGGCAATCTGCCTTTCAGACTTCCAAACTTATATGCAAGCAAGTTATAAATTAGAACAGGTATGATAATATATGATCAACAATTTAGAAAAGTACATACAAAAATTAACATGCAACACAACATGGCTGTCAAACATACACCATGGACATGTCACAATTTTGAAATCATAACAGGATAGGAAGATTCAAAGTGTAATAACATCAAGTGAAAAGAAATAAACTACCAATTTATGCATCTCTGACTTCCCATTCTTCCAGGGAATAATTATCTTAACATTTATTAAACTAATATCCAACATCATTCTCTTCCGACTTGACAATATGTATCTGCAAACAGAAAAGATAGCTGAAACGATATTTTAAATAATATTCAATTCACTGTTACATTACAACATTTATCCCATCAGGTCATAGGATTAGACATACTCAGTTTTTGATATTAGTCGTGACTTCACATCATCAATTCTATTAAGCGATTTTAGAACCTGTAACAAGAAATAAACTGAATTCATTACTCCAAACCTGATAAAGCAACATAGGCTAGTTTTTCATTAATGGTCCAGAAATTACATAGCACTGTCTAGACTGTTTCATCACATAATATAGAATTTATTGGTTATATATTGAAATAAGATTAAAATCACTATCTACAGATAGACGAAAAAAGACAGGCCAACATCAGCGTATATTACGGAATCAGAGATGACTACCGGGTAAAATAACCACCTGCAATCGTAGTATTTAGAGAGGTAACTATACCAAGATGATTTTGTATTACGTCTTTAATGCTCGTACGTTCACAAAAATCTAAAGAATATCACAGTACATACATTAAATAAGCAGCTTATGCATCTGGTTAATGCTTAAACGTTCAACTACAAATATTATTTAGACAAAATGTTGTGATCTATGCAATGCTTTATGCATGGTACAGACTTCCAACTACAAATATCATTTTGGTAAATTAGCGATGCGGTCTAAATAAGGTTCTTAAAAAACAATGTATGTGTGTCATGAGTTGTGGAGGAAAACAAAACAAACCCTTTCTTCATGAGAGTTATAAGAATTCAGAACAGTATATAACTCCATGACATTCAAAAAAAATGTTGGATCACACGTCACTTCAATTGGCTCAAGCATGACCTGAAATAAAGCAAGGGGCACTCTCATTATTAAAAATTTGTACCACATGGAAAAAGAATTGGTTGTAATGATTTGTTTTTATAACTAGAAAACTGCAATCACGGTACCTTTAAGGTCAATTGACCCTCACGATTTGCTTTTGGAATGCAAGCTTGGATATTTAGAGACGGTTTTCCCACTTCGAGAAATCGCTCCTCTGAGACGCCCTGATAGAAAATTGACAATACTTGTAACAATTAGGAATAAGCCAAACAAATGCTTTGGAGAAAAATTTCATCTGGATTTATGAATGAACATTAGGATGACATTCACACAGACACAACACAATAATAAAGGAATAAATGCACATGAAGAAAAACCTTTTTAACAAGTAAAATGACATTCTCATTTAATGGATTCATCATCTCAACGGCATCAACTGATGCAGTAACAACTGCAGATTCCTCCCAAATCATGCACTCCACAAGATTCTCCTCAAAAACCAAGTCAGCAATAGCACAATCAAACTTCCTAGAAAGAAAAAAAGAATGTATTAGAACCCAGTCTGTAATGACAAATAAGTGAAGCTTAAAGATAGCAAAATGTGATTATGTTAACATATAAACCTTCAGAATTCTTAAACTACACTAGGACTGCAGTAGTAAAAAGTACCTGTTGCGTAAAGTTGCAGAAATTCGATTTATAGAGAATTTAATAGACGACAAAAGAATTCCATCACTTCCAGAAGCATCCAAAACAGGGGAGGGTGCAGGATGAAACTTTGTAGCCTCATAAATATCCTGTCAGGTCATATAATAATCAGATCATGTTTGGTAAGGTGACTTGAATTCAAAAAGTGCTAGTTTAGTGCTTTCCTATGTACAATTAGTAGTTTCTATTTTCGTATAAATAGAAATCTACCGTAAATAATTGAATTTAAAGAAATGGATAACCTGTTGCTTACTTTATCAATAATAGATTAGATTCATGAAACTACTATTTTTATAGTTTTATTTGCAAAATTACCTAACAAATCAAACGGGATCATTTAACCAAATGTAACATGTTGAGTTTGGTGGAGCCTTGATTTGGGCTATAGCTTGAAGACATGGGAGTGAACAAGTTGGGCTATTTTATGCCCGTTTTGTTTTCTCGTTCATTAAGCTAGAAACCCTGGATCATTTCTTATATATATTTATAATTCCTCAACACGAGTGTGAGAAGCAGAAAGAAATTTAAAAAAAAAAAATCTAGTTGCAACCCGTGGAGGTAGGTCACATCAACCAAATCACGTAAATCCTTGTGTCATTGTGTTCGTTTATTTTCTGCAGTTGGTTGTGTGTGTTTTGCTAAACCCAAATCCCTAACACAACACACATACCTTGATTACTTCATCTGAAACAACACCAGAAAACTGGCTGGAAACATCTGTACCTCCCGCACCAAGCATACCACGGGACAACCACTTCAACCAACCTTGGGGCTTGTTTGATGATTGGTCATCATCAACCAACTTGTCAAAAGCAGTATTGGCTTCATTAGCTCCAATACCAATGGCTGGATCCAACAAGAATTCCTGCAAGGGTATTATTATTAATAAGGTAAGTCATAATGGTACAGAGCTTAACATGAGTAACAATGATCAAAATAGTATACCTGAATCTCATGTTCAGCAGCAGACCTGTAACTTAGGATATCATCTATATCAGATGATTTCTCCATTTGGTCCAACTCCAAAACAATTGCATCATCCAGAGGCTGATCACATATTACTAAACGATGTTAAATCAATATAGAAATAACGGGAAATTTATGCAGATAAAATTGCAGAAGGCCAGAAACCATTTATATTTTTAAGTTGAGTAATAATCAACACAATGCAGCAGAGGAAAATAAAGAAGGGGGGAGAGCAACTGCGAAAGGTAACCCAGTTGTGAAATACTTCAATTTCAATTTTAGTTTGTACCTCTTCTTTCCTAAGGCATTCTAATTTCAGTTTGTACAGCTTTACATACTGCCTTTTCCTGCCTCTGTACAAGAATAAATAGGGATCATAATAAGAGGTAGCAAGGTACAATGAAAAAGGAATTTAAAAATAAAAAAAAAAACATGATCATTACAATATGGTAATACCAATCTCCTGCAAGATATAGGACCATATTTCTTTTAGAGACAATATGAGCATATTTAATAAAGAACAACTTACACACGTTCTCCTAGGTATTTCCATGATGTTTTTTTTAGTCTTTTACGAACATCAGATAGCACGGACTGTTGAGCATAATGCCACCACTTTATCTGCCATCCCATAGGTCTCTCTGATAAAGGACTCTCCCAAGGGCGAAAACGTCCATATCTAAGAACATTGAAAGAAATTTCACATTTTGAGAACCTACAAGCATGTATACTGTAGAAACTTTTGTAAAAACAACCTGGTCAGAAACAAAATATGCTTGACCATTATACATGAACAATCTTAACAAATTATATGACTACATCTAGAACAGCATTTGACTGTGTAATCCCTGTAGGTATACACCTTTATCATAGGGATAAAGAGGGGGGATGAGGGCAAACCCAGTACATACATAAACAACCTGGTCACCTAATAATCCAATTCCGTACTTATACAAAACAAACAAACCCAGTACAATCCCACTCACTGAGTAGGGTCTGGAGAGGGGGGATGAGGGCAAACCACCTTTATCATAGGGATAAAGAGGTTGCACCAAGTGAGACCTCCAGCTCGAAAAACAAACCAAAGCATACATACATAAGCTAAGCATCAAGTATCAAGTACGTAGAGCACATAAAGCAAACAAGTCCGTATCATATGCAGAAAAGATCAACGAGGTGTATCAAGTATTTAAATCACATAGGTGAACCTAAGGCTAAAGTGTTGCGCTTACAGAAAACGTGCAAGAGACGATAAGTAACAAGGATCAAGCAACAACCACAGAAAACAGAACTGGGGGAAGTTGTAGACACCCTGAAATTAAAAGTCCACCTAGAACAAAATGGTAGCCTAAAACATGAACTTTGAGAAATTAATGTTTTTACTATCTATACATGCCATGTAAAAGAATGGATTAAGTTAATGAACCCTAAACAAGATCAAACAACTCCTATAATACTAAAAATACGTCATTAATGCCACTCCAAAGTAGAACTCATTAGAAGTGCTTTTTCTCTTGAAGATTATGTTATAACGGACGTGAAAACCACTTGGTGATTAAACAGATAACCGTGACTTAAAAACATTCACTCACTTCTCTCTTAGGCGGCAGGTGCATAGATAATCATATAGATACAATATTTGCTGCAATTGATCTTCATTCAGGGATAGCACCTAAAATTTTGGCAAAACGTTAGTAAAGTGATACGTAATGCCAAATAATAGTAAGGCTACATAATAACTCATTACATAATTAAATAAAAACTGTGAAACTAACCAGGCTGGATAACTCGACATCGATAGAGTATTGTGCTGCATTATTCTCAAGTCGTCCAGACCTATTCACCTATAAAGAAAAACAATAGAAATCTAAGGCGGTATTTGGTTTGCGAACAGGAATCACTATGGATATGGGTATGAAAACAGAGGTGGATTGAAAACCCAACCCTTTCTGCAAGGTATGTAGGAAAAGCGTTATGTTTTCATATATTTGGCGTATTATGTGTAGAAGTGATTGATAGACTTCCAAAAAAAGTTGTAAACAGAAAAGCACCTAATTATGCATTTGACAGTTTTTTATTTTATTTATTATGCATACCGAGAGAGAAGCAGATACATTGACCGGGGCCAACAAATGAATATGTTCATCACTTTGAGAGCTTGCAGCAACCATTGACATGGACTCTTCACCATTTCCACTATACGAATCTTTTGCACATCCAGGAAAGGTTCTACAGTATATTTCCAGACCTTGAATCTCAATAAGTTTGTTTACTTGCCCAATCCTCACCTTTCCACTTGATAACCTAAGAATTTTATATAAAAAATGATATGTTCGGTTAGAAGCATAATCCCATCACCAGCAAAGCATAGTTGGTCCAAACTAACAAACTATATTCAAGATATTAGAATTTTTAATTAGCCAATAAACTGGGAAAGTGGTAAATTGAACAGGGGATATAACGGGTATAGTAGTACTGGTAACTCTTTAATCTTTTCGTTAAGATATTCGAGAGAAAACATGAAAGTATGCTGTAGAGTAAGAGATACCCGGTAAGATTTTGCTTCATTGCAGTCAAACTAGTCAACTTCAAACCAAATACAGTTTGTGCCTACAAAACATCACAAACATAATTGTAATTTTTCATCCAGTATGATCTAAACTAGAAGTGTTCATCAGCTAGCATGCATGTAAGACGATTAATGATAACCCCCCACCCTATCCCACCCAAAAAAAAAAAACTATATGAAAATTTGACCATCATGTAATACTAGTGACTCCTTTTTGAATAAAAACCTCATAAAACAGGGAGGCTAGCTATTGATAGATCAAAAAAAAAACATTATCAATTACACACAATGAAAAACAATTCGAATTTCCAAAGTTCATAGTTGTACAAAGTATTACCAGTGTAAACATTATGTGATCAAAAGAAGTTCCACCATTATAAAACTATTAACTACTTACTAAAGAGAAAGCTGGATTACTACAATAAAGATGCCTTTTGAAGTTTAAGAAGATAATATTTGCAACGGAATAGTATAGACCTTGTCATTTGACATATCTCCATATACGACATGAACATTCCTGATGGTGACCTGAATGCCATCAATAATCTGGAGAAAATGATAGATATAGATATCAGTTTAAATTAAATACTGTCAGAGATTTTAAACTTCAAAAGCAAATTGTATTTCCAAATAAGATAACAAAAATAATAATAAAAAACAATTGCATGATAAGTAACTCTAACAAGCTAAGGAAACAAAAACATGTGTGTAAATAATATGATCATTAGTGAGAAATTATTACAACAAAGAATTTCACTACCTTTGCCGTAATGTATGATATAAATGATTTCCCAGTCTGATTATCATTATCTGGAGAAAAGCAATAAACTTATTAGCACCAAAAATGTGAAAATGGTTCCATGCATAGATGAATACTTTCTCAACACCAACAAAGTTTAACAATTTCGAACTAAATAACTCCCAAAGTTAGGGAAAACACAACATTTTTAATTATCCCTAAAAATGCAACAATTTCGTTTTCTAATAAGCTTTAGTCCAATTCTACTTTTTCCCATTATTATGTTGATATCTACATAACTTTATATTTCTTTGGGGCGGCAGTAGATATACTAGAAGTAAAAATAACTAAATACTATTTATCTATCGCTCACTTTTCCTCTAGCTTCTTGCTATAGGTTTTTGTTTTCTATTAAAAATATCTTTCTGTTCAAAAAAAAAAATCTATCGCTCACTTGTGCCTGTAACTACTATAAAATTATGACATTATAGAAGCAATATAAAGAACTCTCGAAAATAAGATATGAATCGGCTAGTGACATTTCCAAAAAAAAAAGTGCCATTGTATAACATACAGGAAAACTGAAGTTCAAATTGGTACGAGATTAGATAAATAGAGAATGTGATTTTGTGGAAATCCCTTTACCACGTCCTTATTAATCAATAATAGGAAAAATGATACAAGATCACTAAAACCTATTCCTATATTTATACAGAATTTACCTTGCACACCAAGTAAATCTGTTCCACCTAAACAAACCGACTCAATTCCTTCTGGCTGACTCTAAATTGTAAGCACAAATCAAAATTGACTATTACACAATGAGAGACAGCCCCCTGGACCAACTACTACATATTGACAGACAGCCCCCTGAACTTCTAAGTCTGTCAAGATTTGACCAAAAATAAACATAGTTCCATTAAAATGCAGACAGATTTGCTAGGAATTATCATTAAAATGCAAAGGCAGACAACAATCAGTCTTCCAGCCTCTTTTACAAAAATTGCCAAACACTACCACAGTCCAGAGACAACCCCCTGGACTAACTATTACATATTGACATACAGCCCCCTGAACTTCTAAGTCTGTCAAGATTCGACCAAAAAAAACATAGTTCCGTAAAACGCAGACAAATTTGCAAGGAATTTTCACTAAAATGCAAGGACCGCCAGCAATCAGTCTTCAAGCCTCTTGTACAGAAATTGCCAAACACTACCACAGTCGGTAGTCACCTATTCTTAAAACGACTACAACCATGTAAGCTACATCTTAATTCTGAGTACTGCACATAAAGTGAATATGAAGAGTAAACTTACTAGAAATGAGCGACACAAAAATTTGGACAAAAATGAACATAGTTTTAGGATGATTGCCTATCATCGGCAAATGTAGAGTATTTCATACTGAAAGCAATAGCTACTAAAATTGATTACTTGTATATAATATATAAAGCAAGCTGTCATTGAAATCCAAGGACCTTTGGATCACATCAATAAAACCTCTGTCCATAATATGAGAATCAAGAAAGGTAGACCGAATAGCTAAATAAATTTATTACTTATATACAATATATAATACAAGTTGTCATTAAATCAAAGAGCTTTGCATCACATCATTGAAACCCCTCTTGCAACACAATCAAGGGTGTCACGCTATTTACTGTTAACAAAACACGAGTTACAGAAATGTAGCTCACCACATACACGTTGTGATAACTTCGCCAGTTCTGCTGTAGCAAGTTTGGCCTTTTTACCAGCAAATTCTCTTCGTTCAACCTCATCAGTGCCCCACTACAAAGAGAATGTTTAAAATCAAATATTACGATAGAAAATTAAAGACTTCCAGGCCCTATCTAGTATTCGGTTGTATAGTAAAACTCATCAGAAAGTAGTTTTAGATAATACGAATTATAGAACAAACATTGGATGTAAATACATAAATAAAATTAGCCTGTACTACATAAATTGTTTGGCAGTGAACAAATGAAAATGCGTCTTTGCACATCTATCAATCTATCATAACATTTTGAAATTTTGATTTGTAGAAATAAATGGAATGGTGAGAGAAAGTAATATGATATGACGGAAATACAAAATACTCTTATTGAAACGAGATTATATAATATATAATATAATATATATATATATATACCAACCTCTTCATCCTCGCGTTGGGAGGCATAAACTAATATATCCTCCAAAATTATAATAATTGGGTCCCAGCCAAGCTTTTTCCAAGGAATTCTAATGCTTAGCCTCCCAACTCGACCTACCAAATACTCACAAATGTCAAGAAATACAGTTATGAAAGCAAATAATGACAATCATCTTAAAATGAGAAACCAATAATAACTATGTTAATCACATAAGAAAAACCTCGTTTTTAGAAGAAATATCAATACAGCTTCTAGTAAGGTTCTAAATGGATATTCCTAACTACATCCTTCAAATCACACAACCGTATACAGTGGAGCAAATTAGATAATTTATTATAGAATTGAACGTGCATCATTAGAATTTTAATATTCAAATGTGTATCAAGACAGGTTAAATCAAGAAAGATAATATTTGCATTCCAGATGATACAAGTAAAATAACTGAAGTATTTACATCATAAGTTCTAACAATTAACAGTTTATGCATCCCAGCAATAACAAAAGAAACAGCATTAAGTTCAGAGTTGGTATTGATCACCTTGCTTTAGAGCAAATGGAAGTTCGAGGTAATCAAAAGCTTCTAGAATTAACTCCACGTTTTCCAAAAATACTTCCTCTGCATTAAAGGTGAAGCACAAGTTCAACCCGAGAAGTTAATATCGTGATTAGTATGTATAAATACAGATGACAGCAAACTAAGAAATTCATCCCATATGAGCATGCTTCATCTTACAGCAAAAACAAAACCATGTGTTAAATGAAATATTAATGTTTGCCATAAATGTGATATCAATGATGTGAGCAGTGTGTTTATACAACCACTAAACCAACGGTAATTTGAATGACAAGATAAAGAAACAATCCACTTATATAAAAAGCTACATCAACAAAAGAGCAATGATATACAGGGGTGGCTGACCATTCCACAGTGTAATCTTCAGTTGCTCCTTGTGTATGTCCTTAATATATTGCCCAAGATAACCTAAAATCAGCTGCCTTACTAAACCTTCAAACATTTCCTATACAAATTAGACAACCAGAACACCTGTGGTAGTCTGGAAAACTGCAATGTTAGTGAAGTAATCACCGAATTGATTAGTAGATGAAAAATCATAAAAACTGCCAATCGTGATTACTTTAAATTGGAGGTACTGGTAATGTTGCAGGTCCAACAGTAGTATAGTGACTGCATCAACTATTGGAAATTCTCAATTGATTGTAAACCTGAGCACGAATCAACCAATTCATACAATAGAGATTCTCAAACCGAGAATTAAAGCAGTATGCTCAAAAACCCTAATTGATAAATAACCGCGAGAAAAAATCCGGCTATGGAGAGCAGCATCGAAGGAGTCCAAGGGAGGCGGTGGTGCGCCTCGGCGGCGGACGCCGGAATACGGAGGAGGGGCCGCCGGATGCGGTGGCGCGATGGGGATGAAGGAGAAGGGAGGGGTTGCTCGCGGGAGATTGCGAATAACGGAAACGGGAAAAGGGTGTGTGCGTGTGTGTGTGTGTCAACTAATGTTAGATCAGAGTATCAGACCACCAAAACGACGTCATTTTCCTCATGTAACCAAAATAAGGGTAGATCGGACCACCAGGGCGGTCTAGCCCGCCCTAAACCGATTAACCGGGACCAAAGTTAGTCACGGCACTAGCCGAGGTCGACCCGCCCACCCTGTTTGTGTGTGTCTAGTTCCAAAATATGTAAAGAGTTATCATTTTCGTCTATTTGGTTTGAGGCTTTTTGTCATTTTTATTTTTAAAAAAAAAATCCATCATCGGCCTTCCTGACTTTTCAAAACATTGTCATTTCGATCCACCTCGTAAAATATATCGAGTGTTCAGTTAAATCACTGTCTAAATGAGGGTAAATTTGTAAATTAACAGACACATAGATTAAGTTATAAGAAAAATGAAATCTGATTATCTACAGTTGTTAGATATTTGGGGTTCTGTACTTAAAACCCACAAGGGATTTGAATTAGACAATGATGGTACAGTTAGTTTTTTCAAGTTTGGCATTTTGATAGGTTTTATGGTTAAGGGTTTAAGATTTAGAAATACAGGAGCCTGTGTTTTCATTTTCGTTTTAGCTTGGTCACGCGACAACACAATGCTCGACTAAAAGTAGTTAGCACACATATTGGTTACTTACGGCTTGTGAATTGTGATTCATTCTCGTTGCTTTTTGACTTCCTATAAAGATCAAACAATGTCACTGACAGTCTAATTAGTGTATGCGGGGTATACCACCATTCAATGGGGCGCATTACTACAATAACACCGAGTAACGACGTCACTATGTTCCCCCCACCCACGTTATTCAGCATCGTTACTGGTTGTTGTTATGTGGGCAACAACGTTTTTTGAAAATATTACCGTTAGTTGCATTCATTTTTCTACTATTGCTTTAACATTTTGTCTATATATAGTGTTTTTACCCTCTTACACAACCAAACCCATTCTCACAATAAATTTTGCACCTTAAATATGACAAACCCAGACTGTCAGCGAAGAACTTGGTCAATGGCGGACGGGCGAGAGTTAACTATGACATTGGGAACGAGTAAAACCGGTGTTTGACGAAGTTGTCGACGAACCGGAAAGCCCCCGCAGTCTTGACTAACTCTCGATGAAGTGGTGTCAAATGAATCACGACATAAGGAGGTTCAATTTCATTTTTCGGGACTTGAGCAACGAGGTCGACGACGAGATCGATGTCATACAACAAAGCTTAGCTCGCTACATAAACGAGAACAGTGTCGTCTTCAAGCATTTATCTAGTTGGAAACTCGTTAGGCTCAGTCCTAAATATGTGTTCTAATGTTTTTTTATGTTTTAAGAACCGTGTAGTCTAAAGCTCAGTTGTAATGTTTAAGTTTCATGTTCAATAAACTTTGTTTAACAAAATAATTACTTCAATGGTTAACAGTTAAAAAAAATGACGTGAGACCAAAGTCGCCTGATCGATGCCGTTCCAAAAAAAAAAACAGTTAAAAAAAATGACAAAGTAACACAACAAAGTAACTTGGGTATACCCCTCCCAAGTTAGTGCATTGCCTTTATCCAGTCACTAATCACGTGACAAAGTAACTTGAGCAAAGTAAAACGGGTATACCTCATGCCCTTGTTGTCGGGTGTGGTGGGCTTATTGACATGGACTTGTAATTGGGTTTGTTAATGAGTTTGGGCCCAACCCATAATAACCCTAGTATTCTCCTCTATATATATGTGTGTGTAGTGTAACATTTGCCTTGAGCACAAAGTAAATAATATATCACTAGTTGCAAAGTGGACGTAGGTCAGTTTAGACCAAACCACTCTATACCGTGTGTCTCCATATTCATATATGTGTTTTCTCTCGTGACTTTTGAGTTTGTGTGTGTTGTGAGTGAGATTTTCAGTCCATAGAGATCCCGTTGTCCTTAATAACTGGTATGAGAGCTTGTGTTGGCTCGGTTTTGGGTTTATCAATCAGATCTGGTGTTTTCAACGCTATAGTTACCAGAGACTTGGCAGATTTCGTCAGGTCAGTGGTCGTGACTTGTGTGAGGTCCGGTCTATTTCAGATATGAACAGATCTCGAGTGTGAGAGTTGTTTGTGGAGAACACACGCAAGAGGGGAAGGAGATTTGTTTCGAGGCGGCCATCGGTGTTCATATATGTTCGTGTTAGTGTTCGACCGACAGGTTAGAGTCGTTGTCGGCTTGTCATTCGCCGGACGACAAGAGGTTGCCACCATGACTACAATATCATCGTTAGAAAATAAGTTGGGTTGCCGTATCTTTACTGTTGATTGGTGGACGGCTGATTGAGAAAGGTCATCGGCATCGTCTATTGGTTCACGGCACGACGAAGAACAAAATAAACTCATCCGTCCATCGTTTTTTCCTTTAAGTCACTAAGTGACAAAAATACACGTCGGACTAGTTAATTTTATAAAGAAACCGTTAAGTATATCCATATTTCAAAACTAACACTTAACATAATCATTACTTGACATATATAACCAACGTACCTTAATCCTAACCACCATCATTACTTGTATACAATTATTGGCACATACCATAACCACAAGAAAGAAGGAAGTTTAGATCCCTTGACACAGTTATTCCATCTTGTTGGTTCATTTGAAGAAAAGATTAAACTTTTTATTTTTGCCACCAACCTATTTGGTTGAGTGATACCCTTTTGACCTTCCGATGTGAAGGTTTTGGGTTCAAAACTTACTTAGGGTAAATATGCAAATTTATTGGGTGAGTTAAAGGTTTTAACACGGTGGGCCTTCAGACAAAGGTTTCCACTGGAAAGGGTGAGGGTCGGTTGCCACACTTTCACGATAACTACGCAAAAGTGTCAGTTTTATACAAAGAAACACGAATACAATCATAAAACTCTCAAACAAACTTGTTTACAACTCAGAAATAACAACACAATAAGACGGTAACAAATAGATCATCAACACTCCTTCTCTCAACGCACTCTGACACGGTCACAAGATAACCGCAACTTCGTACGAAGGCTATGGTAAGTAAATGCTCATTCTAACCTTTTCATTTGCTTCCGGCCAAAAAATGTTAAGTTAAATCTTAATTAATGTTGTCTTCTTTTAGATGAATTGATTGAATGTCTAAGTCCTAGTTAATTTTATATTCTTTTAGATCCATTGCTTGAAAAGTACAAGATAAGTGTGTCTGACAACATTAAGAAGCTTAAAATCTTAGGGCTAAGATTTTACGTAAGGTTGATGCCACCACTATGGCTACAAATGCCAAAATTAATGGAAATAAACATGATCTAATTGTTTATAATTTCCCCCGTTGTGGTTGGGCTTTTGGAGAAGATTCTAACAAGAATACCTGAAGGTTTGTCATATCTATTTAACTTATTCTTATTATTATTATTATTATTATTATTATTATTATTATTATTATTATTATTATTATTATTATTATTATTATTATCATTATTATTATCATTATCATTATCATTATCATTATCATTATCATTATTACTATTACTATTACTATTATAATATTTTGACCTTGAATGTTTTTTTCCATTATCATGTACATATCAAACCAGGAACTACTTAAAGGCTTTTCTCTAAAGTGTGTAGATATGTTAACAGACGTGAGACAAAAAGTGGAATTTGGTGGGAATAACAAAGGCTCAAAGGTTGCCATGAATTAGGCATGAAATATTAAAAAACAAAGATTACCAGGGTTATTCTATAGTAAAAGGTGGTGGTAAAATTCTAAGAGAGTGGTTTAACCCCGGGATAAGCTGCAAGTTTATATTCGGAAAACGTCGCGAAGGTCGTTGATCGGTGCTCTCATTTGTTGTCTGGTTACCATGCATTTCGTTCTTTCTATGTGTCGAATTGTGTTCGTCTCTTGGTTGTGACTGATTGACTAAATCATATCATAGGATATTGGCTCTGATGTAACTTTTTAGTTGTCATTGTTCTATATATATCATCTATTTTTTTCTTTGATACTTGTACGAAATTTTAGAATATAGATAACCGTATATACTTGCAGTATTGAAGGAATATTTTCCACCTCATGAAGATCACTGTTGATAGACACATCCTCATCTGACGAATGATCTAGTATCACCACTAGGTTAAATGGGGATCTACAAACAGTTCATTGGTGTTTGAATTAGTGGATGACTGGCCTTGAGACATGGAATTATTACTTATGGTGCTAGACAGTGGCTCTTAGTTTTTACGCCCTTG
The DNA here is from genome assembly GCA_039602395.1 of Deinandra increscens subsp. villosa. Taxonomy (NCBI): domain Eukaryota; kingdom Viridiplantae; phylum Streptophyta; class Magnoliopsida; order Asterales; family Asteraceae; genus Deinandra; species Deinandra increscens. The sequence continues at coordinate 612,232 of JBCNJP010000003.1, read as the reverse complement.
CAATGATGATGCCAATGAGTTCTTTGAAGAAATGTCCGTTAAAATAACATACACACCTATATATGAAAAATAAACAATATCATTCTTCAATTTACAACATTTAAATTTTTAACCAATCATTTATAGCAGTTAATCATATCAATCACTTACAATAATTAAGTTCTTAAAGTCCTTTTTTCAAAGTTTGTTGGTGTTGATAGTCGGAAACAAAATTTGGAGGAATAGTTGTTGAAGTTCTATTTGCCACCCCCTCCTTCTCATCTTCATCTTCTCCAGCCACCCTGAATATTCTCTTCCCAACCCTCTCTTAACCAAACTTCATAGTAAAGTCCATAGGAACAACTCCGTTGTCAGGTGCCATCTTAGCCGGATCTGCAAGTGCTTTACTACGACTTGTTTATGATTCTGGGTGCTTACAAATGTGGCATCCACCACCTATTTATATTACTTGGATAGATTGTAGATTTTTCCTAATCTAGACAATTCTATACATAACAGAATTGTAGCCGGTTCTTCCATAATATCTTAGATTTTTTATAAAATGCGTAGGATATTTTCATGGATGAACCTTTAATTGCAACCAGTTAAATTAGAACTATGTAGCACGTTCTAGAGATTTCTGAAGAATTATTGTTCAAATCTTGGATAGAAACATTTGGTTCCTGATGACTACAATTCAAATTTTGGTGGGACGTGACACTAAACTATAGACTTGAAATTGAAAAATATACCATAGTGTAATCACCTAAAGAATAAAACTTCGATTTGTAGATTATTAAAAACATGAAACTTGTATTTGTAACGCGTGTAATACACGGGGTGACATGAATATGAGATGTAAATGAGATCGCATCGGAGTTGTGATTTATATAATGGGAAAGAAGTTGAGGGACACAATACTCATCCGAGAAGGCTTTTAGAAGAAATCAAATTAGGAACACTCATTTGGTTACCAATAATGCAAAAAATTTAGATTAGATTGGAACGTTTGGAGACAAGTTCCGTTCTACTGGTTGTAAATTTCTAATTTCCTTCATTTGATGTACTTTGTAACTCTTTTTCCTCTAGCACCTTGCATTTTTATATTACATAATTATTTGCTGTTCAAAAAAAAAAAAAAAAAAAAAGAACTTTTGCCTCTGTCACTTGTTTATCTCAAACACAAACTCAAAATGCATATAGTGGACCGATGCTTAATATAATACACGAATGTCGTGAAATTAGTATTTGTAACAACCTCAATGATTCAGTCTTTCCCAACTACGATGTCATAAAATTAATGGTTTTAACCTTCAGCAAATTGCCATCTTCTAGTTCCTAGAATCATCATCTTCAGTCAACAGCTTTTCCTTTTCTTGTTGCTCTGCAAAGTATATAGTCAGATAATGATATGTATGATATGCTATTATGTGGCAGATAGTAATAAAATTTTTGTTATAAACAAAACTGGTTAGGTCTACACTGTATCATTTATAAAATAAGTGAATGCACAATGCATCTTCCATAGTTCCACATAATGAAATATTTTTTTCACAAAATAACTTGATGGTGTTAATTGGGAAAGACATCTTTATTAGTTAGTTTTTCATCAGAGGGTATTTAGACATGTGCCAAAAAAGCCAAGACAGTTTCACTTGAAATACATACAAGTCAAACATCACAATCTTTGTGTGTCAAAAAGTAGAATCCATGTTGCATTCTGTACAAAAAACTAAACTAGACGCCCTTATGAGTTATTTCGCGGCCGGGGGGGGGGGGGGGGTCTCTTTGAGACAACCTCTTTTTTCCCATTGGATAAATATTTGTATGTATATTGAATCTTATTGGTTCAAATTCAAACCGCCAAATATTTTTTATAAAAATTCTTAAGATACTCCAAAAACAAAAGTGAAAGACGAAACTATGATGTACGTAAAGAAAAATAAGGATATAAATATGACATGCACCCAAGTTCAAAAAAATACATATATATATATATATAAATATGACATACCCATAAGTTGGAAGATGGCCTTCTGTGTGCGTTTCTCAAGCTTATCAAGTTTCTTCTGTACATCCCTTCTAAGATCCCAGTTTGGCTTTTTGGGTGCAATGTTCAAAAAAGGATCCTGGATAATATTCGAGAAACTCGTTAGGCGTTAGCCACTATAAACTTTCATCACAATAATACATTTACAAATAAAATTACCTCTTTTTTCTCTTCAACGGGAGGTTCGCTAGCAACAGGGTCTTCAAACTTGGGTAACTTTGGCGGAGCAAGTTTACCCTCCTGAAGCTGCTTATCATGAGGAAGATAATTTCGAAATTTCACATTAACATCACTGCAAATTTAAAGTATTTTGTCAGCATTCAGCATGTGCTGCAAATGTTAAACTTGAATAGCTATTTATGATATTTGACAAGTTATTAGAATCTACTAGAGGCAAATACGTTAGAACAGTATAAACCGTTTAATCCTTTTACAGAATTATCTAATAAATTTAACAAACTATATATACAATAAGTATGTTATACAAGATAAGGAGGCGGGGAAAACCTAGGAATAACTACTTCCAACATCATTAATAAAGAATGTTTGTGCATAAATTTTCAATATCAAACCTAAATTCAATGTTTCAACGACTGTAAAAGTGAAACCACCATTATCATCCAGCTCAGAAAAATTGGCATCGTTTGTGTTGATTTCATTTTCAAAAAAATTATCAGAATGCATGTCCTGTAACTTGTACGTTAAAGAGTAAAATTTTATAATCTTGGCATAACATTACATTGTTGCAAAGAAGTTCTAGTATGCAGCATCTCATAACAATCAGTTATGTGGGAGAAACATAGAAGGAATAAGCGTAATTCAAAGTCAGAAAAGCATGACTCTAAGAATGTATACGTGTGTCTATGATGCAAGAAACAATTATTACATATTAAACAAAGGTAGCCATAATAGGCACCTTGGATTAACATGTCAAGCTGGTTTCAAGCACTTTTTTTACTACAGGTCAAGATGGACCAGGTCGATCTACCAAATAACTTTTTCTAACCATTTTACAAAAAAAAAAATATTAAGAAAACAAATATTACAATAATACTCTAAATCTTTTAATAAAGCCAATTTAGGAGGTTGTATGCATCAAAAAGTATCCTTTGGCAACTTTCAACCCATTCCCTCTTTTTGCTAATTTTTTTATCCGACCCATTTAAAAAACAACACATCCCGACTTGACCCATTCATGGCTGAAAATGGCGACTCTAGTATGTGGTTCTAAAAAGCGCACCTAGACGACCTTCGAGTCAAATCAGCAATGACTATATATTAGGTGACTTTATGTGCTTTCGTGAGGCTTCATTGAAGGCCCGTCTCTGTTCACCACACCGCCTCTCATCTACTACTGCTATATTTTCTTTATTAGGCTATCTATTTAATGGTAATCCTTAGCAAAAACCTAGAAACAACATTATAGTTGTTGATTTGACTATGCTCTCTACTATTAAGTATTAACATGTGTTTTTTCTTTTTAACGGTAATCTATCCAACTCATAGTCCTATACACTACAGCCCAATATTTACAACGGCCAAGGTTCAGACATGCGACCTTTTCAAATAGTGCTCCAAAAAGGCAAAGCCTTTCCCATTGGGTCACCAGAGAGCTTCTAACCTAATGGTAACCTGGTGTTGTTTAAGGTCTCGTAGTGAACAAATGGTGAAATATTAAAGCCGTTTAAAAAAACAAAAAAAGTAGTAAATGGTGTTTAGGTTGAATTTTTGCACCATGACATATGCAAGACAAAACAAATTAAATGGAAGAAAAGGATTAGGTTTGTGGATGCTCACTTATCTTCCTCATCTGGATTCTCAAGAAGCTGTCTAGCGGCTCTCAAAGCTTCTAACCTCTCACGTCGTGCTGCTGCGGCTTGCTCTATAGTTTCTTCTTCCTCACTACCCATCTCTCAACTGCAAAACCTACATTTACAATAGAGATGCAGTCTCATTAGCACATAGTTCAATTGGATCTTTGCCTGGTCAAAATAAATTTTCACTTATTACTAGGGTTTCAAGTTTAGGGTTTATGACATTTTTCCAACACATAGCACGAATCGATCGAATTAAACAGAAGAATGACCAGCAGTTGTAGAATTGAAGAAGCAAATACAAAGAGAAAACAGAAAGTAGAGAGAAAACTTATAGATACACATCTAAATTAACTTAATTTAGTAGGAAACAGCACTAGCAAATTTCGAAGAGCATGCTTCATGGTTGGACTAACTTAAGGAATTAATAAGATATGAACAATAACTTCACGAACTTTCAATCCGATGCAGGGAACATAAAGTCAATTAGGAGATTGCAAAAACACATATTCTACATATAAACCCTAATAAATTCGATTTCGTTCTGATCATCGATACAGGAATGTGAGAAAGAGAGATAAAACGGTGCGTCTACAGTCTACTTACCGGAGACAAACGACGGCGAGGATCTATTGGCAAGATCGGAGAGACGAAGGGAAGGGATGATGGCCACGAGCAGATAGCTTTCTCGTTTGCGATGATCAGATCATAGGCCTTTTTGAGATGATGGAGGATTGGAGGCGGCGATAGAGAAAGAACAATAGAGAATATTTTAGGGTTGGGGTATATTGGTAATTTTATTTTTTGAATAGCGATTTCTCAGTCGAACCTGATGCTCAGCCCACCACGATGACTCAGTGTCTCTGAGAGTGTCTCAAGTCTGCGGGTGCGAGCGAGTCAGGACACCACCTCCTTGCCCCAGTTCGGGGGAAACCCGGCCTGCAAGCAGCCACCGGTAAAACCCCCTCCCCAAAGATTCGAACCTGGGTCGCTAAAAGCCTCCCAAGCCCAAAGAGCTTTGAGGGTAACAAAGAAACAAATAATGTCATTGGTGAGGTTTGAACTTGAGTCCCTAGAAACTCAAGCCAAAGCCCCAACCAACTCCACTAGATGCTATTGGTGGGTATATTGGTAATTAACTAGCTAAAAAGTCACAAGAAAATTGGAACAGCCAAGAAACGAATGCTCACTTTTGTAAAATGCAATCTTTTAAACCCCGCTTTGAACCATTTGATTTGACCGATTGAACAGGCCAGCAGAGGTTAAATCGGTTCAAGTTTGTCCAGCTTAGTCTAATCCCGAGCTAATTTTTTACTCGGTGGATTTTATGGTTCAATCGATCGAAACCCGAAAGCGGGTTGTTTGTTGAATCGGTTTTCAAAACTTAAGTGGCGCATTCACGTTAAATAATAAAGAAATTGATGCATACAACACCCCAATATAGTTTGTTTTGGATAAATATAGTTTGATTAAAACTTATATTGATTTTTTTTGAATAATTATAATTTTTAAAGACTTTATTGAAGTTTTTTTTTGACATTGTCGTGTTTGAAAGTTTATAAAGTGTATATTATAAATTTACAGGTTTGAATAGTCAATCCGATTCGACTTTCCGGTTTAACCGGTCGAATATTTTTTACACAAGTTCGGTCCAGTTTAAAAAATATGGTTTAAAACATTGGTAAAATGACTTATAAGTGCTTATGAAAAAGCTAAACTAAGTACTTATTAGCTATCCCAACATTCTAAATGACTTGTTAGCCTAGAAAGTTAAAAGATACATCTAGGAAAAGCAGCAGAAGTGAAGGGACCAAACTTGACATTATACTTTTCTTATATAACGGGGTCGATTTTTTATAGGAAAATTGGAATTAAATAATCCAAGTTATTGGGTATTGACGGATAATAATCCGAGTTTCAATATTGGCCTACAATAATTCCAATTATTTGGGTTTTGGAATTCATTGGGCCGCCGTTAATTTTTCACTAACTTCGTTAGTTGTGTGCTGACGTGGCACATGTCACGTCAACAAGTATGATGCCACGTCACCTACCACGTCAGCAAAAATGATGCCACATCACCTGCCACGTCAGCAAGTACTAGCGGAGTTAGTGAAAAATTAACGGCGGCCCACTGAATTCCAATACCCAAATAATTGGGATTATTGTAGGCCAATATTAAAACTCGGATTATTATCCGCCAATACCCAATAACTTGGATTATTTAATTCCAATTTTCCATTTTTTATATATTTGACTTCTTTCCCAAGTTCCATCGTCCCGATATCTTTCCTCCCCCGCACAAACAAAACCCTTAAAATTGATCACGCCAAATTTCAAATTCTCCTTCAATCTCACACAACTTTGATCGGTTTTCTGAATTTTGTAGCCATGGTATGTTCTATCTCTGCTTCATATTTCGTTTCCGTACGTAGATTCGTAATTTACTCGATTCGAAGATGATAATTGAAGCATCATAACCGCAGATATAATTTCATAATTCTTTCTACTATTTGGTTTTATCGTGTATAGGCGTTAACGGTTTAGTTCAGGTATTTAGGCTCCGAACGATTTTGACATAATACAACTAATTTGGAAAAGTTGTCTCGATTCAAGAAGCAACCGATTTGATCAAGTTTCATAGCAGCTAAATTTGTTCAACAACTTATACTCGTTTACAATTTAATCAATCAGCCAGAATAAAACACCTTGTGAATTCCCTTATAGGTCACCTGAAATTGAACATTGAATCATGAATCAACTATCTGTGATTTACGGTTCTAATCGTTTTCATCTATTTAGTAAGCTGAGCCTCTTCCAAAAAATAAACAGTTATTGATAAGGGGAGCTGTTATCATATCTAAGGGCAACACTTTATTGGAATTTAAAGCTATTGGCTTTGATTTGAAAGTGTATTTTGCTGGTAGGGGTTAACCGTTTAGGTTATCGGTTATCACGAATTATGTACTAAACATAGGTGTCCTGGAACCTGCAGTTCCTTTTCTGGTCATTGTTCTGTGGGCTACAACCAATACTGTGTAGCATCTTCAATATCACAATCCTACATTATCTATCCATAATTGGTGACTAGAAATTCATCATGTTCTGTTTTGATTATATATAATTGCATTGTTATCTTTAAAAAGCTTTAAGTCTCAAAGATAACCTATTAAAAGTTGCAACTTTGGGTTAGTAAAGTTTGCAGTTTACAATTGATGAGAAGTTTATTATACTCTTCCTATCAGGTCCTGAACGTTATATAAACTTATTTTCTGTAGGCTGCTAAAATTCTTGCAAATTTGATTGTAATGGGCTCTGGAATCTTGATTAGGGGAATGGTTCAAGCATATCGTCAAGCCCTTCAGAGTAAGCTTTTGATACTATGCTTTATTTGTTGCCAACATATGTAACAGTTTGTATCATTGTAAATATATTCCAAATGAGAGAAAACAACAACAAATATAACATCATTAGTTCCTTGAACTTCTTGTATTGCAAGCATAAAAAATTATAACATTGCTGGTAATGTATTGCATTTCGCTTTTTTGCAATGATAATGCATCCCTTGATTAAAGCCTCGAGTCCGCCACGGGTTGATGTTCAAAACTTATAGTTAAATTTGCAATATGTTAGACTACCATTCGTATAGAATACACACCACTCGTTTCTTTTGATTGGCTTAGAAAGTTTTGGATATATTGAAAAACTGGAACTCCAAAAATGTTATTGTCAAAATATAAATAAAATGGAAGAAAAAGTTCTGAGAATATCACATATACTCTTCTTCTGGTTTACTTTCGATCATTTGCTTTAGTGCGTAGGTAATTAATATTTCTACGTTAGGAGTATGTTATGTTGCATCAATTTCTTATTTAAAAACTTAGTACTTTCTTAGCTGCTAGTATATATAATCCATGGTCGATGTTTCTGCATTGCTTTATTCACGTGAGACAATTACACTCTAAAAATGATAATTTCTCTAATGTACTGGCTCATATGCTGGCGCTTTTTACTTGGTGGAAATTGGAAAAAGGAAAGCTTATATTACAGTTTGCTATAACTATTACCCTTTCAGTTATTTTCTATGTTGTTTTATTTTGATTTTCATGCTAATAATATAAACTACAGATGCTCCGAAGACAGTTACTCAAGAAACATTACAGAATGTTGTGCGTAGAGGAAGCAAAGCTATGACTGAACAAGAGGCCCGGCAAATTCTTGCTGTCACCGAGCAGTCATCGTGGGAAGAAATCGCAAAGGCAAGTACTTTTTATTAAGAATTTGTTGTTCTTTTACCAGCTACTGATCAGTAAAAATTGGAAGTCTAGCACTTTTACACCCAGTCCTAGTTGGAGTGTTCACACTGCAGTACAAATATACCATGTTGCACATTATGACTAGAGGTGCCATGTGGGCATCTAGGTAATAGTTCGTAACAGTTAATTTTTTATATGATCAGAAATGGTTCTGGACTGGTTAGGTTGTTTCGAAGCACCTTCTGTTCTAGTTTATTTTTCTTGTTTCTAATTGAAAAGTAGTGTGTCGATTGAGATTACAAATAAATATATGAGTAAACTACAAATTGTGTCTTTTACGTATCCACTAGATTGCAGGCTTTATACTTTGACTTCTCTAATTACAGCGTATGCGTTTTGAAAATTTTGCACCATTTCAGTCCTTTCCACTAACACGTGTTATCTTTTTCAGTTAAATTTTAGATAAAATGATCAAACTACCCTTGCTAGTAAACTATAAAATTTAAAAAATAAACAATTAAGGGGTAAAACACGTGCAAGGGATTTAGAGGAGAGACCGATGACGGAAAATGTGTTTAGCTGCCTCTTTAAGCCGACATGAGTATGAAATTTTATGCGGCGGTGACATAGGGGTTAGAAATTTGCTTAGTTAAGTCGCCTTAAAGCAAAATATCTTGTTTCTTAATCTGTTGTTGTGGGTTTCAACTGGCTGTTTGAGGGCGGATGAAGGTGGTGGGACTGGGAGGGAGGGGCAACGACGGTGATCTTGAACGGGGAAGGAGAAGTGGGAAGGGAAGGACTGGTAGAGGGTTTTATTTTTTAAGAATTTACACAAAAGATCCTTAACTATAATTAATAATATAAATGGTATTGGTGCCTATGTTACTGTTTTCTTTACAATCTTGTATTTTATTAGCAAGGGTATTTTGATCAATTTATTCTAACCAACTAAAAAATATGACACCAGTTAGTGTAAAGAACTAAAATTATGCAAAAATTATAAAGCAGGGACATACGCTGTAATTACGAAAGTTAAAGGAGACAACTTGCAATCCAGTATATGCGTAAAGGGTACAAATTATAATTTACTCTAAATATATTATACAACTGTGATTTACCTTCTTGAATAATGATTTAGAAGATTATGTATAGATCTGTTTGACTTGTTTGATTTTAGTTATTTTTGAACTTTACTCGTTTGACCGATCAGAGATAAATCATTACCTTCTTACAAAATGTAATGCAAGGGTATAAGAACGACATCAAAAATTGCTTTTTAATTTTATGTTGTGTTATTTATTCTCTTGAAAACAACAAGCTCATATATCTGTTAAATCTCTTACAGAAATACGATACTCTATTTGAGCGGAATGCAACACATGGGAGTTTTTATCTGCAATCGAAGGTTCATAGAGCTAAGGAGTGTTTGGAGAGAGTTTATCAAGAGAAAAATCAGCTTGGTTTTCCTTAAGTTTGACTTTGACTTCTTTTATCCGTAGACTTTTAATAACATCTGTATATGGGTAGTCTGATAGATGTTGAGGGAGATAAAGTTTTTTATTCTTTAAATGTGCTTTTGCAAGTCATTGTTAGTTGACTTCTTGTGTTGTGTGACTATGGTGAACTGACTACAATAATACGGTGATGAATGCGTTTACATTCCTGATGATTATAACTGTATTTTGTGTTCATCATAACTTAACATTATCTTTTTAATGACAACAGTGTACTTTACCCTATTGATTAATTGTAACAACAAAAGCTGGGATGAGAAAAAAAAAAAACACACGAATCGAAACCATAAAAACTAAAAAAAAAAAAAATGGTCAGTGTGGCATTGCCTTCTTTTTGGTTTCTTGGGTTTGCTTTTTCATATTCGATTGTCGTGTTCCTGAGTTATGTTAACCGTATATGTTTATTTTCTATATTTCTCTTTTATGGCTATGATGGTAGGGTCGACCGGTTTGACGGCGATTTCATGTCTCTTGCAACCTTGGCCTAATTGGAGCCCTTTGCCTTATCTCAAGCTTGACACTTGGAGTTGCCGGTTTTCTCTCTGCTATTTACGTTTTGTCGTGATGGTTGGTGGCCGCTGGTTCTAAATCGGTGATGGGTTTTGTCATTTAAGGGGTGTGATGATTTCTCAAATTTGTGCTTATGGTTTTTAGTAACTTCATTATGCTTTGTTTTATTGACCTTATTTGTTCATGGCCCGCTTTTTGTTGCTGCTGTGATTGGATCGATACTATTTTTTTAGGCTATACATTGGCCGCCTATGTCCTTGGTTTCATTATATTTTGTTTGGACTATGAAGGTTGTTAAAATCTAAGCTATTTATAGATATCTGAGAATTATAAAAATGTTGCTTTTCTAAGGTTAATAGTGTTAATATAGACATTTCATGGCTGTGTTTATGTAAAAAGTTTTGAAGGTGCTGTTTGGTTCGTGCTGAATCATTTGGTACTGAATGAATAAGTTGTCTGTATGGTAAAGAAATGCTGAATCAATAAGGTGCTGAATCATTATGTGCTGTTTGTTTGGACATCTGAATAACTATATAATAAAATTAAAAAAAAAACACTAACAAATCAGTGTGAGAATAAAAAAAATATATTTTTTTCTTTCATGTAGCTTGTCCCATATTGGTATGATAACAAAACATCAAAATTTTATATTGATTACCTTGTCCCATATTGTTATAAGAACAAAAATTCTATTTTTTTTCATTAAGCTTGTCCCACATTGATGTGGGAACAAAAACAAGGTTAGTTTATATATGAAAACCTACATGGCATATTAAGTTCTTATGTTGTGTTTTACTCCAATATCTACTCGCGCGCAGGGGGGGGGGGGGTGCAAATTTGGTAAAATTACCTTCCCGTACGCACGTTCACCCTTTTTTTTTTCTTCGTTTTCCAGCCCCTCGTCCCTTCACGGTTTTTTTTCCCAGCCCCCTCGTTCCTTCATTCGCCCTCGTCTGTATCAAAAAGGTTCATGTTTATCCCTTTTTCGGTCAGACGAAATTCTCTAATTCGGCCAGCTACTTCGCGGCGAAACAAACACCGACATATGAGAAAATGTCTTAATCGGTCAGTGATTTTGTCCAATAAGACCTGATTAAGACCAACCAAACAGGCCTGAAAAGTGTATTACTTTTGGGTTATTACATCGGAGCCTAAAACCTAAAACTTGGTATTTGGATTGGAATTTGGGGATACCTTTTGTGATTGCTACAACTTTATTGTTGGACTCTTCCTTAGGAATTGCATGTTTAGACTTTGATGATGAGTTTAAAGAGTTGAGCCATCATTTTCTAATTTTGATAACTTTGTTTTGTAAAAAAACTTTGATAAACTGAAGCATGAAAATCATAAATTCAATCAAATAATTAAAATTTTGTTAAAATGTAATTGGATCAAATACTTAAATTAGTTGGAAATAGTTAATATCTAACACCTTAAGTTAAATAGAAATTTGCATTGTAACACGTGCAAATTGGTACTTGTGCGATAAACCGATAACGTGTGCTAATAAAAATATAATTTAGAACCATGATTCAATAGGTGCGTGTTAGCGTTAAAAAAAGTTTAAAAAATATTTAGTTTTTCATTAGACCATCCGTAACGGAGTCCTTATACACTTGTAACACTATCCTAAGACCGTCTAATTAATACATTTTTTCTATCACACACTTTAACAATATGTACATATTAACGTTAAAAAAGTCTAAAAAATATTTAGTTTTCCATTAAACCATCCATAGCGAGTACTTATACACTTTTAACACTATCATAAAACCATCTAATTAATACATTTTTTTCTATATCACACCTAAACCACACGTTTATAGAATTATAGTCATTTACTTAAATAGTTAAATGATCGTATTTTTATATGGTTTTGGAAAGTCAATTTGATATTTTGATCCTATTAATAAGAAATTATTCCGTCCCCCTCCCAGAAACACACAACATGAGTCTTTCCTCCTCCGTATATCACCACCGCTCTCTTCCGTCATCATCGCCGGTGAAATCAGTTTCAAATTCAACCAGTTTTACACTTCCTAGCAACTCGATTAATCCGATTTTTCAGAAGAAATCATTTGCATGTGACAATTTATCGAGATCGCGGCGTTCAGTCCGCTACAATTCTATAACTGCAGCTTCGTATGACAGAAAGGAGAGCGACGGCGCCGTAGAGCCTTCTCCGGCGACGAAGCTTCGGAAACTACTCGATTCTCCTGGAATTCATCAAGGACCTGCTTGTTTCAATGCTCTAAGCGCGAAGCTTGTCGAGAGAGCTGGATTTCCGTTCTGCTTCACCACTGGTACCTTTTAGTGAATCGATTGCACTTTTACTTGTATGATTTTTTTCCAGATTTAGGTTTCCTTTTTACTTTTTAGGTACGATTACAACTTAGAATGGTGAAAACAGGCTTTAAAGAAGATCGTTGGATTTGTTACCAGTGAAAATTTGAGTACATAATGCAAACTGCTTTTATTTTTAATGTTAGAAGGTGAGTAGTAATGGTTAATATTGATTTTTGTGGTTAAACTTATAATGTTTAAAGTTCATGAGTCATACAAGTTCTCCATTTGTTGAAACAAAGTGGTAATTCACTGGACAATGTAGGTAAGTTCCAAAATATAGTGTGTCTATGTCAAATCTATCACCAAAATAAGTATCAATTTTGTATTTGAGAGTCAAATTATTTGATCTTCTCCTGGAACATGGGAAGTAATAAACAGATGTGTGTTATTTTGACCATGTTGTCACTTGTGGTTTGACTGGTTTCCATTGATTTTGTGTTACATAACTTGACTATTGTTTTGCCTACAAAAAGCAAACTAGATTCGGTTAGTTTTCCAGTTGTGTATTCAATTTAAGCATATTTTGTATTTCTCTGAATAGGCTTTGGAATATCTGCCGCTCGGTTAGGCTTACCGGACACTGGACTAATTTCTTATGGAGAAATGGTTGACCAAGGTCAATTAATTACTCAAGCTGTGTCCATTCCGGTTATAGGTGATGGGGATAATGGGTATGGAAATGCCATGAATGTCAAAAGAACTGTTAAGGGATATATTAAAGCAGGATTTGCAGGAATAATTCTTGAAGATCAGGTTCATTTTTGATCTTCTCTTGGTAGGAACAATCGTGTTTATTGAAAACTAGCATGACAATACAATACCAGTTTGCTTTCAGGAGGCGGTTATCTCTCCCAGAGATGCTTAATTAATCCTAGAGTATACATCACATAAAACATAGCATCTGTATTCTACTAATATTCTATATAATGCTAATAAATTATGGTAGTACTATTGTTCCACTTCCCCTGATATGGTTACATTATGAATTATATGCTGATAAGTGATAATATTAACACATACACACATATGATATATGTCAGCTTATTATGGTAATACTAAGGTTATTTCTGGAAATATTATAGCTAATATGTGATATGTCAACTAATTGACCTTAAATCATGGTTCTATCATTGCTATCACTATGTTAATCTTATGGTTTTACAGTTCCAGTTTCTATAGCTTTGTGCTGATAAATGAACAAAGATGACGTGGATGTGCAATTTTAAAATGATTATAGTGATTTAAGTAGCTAGACTCATAACCAGATTATAAATTACTTGAAGGTAAGCAAAGTTAAGCAATTTAACATTTATCTTCAGTTTGCATAATCATCTTTTCTTCAAGTCTGTGTGTATCGTGGGACCCTAAATAATAATAATCATAATCATAATTTTTTTTTTGGTATATATCGCAACTTCAAAATGCAAATGATCAGTGTGTAACGACCCCTCTCCTTCCAAATCTTATACATGGCATTACCTTAAATCAATGCATGCCATATCTTTATTTCTATATGTAGATCTCATGTTGCTAATAAACGTTCAAATGGCAAGGCGTCTCCAAAAGCTTGTGGTCATACACAAGGCAGGAAAGTTGTATCAAGAGAGGAAGCTGTAATGAAGATAAAAGCGGCAGTTGATGCTAGAAAAGAGAGTGGTTCTGATATTGTTATTGTATCAAGAACTGATTCTCGCCAAGCATTGTCCTTAGAAGAGTCACTTTGGAGATCACGGGCTTTTGCTGATGCTGGAGCTGATGTCATTTTTATTGATGCACTTGCATCAAAAGAAGAGATGAAAGCATTATGTGAAGTCTCTCCTCAAGTTCCTAAAATGGTTAGCTAACTTCTTTTTACTGATAGCAGATAAAAACATTTTTATATCATTCTCTTGAGAAATTGTTTTTTCCTGTTTTAGTTCTTTTACTCTTTCGTACATTGAGTCATTAAAAGATGGTTTCGTTTACCTTTTGGCTCACTTTATTATTAGTAAATTTAACATTTTATATAAAATTTAATATTACATATAATTCTAACATTTTTATGTATAAATTAAACGTTTTCAAATAAAAGTATCATTTTTTACTGCCTTTATTGGCATACAAAATGATCCAAACACCATAGATGGCAAATGTGTTGATACTTATGTAAGAAAATCCAAATTGATGTTAATATTACTATCATTATCATCGTTATTTTGACTTTTTGATTCGTAAATAGGCTAACATGCTTGAAGGTGGGGGAAAAACACCGATACTCACTCCTCTAGAACTCGAGGAAATTGGATATAAAATTGTAGCATATCCTCTTTCCTTGCTGGGGGTATCTATCCGTGCAATGGAGGTTAGTTTTTTTTTTTTTTTTTTTTTTTTTGTATTGCCATAAAGATTGTCATAAACAATATCTCATTCTTGCAAAATGTTGTGTATGAATTTATGTACCAGCAATGAGTATTTTATACTAAAAGCTGAATGAATTGGTTGTAGAAGTTAATCCCTGTGTTTTGCGTAAGTAAACTGCAAAGTACAATTTCTACATAGTTTGTTCATGAAGTTAGCATGACATCTGCAGGATGCTTTGCAAGCAATTAAGAAAGGACGTGTGCCTTCTCCTGCAAGCATGCCATCCTTTGATGAAGTCAAAGAAGTCATAGGTTTTAACACGTATTATGAAGAAGAAAAGCGTTATGCTACCAGGAGCAGTCAACCTGTGTGGCAAACAGGTCTGTGAAGAACCAGTTTTTCTGACAGTTTGTGTTTTTCTTAATAAAACTGTTTCTTTAATTTCTACCATTAACATGGTATATGTATTCCTCAGGTAGCAGCAACCCGTACAGTATTCAACGAAAAGGTCAAGATGATACAGAACAAACAGGTCGAAGCTCAACTGAGCCTATTGTTGAACTGTTAAACCCGGATACATACAGTAAGTATGGTGGAGGAGGCGCATCTAATCCTTTCTCAGGGATTTGGTCTCGCACGTTGAGAGTCAAAATTATTGGGCAAGATGGCTTTGAAAAACTTGATGTCCGAATTCCGGTATGTCATTTCTTCTTACAAATTTGATGCACAGGTTTTAAACCAAAACTTCCAAAGTGCATGCAGTAATACTTAACTTTTTTGTTGTACATCTAGAGGTTGGAATTCAACCCATTTACTTATGATTTGGGTTGAAATAACGGGTCAAGTACACTTTTTTTGGCTCAAAGGGAAATGAGTCGAATGAGTCAAACATGTTCAAACTTTCAAGCCCCCTAAATCTAATTGTAAGGCATATAACATCTCTTACTTGTTTTAATCAAAGAGTTAGATAATTATCATAATTATAAAGTTTTGGTAATCATAAGTATTACACTATTTATTATTTATTTATAACAATCAACAACAAAAAAAGTCTGTTGGGTACTTGGGTCAACGTAACCTTTAGCGAAATGGTTCGTTTTGATTGTGTTGATTTATGATATGTTTATTTCAAACTGGTTAAATAGGAAGTCACTATTAGGGGAACATGTCAAATGGGTCAAACAGATTGAAATTGCCCAAATTCTATTTTTAACTCATACAACCTCCTAAACATTTAGATTTCCATTGAATTAAAAACAGGACAAATATTGTTTGAACCATGAAATATGTGCTGTGATTTTCACCATATTTGTAGTTGTATGATGAACATGTTAAAGATCTAACTCAGGTTTAATATTTGTGAACATAAAATTTTTAGGCTGGTTTTCTGGATGGCATCACCAATATTGTCCCAGGTATTTTATCTCTATAGCTCCTTGATGTAATTTTAACTTGTACATAAACCGCTCTTTATACTAGAACCTGCTTGGTTTTACACACATATTGTTTGTGCCAGTTTCAACCCATTTACTTTTCGATGGGTCGAATTTGGTTATGATTTATTTTTTAACGGTGAAACAAATTAAATTCCATCTGATAATGAAATGGGTGAATAAGAAGATAATTTTTTGATTGTGATACAGCTTTGGGAGGTGTGAACATCAAGGCACTGTTGGATGACGCTTCATATGAAGTTGGAGGAAAATTATTGCTGGAGTTTAACGATGCAAGGGGCGACAGGATACAAGTCTTTTTGGAATAAAAATATACGTTTTATTACTATACCTCACAAAACATCAGTACAACTTAATTATTAGTAAACAAAACTGAACTATTAAAGCCAGTCACACAGTTGTTTTTATGGGTTGCTTTATTCGGTTGGTTCACGTGTCATTTTAGCAAACAAAATAACACCTAATAAAATCTTACTCCTGAACTAGAATAGAATATCTATATCTCAATAGTCTCTAATAAGACCCTTTGAAAACTGTGAGAGTTGTGTATAGGGTTTGCCCTTTAGTTTAACAAAGTTGGTTAATTTATAGTTTCTAACTTCATCAATTCAAGACTTCAAGTCATGGATTGAGATCTTAATCAATAGAATCGTCACATTCGAAAATCAAGATTTATGATTTTAACATCATAGTTGACCTTGGTTGTACTAAATGTGTATAGAATCTCAATGTTTTATATCACATTAACATTTAATCTTGTCAAGACTAAAGGATGAGGGAGTGACAACAGTAACATACGGGAAACAACAAGGGCAATAATAGAATTACAATTACAAGTTTTTGGAGTGACAACAATGATTTTATTAGGGAGAATCATATGATTAACAAAAAAATTGCCCCATGGTATCCCCATATGTGTGCATGCCTTTGAACAAAATTTCAACCTAGGTTTGATTCCCGTCGTTAGCAATTTTTTTAATTGAAAAAGTGTATCTCTGTACGCCACCTGACATAACAGATTTATGCTTCTTGCGTATATGAATATTCTGGCGGACCCGTGGTTGGTTTGCGTATATGAATATTGTGGGACCCGTGATTGGTTTGCGAGCGGGGTCCACAATGAATATCTTAAAGGATATCCGGGCTAAGTATTGACCCATTGAGATCCAGATAGAGAATTCGGATCTATCTCGGAATTTGAAACCAAATTCATTCATGTGCTCCTAGAAAAAATAAGACACAAAGTTCAGGGGTGAATCTCGACCATATAAAAAACCAGACCCCTCTTAATATCTTAGCGGGAATAACGGACAAAACATCCAGCTACATCCTCTTCATCCCCCAACCACCCTCACAGTCCACAGATCTCAGAATCACCCCCTCACACACTAACCAAAATGACCAAAAAACCCTCACCACCACCGGCATCTCCACCACCCCCCTCCCTCAAAACCCCATTAACCAGACTCTTTTTCATCTTTTTAACTCTCTGCTCACTTTCTTACATTCTGGGCTCATATAGATCCATCATAATCATCACACCTCCAAAACCCACCACCGAAAATCAACCCAAAACCTTCAATCACATCACCAAGTCCAATTCCACAGCTTTAACCACTCACCCACCACAAGATTTCAAACTCCCCCTGCCACCAATCTCAAATCTTGAAAAGTTCAATTTTTTCGAACTTTGCCCCACCAATTTCACGCATTACTGTCCCTGTCAAGACCCAATTCGAGAAAGACGATATAAAGTCGAGAAAATGCTGCATCGAGAACGCCACTGTCCCGCCGGAGCCGGAGAGATTCTCCGGTGTCTGGTGCCGGCGCCGGAGGGGTACAAGAGGCCGTTTCCATGGCCGAAAAGTAGAACCGAAGCTTGGTTCAGTAACGTGCCGTTTAAGAAGCTGACGGAGTCAAAGAAGCAGCAGAATTGGGTCCGATTGGTCGGCGATCGGTTGGTTTTTCCCGGCGGGGGGACTTCTTTTCAGAAGGGGGTTAAGGGGTATATTAATGTGTTGAAGAAGATAGTGCCACTGGAATCTGGGGCGATTAGGACAGCGATTGATACAGGGTGTGGGGTAAGTTTTGTTTCTTGAAATTAAGCCTATTTTTCAAGATTCTTTTATCATTTATCAATCAATGTTTTTTAGCTTTGTGTGGGCCCAAATGATCTTTTGATTTTAGTATTCTTATATAAACAAAAGCAAACAAAAGCAAGTTGTTGCCACTTGCCACCTTTTATGTATGGTGTATATGTTTTTAGCTTAGGGGTACGTGTAGTTATGAAACTCTTTCTTTCTTAGACGTTTTGTGACATGTAACATTCTAGTAGCATGAGGTGTGTAATGGTGTAGGGACCGACTATGGAGCTCTATGGTGCCACCGCCATAGAGCCCACTACATCGAGTAATCCATTTGGTGCAGGTCAAAACAGTTAGTATTATTAGTATTTGGTTTGACCTGGAATCTTTATATCCTGAAGTATTATTTTCTTATAGATTTCTATTATTTAATATCTGGGATTTGAACCTGCATACAAAATTTCGGTTTTTTTCTAATAATCTAATTTATGAGGTTATACAACTTAAGTGGTATAGCTTGGGGAGACTTTTACAATGATAAAACATAATCAGAATCAACTAGCTAATAGTATGGTTTAAACATGGTAGGTTGCAAGCTTTGGAGATTCTTTAATGGATTATAATATCATAACAATGTCTATAGCTCCAAGAGATGTACATGAAGCTCAAGTGCAATTTGCACTAGAAAGAGGTCTTCCGGCCATGCTTGGTGTTCTTGGAACCTATAGGCTACCCTACCCGTCAAGATCATTCGACATGGCTCATTGCTCACGTTGCCTTGTGCCATGGGCCGAATACGGTATTTAAATAATCCATTGATTAATTTTTTTTCTTCATTTTTATCATCTACAATGTGTATGTTATATAAACTAAGGTGGTACAATTTTGGTTTGGGTAATGGGTCAAATGGGTAAGTTGGGTCCGGGTCAAACAAGTTTTGGGTTGACCCAAAAGTTTTTTCTTCCATAGGTTGTCCATTTGCTTCAAGGACCATGACCATTTATTGTTTCTAATTCTATCTTCTATCGGTATGCAGGCTATAACCTAAGGTGACAAGTTAGCGGGTTGGGTAATGAGTCAAAATGAGTGAGTTTTGTCTGAAAGTTGTAACTTTTTAGCTTATTATTAGTGTGCAAAGCATGATTACAGAAGTACATAATTTCAATAATGTAGTTTGGCTGCTTGGCTGGCTTTCAAGTATTTAAATCAATTGATAGAAAACCTTAGCAAAACTTTTCTAGCTCTACTCTGTTTGACGCTTTAGAGATAAAGCACAACTTAGATCAACTCATTCATTAGTAAATGGGTCAAAGTTGTAATGTTGTATGATGTTTTTATGTGCTAGTTTTTTTTGAACGGCATTTTTAGTGCTAGATGGGTTGCATCTAATGGAAATTGATGATTTTGTGTGCTAGATGGGTTGTATCTAATGGAAATTGACCGGATTTTGCGGCCGGGTGGTTACTGGGTGCTGTCAGGCCCACCTATTAATTGGAGAAATAAATACACAGCCTCTGATGGAACCACCAAGGATCCTAAGAAAGAACTGGCCCGTTTAGAGGATCTTGCTAGACGGTTGTGTTGGAGAAAACTTAAAGCAAAAGGTCCGATTGCCGTGTGGCAGAAACCTAATAATCATATCGCATGCAGGAAAAAAGATTCAAACTTTCCCAAATTTTGTGACAAAAATGATGATCCTGATGATGCTTGGTATAAAACAATGGATGCATGCATCACTCCTTTACTTCAAGTAGGAAATATACAAGATGTCTCCGGGGCTGTTCTTGAAAACTGGCCCAAAAGGTTGAATGCAATTCCACCTAGAATTGGGTTGATTCCTGGTTTAAAAAGTCAAGATTTTCTTGATGATAATCTGATGTGGCAAAAGAGGGTTTCTACGTATGCGAACGTGCTAAAGTCGTTATCAAGTGGTGGGTATAGAAATATTATGGATATGAATGCAGGGTTAGGTGGGTTTGCAGCTTCACTTTCAAAGTATCCAGTTTGGGTTATGAATGTTGTTCCTCATGTTGTGAATTATAAAACGCTTGGCGTTATCTATGAACGTGGCCTCATTGGAACTTACATGAACTGGTTCGTTTTCTTTTTCCTTTTCTTTTTAATGGTGTGGTTGGCCTCTTGTGTTAATCGTCTTGCGTTTTTGGTTACAGGTGTGAACCATTTTCGACATATCCTAGATCATATGACTTGATACACGCGGATAATGTGTTTAGCTTGTACATGAATAAGTAAGCCATTTAGTTCAGTTACTTAGCTATTAATATTTCTTGATGTAGTCAGTTTGGTTTTGGCTAAAACCACACGCCTAACTGAATAGAACAAATAGGAGTGTAAACGAGCCGAGCCGAGCCCGAGCTTGGCTCGTTTAATTTAACAGAGCTCGAGCCCGGCTCGATTTGAGCTTTATTTGTGAAGTTCGAGCTCGGCTTGTGGAAAATTACTTAAGCTCGAGTTCGGCTCGTTTATTATTAATTTTATTTATTTATATGTAATTATAATTAAATTTGTATATATTTAGAATTATACTTTATATATAGAAGATAATACATATCATTTACTTGTTTTATCATAATTTTATATATAATAATAATAATTTTTATAAATATATTTAATAGATTAAATAAAAGTTATATAAATAAAAGGCTCGTTAAGGCACGCGAGCCGGCTCAGGCTCGATATGTAAAGCTTGGGTGTGAATTGTCTGTTTTGCCCCTTGTATTTAGGTGATCATGTAATGGTACAACACTACAACATGAAAGAAAACCCTGCAATTGATTGATGTCATTTGTTTTGTGTTCATAACAGGTGTGACATTTTTGACATATTGATTGAGATGTACAGGATTATCCGGCCTAAGGGCATGATAATAATCGCAGATCATGTAGAGATTATTGTAAAGATAAAAAGCCATACAGATCAAATGAGATGGCATGCTAGATTATTAGATATTGAAGCAGGCCCCTTTGGCCCCAGAAAATTGCTTTTTGTTGACTTTTAAAGGCTTGAAGGGATCTATTTAGTAGCAGGTTATGTAAATTGAGATGCATGTTTATGTATGTAAGATACACCTTGAGAATTTAAGTCAAATGTTCTTACAATTTGGCATCAATTATTTTCAAAAGTCAACTACTTTTGACAATTAACTTAGCTGAAGATCAAAGCATTTGGCTTCAAAAGTCAAACTCTACTCTCTCTCTCTCTTCCAAACAAGTGGTTTAACAAGCAATTCCTGATTTATATTATATTTTAGCATTTGACATATGTTGTATTATATTTTACCATGGACAAATAGTTGGTGAATGGTAGAAGGGACAAAACCAAAAAATCATACATAAAAAACAAAAAAAATCCTACATAAAAATAAAAAAATTCAAAATTTTCCTATTTGGCGTACGAGTTGAAGGGGTGTCATGTGCCACCCCTTATGCACCGCTAGCATCATACTATGTCCGCCCTTAGTTGTTTCCAAAGGGCAGAATTATAATTTTTTTTAAGAGGTGACACACACAATACATTTCGTGTAGGAGTTTAAGGGTGGCACGTGCCACCCCTGACACCACACTATGTCCGCCCTTGGCAGACACACAAAACCCTTACGTAGCTATAACGGAACACAAAGAAAACGAAAATAAATTAAAGTATGTAACGATCAAAACGCTTGAAATAAAAAACTATGTTACACGACTTTACATAAGAAAATCTATGTATACCTTATTACAAAATTAACAAAATATCAACTTTTTTGCTAAACTCAAAAGACTATACCAATTATACAAACAAATCATGTGTTAAATTACTTCTGTTTAGATAAAAAAATAATAAAAAAATATATTTTTTAGTGCTCATCATGTGACGCCCACCAATGCTGCCACGTGATGGGTCACTAGCCCACTCGATTATCTCCCTTCCCCGAGTACAAGTTTCGAGTACTACCTTCAAAAGAAAACCCATCAAATATAAGAAATCTTCTAACCCAATCTGAACCTTATTTTTTTTTATATTTTTTTTGTTTAGATGTGAGACCTTCAACAAACACTCCTCACTTTTTAATTTCTTAAAACTACTGTTATTTATACAAGTAAAAATAATTGCACCGACAAAATAATAAAATTGGTATTCAGGCATTTGATGAGATAGAGACATCGTTACCATCTATAAATATATTTGCCGATTTCAGTCAAAGACGAAACAATAATTTGGACAAATAAATTGCTGAAATCGATCAGAATCCATCTGATCATCACCGCCTTTTTCTATTGATGCTAATTTAAACACTGAATTTCTCTCTCTCTCTCTAACAACCCGTTACCTTCTCTCTCTAATCGCTCCTTGCTTATCTGTCTTTCCCCAATTTATCGATCATCTGAAACGCACAATTAAACGAAGCCCTAGATCAATCAACAACCCAAAAGTGACAACACACGACAGGTAACCCTTCAATTCCGCTTTACTTACTTTATTATTCATCAAACTGCTTTAGTTTGTTGTGATTTAATCCGATTTGGATCCGTTCCTCTTCGTAATCACTCGTTATCGGGTCGTATTGGGTTCAGTTTTCTTAAATTGATATGCTATTGGTTCAAAAAAAAATTCGATTGTTTCAGTTTTAATTTTCGAATTCTAATCTAATTATCGTTGGCGAATCGCATTCGTGGAGGAAATTGGGATACGGTTTCGATTCGCTTGTATTCTTTGGTTATAATTTGAACACTGTAATGGATTCCCGTCGTCATATTCGTGGTTTAGTGGTAAGAATTTGTATGATTGTTTTTGAAATTCGATGCATGTGTTTGATCTTACGGAATTTTATTTCAATTGCAGTTATTTTGATTCTGAAATGGTAGAGATGTTATTAATTTCTGGATATGATTATCTGATCGTTCTAGGGCTATATATATTTAGTTTTGAATTTTCAGTTTGATGATAACGGAACTAATCAACAAAAATTACTGCATAGATACATTTCCCTTATTTGATTTGATTAATCATCCATTACTTCGAATAATCCCAAATCATCCAAACATTTTATATCATAAAAAAAAAGTGATTAAAACCACTTCAAGGGATTGAACTTTAAAAGCACATCCAAACACTGCCAGTAGCACACATTTACAACTAATTATCTGATTTTGCACAATTACTTTCAATTTACACCTCCTAAATGCTGCGCAAACTGATGTGTGGGACGTTTTACATGTTTTAATGGTTACTTAGGGACACGTGCCGCCTGGATACTTTAGACGTTTGGGGAAACCAAGGGCTCAAGACGATTTGATATTGAGGAAGAGGGATAAGATGCGGAGGTGGTTGTGTTGTACTTGTCAAGTGGAAGAATCTTACCCCGCAAATGAAAATGGCCTGATAAAAAGCCACAGTGTTCATGGTGATGGTATGTGTCATAATATTCACTGATTCAAATAACAAAGTAATACCTTTTGGTGTTCGTTAACCCCTATTATTCCTTTTTATTGCCTTTTGAGTCGGGAGTGGTGCTTTATAATTGCTATCATGTTCAGAATAATGTGAACTGAATTAGCACAAGTAGGATAACTATGCATGTATAATGAGCAAATTGTTTTGGGACCTTACTTGCTTAAGGGGGTGTTTGGATGTGTGTTTTGAAGGATTACCTGATTGCCTAGGGGACAGATTATTAGTTATTATCATAATATTAAGTATTATAGGACAGAGTATTTGTACACTTAACATGATAGAAAAGGATTATTACAACTTCAAGCTGCAGAATGCTTCCAAACAGCATCTCCTATTTGATGAACAGATTCTTGGCCAAATTTGATAATGCATGTCTTATCATCATTTTGCACAAGTCCAATGAGGGATTGAAGCTTTCTATCTCTGATTTGTATATATACCGGTTTAAGTTGTATTAATATGATTATTACTAATATGTACTTTTGTACAATGTTTACAGGCTTACACTTATGTGTTACAACTAGTATATCCAGAGAATGTATTTAATGCTTTTATCTACACATGATGTAGGGCACCAAAAGGACAAAGTACTACCTCCTGTCAAATTTGATGCACAAAAATTAGTGCCAACAATTGAAGTGCCAGCACTTTCACTTGATGAACTGAAAGAAAAAACCGAGAATTTTGGATCAAAAGCTTTGATTGGTGAAGGTTCATATGGAAGAGTGTATTTCGCCAATTTAAATAATGGTAAAAGCGTGGCTGTCAAAAAGCTTGATGTTTCTACTGAGGCTGAATCAGATAACGAGTTTCTGACTCAGGTAAGTTGATGTTTTTGGAACTAAATAATCATTGCTACTAAGTCCTAGGGGGTGTGATCAGACTGGACTGAACCGAAAATTGGAAAATAGAACATTAGCTAAACGGTAAATGGGCCAGACGGTTCTAGATATCTGCTTTTTCTCCTGTTCGGTTGATTGTGGTTGTGGTTGTGTTTTATCTATCGGGCAAAATAGAACAATAGCTACAAGGTAAATGGATTAAACGGTTTGAAATTTGCTCAAAGAGTATCCTTAATGCACAAAACCTTTTGTATCCCTTTATCATTGATTTAGAAAGAGACTATTATTAAAATCATATAATCTTTGTGATTATATTTGAGACACAAAAGTTTATAGAAAATCTAACTTATGGACAAATGTTTTGGGCCAACCCAATCTGTTTTCAACTATATCAAGACTACCGCTCTGACTTGATTCTCTGTTGAACCACTACCTGGCCCGGCTGATCTGCCTATATTGCTATCTCTAGTTCTGTCTCTCCAGATTAAGGTTAATTTATTCCTTTCTTTATGATGTTTGCCTTCTGTTCTAGGTTTCCATGGTCTCAACACTGAAGCACGAAAACTTTGTTGAGCTTTGTGGTTATTGTGTGGAAGGAAATACACGTGTCTTGGCTTATGAATTTGCAACCATGGGATCTCTACATGACATATTACATGGTACAAGAATGTTTGTTTTCTTGTTCTGTTTAGGGTTGAAATAGTAACTGAATGTGTTATATAAGTTGAAATCTTGTTGGTTAGGGTTTTGAATCTATATCCATGCGTATATACATGTAGGCAGGAAGGGTGTGCAAGGAGCACAACCGGGGCCTGTACTTGATTGGATGCAGCGGGTAAAGATTGCTGTTGATGCAGCAAGGGGACTGGATTATCTACATGAAAAGGTCCAGCCTTCAATAATTCACAGAGATATTAGGTCTAGCAATGTGCTGTTATTTGAAGATTTAAGAGCCAAGATTGCTGATTTCAATCTTTCAAATCAAGCACCCGATATGGCTGCGCGTTTGCATTCTACTCGTGTTTTGGGAACTTTTGGCTATCATGCACCAGAGTAATGCTTATAAACACTTCTCATATACATGCATCTAGGGGTGGGAAAATGGACGGGAGAAGTTGTCTCATGGATCAAAATCGGTTATTTGTAGTATGGGTTGAGGCATGCTTGGCCGGGTTGGGCACGTCCACCATCGCATCTTTCATAATTTCAGAAACCATGAATGTATTAAATATGGTTAGAAAACTATATTAACAACTTTAACCTGATTTTCTTTATTTCTTTAAATAGAATTATCTCTTGTTACTGGTATCATATGAAAATATATGCATTAGTATTATTACTACATGCTTTTATTGTGAAAAGAACTTATCATTTAGCTTAATGACTTCATTGACACTGTTATGTAGATATGCCATGACGGGACAGTTGACACAAAAGAGTGATGTCTATAGCTTCGGGGTCGTGCTGCTTGAGCTTCTAACTGGTCGGAAACCTGTCGATCACACAATGCCACGTGGTCAACAAAGCCTTGTCACTTGGGTCAGTCTCTTTTCTATTATTTATTTGACCCTTTATATTTTATGGGCCCCGATTGTGGATCGCTGTGGAGTTGATACAAGGAGAAACAAAGATGGGACTCCGCAAAATATGGGATGGAGAATTATGTAACTTGACATAAGCCATCTTTTCCTAGTGGTGGAAAATTCAGCTACTTAGATAGGGTAATTGGTCAAAACGGAAAATTTTCTTATATGGGTCAAATGTGCCTGAAACACGTTTTGTCTGGTCCTTTTTTGCAGTTTCACAAACATGTATATCAATGAAATGGTCTAGGGGGTTTACTTGTTGAAAATACAGGGTGACTTGACCTGTTTGACCAATTTCCTTTTTAGCTATCTTTTGTTATAATAAAGATAAAACTTAACCCAATCGGTCCATTCAGAAATATATGGGTTGGAATTGCAACCTCCTAAATATATATTGTTTTAAAATTACAACACTTTCGCCCCTTATGAATGTTCCAGTTGCACCTTTTGTTAATTTTCATTAGTTACAATGGTTATTGGTTGTCCATTATATTAAGGTTTGTCACACTTTAAGAGGTGCAAGTGAACATGAAGGACAAAAAGTGTATTTTGCTCTTAAAAAAGATACATTTATTGTTAAAGACCTATTCATCTTTGGACATTTTCCAGCGATCACTTTGCGGGACCCACAAAATCGGGAACATGGCTAAAGAAAAATGATTTAAACAAGTCAAAATTGATTTTTCTTTCTTTCTTTATTTCACACAAGGCTACACCAAGGCTGAGTGAAGACAAGGTGAAACAATGTGTTGATCCAAGGCTCAAGGGAGAGTACCCTCCAAAAGCAGTTGCAAAGGTCTATCCCTCTCCTTAAACAACAATAGCGTTTCAATAATTATTATCGAATGTCAATGATAGAACATTTGGTTTAACAAAACCAAACCCCCAACCATTAACTAACTAAACTAACTTGTTTTGGTGTTGTAGCTGGCGGCCGTGGCAGCTTTATGTGTGCAATATGAGTCTGAGTTTAGGCCTAATATGAGCATTGTTGTGAAAGCTCTCCAACCACTGTTGAGGGCTCCTGCACCAACAGCTTCAGAAGTATAATGTAGACTACCGAGAAACAAACGTCTTTTCGACTGTTGATTTGCATCTGCAGCAGCTTTTATGATCGTAGGTTTTTGGCTTTGTTTGATTGAGGCATATAATAGTGTTATCTTTGCATTTATATTTGTTGTTTGAGAACATGATGCGTGCTTATGTTCAGATTGGTATGTTACGTATCTTTGGTTTGTCAAGATTCACTCGATATGCAATACAGGTTTTTATGGTGAAGTGCTATCTGTTTCAAGTGATTACTATTTGTGAACACAGAGGAACGAAAATATTGGTTTTCTAATCTATTTTGGTATAACAATCCGGATATGTGTAAAGTTTAGTAGTGACTATGATTATGTGATTGGATACCATTTATGTAAAGTAGATGTGTTGGCTAATGCTTTTAA
>JBCNJP010000003.1:569659-584055 GCA_039602395.1 Deinandra increscens subsp. villosa | reverse complement strand
CGTATTACCTAAAAGTTGCAACCTCGAGCTATAAATTGGAGGTGACTGGTATGTTGCAGGTCCAACAGTATAGTGACAGCATCAACTATTGGAAATTCTCAATTGATTGTAAACCTGAGCACGAATCAACGAATTCATACAACGGAGATTCTCAAACCGAGAATTAAAGCAGTATGCTCAAAAACCCTAATTGATAAATAACCGCGAGAAAAAAAAAACGGCTATGGAGAGCAGCATCGACGGAGTCCAAGGGAGGCGGTGGTGTGCCTCGGTGGCGGACGCCGGAATACGGAGGAGGGACGGCCGGATGCGGTGGCGGGATAGGGAGGAAGGAGAAGGAGGGGTTGCTCGCGGGAGATTGGGAATAACGGAAACGGGGAAAGGGTTGTGTGTGTGTGTCAACTAAGGTTAGATCAGACCACTGAAACGTCGTCGTTTTCGTCATGTTGTGTAACCAAAATAAGGTTATGGTTGTGTTTGGCGTAATAGCTGAAAAGCTGATAAAAAATAACGTTTGGTAAAAACTAACTGATAAACTAGCTTAAAAATATAAAATGACATAAAAATACATGTCATAAATGTAAATA
The DNA here is from genome assembly GCA_039602395.1 of Deinandra increscens subsp. villosa. NCBI lineage: Eukaryota > Viridiplantae > Streptophyta > Magnoliopsida > Asterales > Asteraceae > Deinandra > Deinandra increscens. The sequence continues at coordinate 583,468 of JBCNJP010000003.1, read as the reverse complement.
AAAATATTTATTTATAAGTTAGTGAAGGGTAAAATTGGAAATATTATAAAAAATAGTTGAAACGCAATCCAACTAGCTTTTTAAAAGCTAGCTTATAAGCTAGCTTTTTTACGTTACCAAATAGGGCTTTTAAAAAAAGTTAGCTTATTAAAAAAGCTCCGTTTGGTAACGTCAAAAAGCTAGCTTATGGCGCGCCAAACACAGCCTATATCGGACCACCAGGGCGGTAACCGATTAACCGGAACCAAAGTTAGTCACCGCACTAGCCGAGGTCGACCATCCACACGGATTATCCGTGTCTAATTCCGAATTATACAAAGAGTTTGTCATTTTCGTTCCTTTGGTTTGGCTTTTTTTTTCATTTTCATCCAAAATTATTTTTTTCTAAGTTTACCTCACATTTCAAAACATTATCATTTTCATCCACCTCGTTAAATTCATCTGATGTTCTACTAAATCACCACTTAACTGAGACATTATAACCGGGTTTAAAATTTAAGGTTTAGGTTTAGGTTTTTAGGGTGCTTGCTTTATGTTTTATGGTTAAGGGTTTAAGATTTAGAAATACGGGAGTCTGCGTTTTCATTTTTATTTTAGCTTGGTCATGCGACAACACAAATGCTCGACTAAAAGTAGTTAGCACACATATTGGTTAGTTACCGCTTGTGAATTGTGATTCATTTTCGTTGCTTTTGACTTCCTAAAAAAAATCAAAGAATATCACTGAAAGTCTAAATAGTGTATGCGGTATACCACCCTTAAAGTTCCCCCCACCCACGTTATTCAGTGCCATTATTGGTTGTCGTTATGTGGGCAATAACGTTTTTTAATATATTACCGTTGATTGCATTCAATTTTTTTTACCATTGCTTTAATATTCTGCCTATATATAGTGTTTTTACCCTCTAATTTTACACAACCAAACCCATTCTCACAATAAAATTTTCACCGTTAATAAGGCAAACCCAAACCGTCAACGAAGAACTTGGTCAATGGTGGACGAGCGAGCGTTAAGTATGGCATGGATCCATGTTGCGGAAGACCCTATATGTGGGAACTCGATGCGCCGTCAACCGTATTGGGAACGAGCGAAAACAGTGTTTGACGATGTTGTCGACGAACCGGAAAGCCCCGGTAGCCTTGACCAACTCTCGGCGAATTGGTGTCAAATGAACCGCAACATGAGGAGGTTCAATTAAATTATTCGGGAACTTGAGCAACGGGGTCGACGACGAGTTCGATGTCATACAACAAAGCTTAGCTCGCTATAGAAACGAGAACGGTGTCGACTTCAAGCATTTGTGTACGCCCGTATACAATTTAGTGTCAAACTTTAACGTTTTCTGTCATAAAAACCTGTCCCATAAATTTTTTGTTCAAAACGTATGATTCAACGATCATAAAATACCAACATTGTGGCTATCTATTACAAAACATTTCAAATACCAGTTTGACATCCACATATACTTAAAATCATTTACAAAGTCATGAAAACCCAAAATGTGGAACAGTTTGAGCAATCTTCACATGATCGGTTATTCGTAATCCGGACGAGCATCCTCGTTAGTCTTTCCATTTACCTGCAACATACTCACTTTCAATAGTGAGTATCTATTGCATAACCATTTATTACAACATAAATAATGAAGAAAACAATAAAAATTGATTTTACATTCTGGGGCGTACCGCCTAGAATGAATCATTTATGGGATTCATTCTAGGCGGTATGCAGTGAGTCATTTTTGACAGAACATTAGCCAGATTCGGCATGTTCCATCCTTAGTCAAAATTTAGGCTGTTTTCCCTTGTTTCCAAACAGACTTTTAAGAATCATTTGGGGTCTGGTTTTTCACCTTTTTGACACCCCAAAACAGTTTTTAAACATGTATTCCTGTACATTAACGTACCTTAGCCACAATTAACTTCGTGATTAGCTTTAACGGGTTTAAACCAACCCGTTTAACCCGTTTTAGTCACCCGTTTATATGGGGCTATAACCTGTCTAAACAATTGGGTGATTATAACCACCAGCCATTGATATTCGTAGAACATAAGTCAATTTCATAATTGAAACCTACATTTGGTTCTATGCACTTTATGTGCTTACAACTACACGAAATGATACAATTTTCATTGGTTTATGATTATAACTAAGTGACTACCCCATTATGCATCAATTAGCCTTTAGGAGTCACTAACTTACCCATTTGTTCCCTTTTTGGTTATCGAACCCATTTGACCCATTAAGACGGGTCCATGCCTTTGGTGACACCCAATTTATCAATTAACCATAAACTTAACGAATGAGGATCTATGGTTCTATAAACCATTTATGATCACCAACAACCCGCTACATGGTGATGGTTCCATTGCACCATTATCACCCATTGTAGCTTGTGACTCTTTGGAATCATGTTTATGGTTAACTTCTTAATTGGTGGACCTTATGGCACTATGGCTTCATGGTTCTATAAACCAATCATCACATGTTCATCCCAACTTAAGGCTTGTTCCATTAGTTGCATATTTACCCAACTTTTGCATATTTACACAATTTGCATATTGACACAATTTTTGCATATTCATGATTAAACGCTTGTAACATAAATACGTTACACATAAATTTGGTTCCTGCAAACCATTATCAATCAATCACACATTAGCATATGGTTAAGGTTCCTATGAACCTTTGGATAACAATAACATTTGGCCATTATTATGGTTCCTATGAATCAATTAGTAAGTATTATTCCTTGACTCAATACTATGAATCCTTTAAAATCATTTGAGCCGTTTAACCCATTAGCATGAATCCTACAATTCATTTACCGCTAATGACATATATTCATGATTCCTTTAGAATCATTTGACCCGTTTAACCCATTAGCATGAATCCTACGATTCATTTACCGCTAATGTCATATATTCATGATTCCTTTAGAATCATTTGACCCGTTTAACCCATTAGCATGAATCCTACGATTCATTTACCGCTAATGTCATATATTCATTATTCCTTTAGAATCATTTGACCCGTTTAACCCATTAGCATGAATCCTACGATTCATTTACCGCTAATGTCATATATTCATGATTCCTTTAGAATCATTTGACCCGTTTAACCCATTAGCATGAATCCTACGATTCATTTACCGCTAATGTCATATATTCATGATTCCTTTAGAATCATTTGACCCGTTTAACCCATTAGCATGAATCCTACGATTCATTTACCGCTAATGTCGATGTATTCGTATAACCATGGTTCCTATGAACCATTTAGTTAAGTATTGTTCTTTGACTCATTACATACTTAGAGCTTAACTCTAATTGTTTGACTTTGTAGTTACACAATTAAAAACTTGCCACATAGGCCAAGTCTAACGCTCTTCTAAGCATCATGCATTTTATATCACTGTAGCCAATATGAGTCGTTTCATTCTATACGTAACAAAACATAGATGTTACCTCGTGGCCTTCAAAATCGTTACCCGGTCTTATGCGTGCTCCATCCTCTTAGTTGCATCGTTTAAGCATCTAAGACATTTAGCATGATTTCATATTAGTCCATATTCACATCTTTGGCACTTAATTTGTTTAATACATTAAGGCCTCATGTTTAGCATTCATAAACATCCATTTGCTAATCACTAGCTCATTTGGACATTTCATCGAGCACTTGGCGTGCTTAAAACATAATCAACATAGTTTACCCCCGTTTGGTTTATGTTTAGTATCCACTTATGCCTAACATAAGTATATAACAATTTTGTTGCATGTACGTATAATATTAACGTATTGCAACTTCAAAGAACACCCAATTTCAACATATTCCATCAAAATTTCAAAATCTTAGTTCCTAAATCATGTAAATTCGTCACTTACGGTTTACCCTACCAAAACATGGTGTTTAAGCTACAAACTCTAGCATTATTGAGTCTATAACACCACATAAACATACTATAACATATTGGGCATAAAATCACAGCTTTAAAGCATCCAATTTGGTCAAAATTTCGAACCCTAAGCATGCTTGGAGTTGGGGTTTACTTTCTTGACGACCTTCAATAGCATAATGATGATAAAAGCTCATAAAATCCGACTTCTATCCATCAAAATCGCAGCTAATGGTCCTCCCATTAAGAGAAATCGAATTATGACAAAGTAACACCACCAAGTAAGTTGGGTATATCCCTCCCAAGTTACTGTAGTGTCTTTATCCGGTCACTCACGGGTATACCCCATGCCCTTATCATAATCACTACTTGATATATGTAACCAACGTACCTTAATCATAACCACCATCGTTACTTATATACAATTATTGGCAACATACCATAGCCACAAGAAAGACGGAAGTTTAAACCCTTTGACATTGTTATTCCATCTCGCTGATTCATTTGAAGAAAAGATTAAACTTTTTCTTTTTGCCATCAACCTATTTGGTTGAGTGATACTCTCTTGACCTTCTAGTGTGAAGGTCTTGGGTTCAAAATATCACTTAGGGTAAAATATGCAAATTTATTGGGTGAGTCAGAGGTTTTACCATGATGAGTCTTGAGACGGTGAGTTTCTTCTGAAAAGGGTGAGGGCCGGTCACCACACTTTCAAAAGTACTACACGGAAGTGTCAATTTTATACAAAGAAACACGAATACGATTCTGAATCGTAAAACTCTCAAACAAACATATCTATAACTCACAATTAACAACACAATAACACGGTAACAAATAGACCATCAACACGATTATCTATAACACTGAACCACCTACGACCTAATGAACAAACGATTCTCAACAGTGGGAATCTAAACAAGATCAGATGAACACGCAAGAGACCGAATGAAAACGATGTGTACAATGAGCTAAGGTTCGAGAGAAAGAAAATAGACGGGTTAATCTCGAACCTTAATCGCAATTCGCAACCTTTTATATATCATACGCTTCGAGTCTCGGCCGAACTTAGAAACAAATGGGCGGGACAACAAACACGCCTTGGACATCTACCTTAGGCCCAACAACTCCAGAACTTCAGCCCAGCAACAAAGTCAACATTTCTACAAGCTTCCAGCCCAGATCAAAAAATCCATTAGCTCAACTGTGTAGACATCCAACGACCAACATACAAAATAAACATATTAACTTGGTTAAAAAGGATGAGTATAAGAAATATAACATATTTTTAACATGAAGGGGCAATATAACATATTTTTAACATGAAGGGGCAACCATAAGACATCGGGGACCCGGGTGACCGGATATACATTGTTAAAAGAAAAAAGATCAACCTTTTTTCCCTTACACCTTTAAGACCCCTGTTCGACCGAGGCACATCGCCACCAACCAGACCGACACGCGTTGACTTCCATCCGCACCGACGCTTGACCCGATCATCATGTTTGGACGCCGCACCCGACGACATGGGTCGCTTTCCAACCGCGTGTCTCGGCCGATCCGATCGCCTCTCTGTTCGACACTACTGACGCGTGACCCCGCGTCGACAGACGACACGTGACCCTTGTGACGTGTACGTATAGTAAAGTTGTTGGTATATATAAATTGCTATCTAGCTAAGAGATGCCCAACAACCAACTTACCCGTTAATGTTATTATTTACATTTCATACATAAAAATCGTACAAATAATTAGAAAATGTATGGGAAAGATTGGCATTTTTTTAAATAAGCTAGGGTGGATTTAAACTGGATCCTCGAGTAATATAATAATAATAATTTATAATATGAATTACTTTGTTTACCAAATAAAAAAGGACAAAATTTCCTTTTATATTCACATTTCACAACATTGAATAAAATTAACGGTATTAGTCTCTCTCTCTCTAGTACAACCAACGTCCACCCCTTTCTCTCTCTATATCTAACTCAAACAACCCCAGTTCCCTCCTTTCAAAAAACTCCAGTCTCTCTCTCTAACACAACCATCGCTTTCTCTCTCTAAATCTCACTCAAACCCCATTTCCCCCTTTCTCTTTCTATCGATCCGTACGTCTCTAACGCTCCTAACGTACTCCGTCGTCGACAATGGTTCGTAATCAAGATAAGAGATTGAATATGAAAAGATCATCATCATCACAATCTTTAAGATGGAAATCAAATCGGGGGAAGAAGAATGTCGACATGCATGCAAGTGATGGCCATCAAAACGAATCTGGTTCTTCATCAAGATCCGGGCGTAATCAAGATCGTTTTCAAGACAGGAGATTCAATATGAAAAGAAGATGGAAATCAAACCGGGGGAAGAAGAACGTCGACATGCATGCAAGTTATGATCATCAAAATGAATCTGGTTCTTCGTCAAGATCCGGGCGCCAACCAGGAAACATCGTCAACAAATGGGTTGACTACTCTGCCGATCATGAGACTTTGATCGTAGGCGACGGAAACTTCTCCTTCTCGTGTTCCCTCGCGACCGCACTCCGACACGGTCGCAAGATAACCGCAACTTCGTACGATAGCTACGGTAAGTAAATGTTAGTTCTAACCTAGCTTTTCTTTTACTTCGATCCGGCCAAGAAAATGATGTTAATTGATATTCTAATTAATTTTATGTTCTTTAATTTAGATGAGTTGATTGAGAAGTACGGGATAAGTGTGTCTGATAATATCAAGAAGCTTAAAAACCTTGGGGCTGAGGTTCTACATGAGGTCGATGCCACCACTATGGCTAAAAATGCCAAACTTAATGGAAAGAAATATGATCTAATTGTTTATAACTTCCCCCATTGTGGTTGGGCTCTCGGAAGAGATTCTAGCAAGAAAACCAGAAAGTATGTTATATCTATCTAACTTATTATTATTATTATTATTATTATTATTATTATTATTGTTTTATTATCGTTATTATTATATTTAATTTTGACATTGCATGGTTTTTCTATTATCACAACAGAGCAAACCAAGAACTGCTTAAAGGCTTTTTTGGAAACTGTGTAGACATGTTAACAGATGAGGGAAGAGTTCATGTTATTCATAAAGATGATGGCATCTACAAAAAGTGGAATTTGGTGGGAATAGCAAAGGCTCAAGGGTTGTCATGCATTAGGCATGAAACATTCAAAAACAAAGATTACCCGGGTTATTCAATAGTAAAAGGTGGTGGTGAAACTCCAGGAAAGTGGTTTGACCCCGGGATAAGCTGCAAGTTCATATTCGGGATATTAACGTCGTGAAGCTCGTTGATCGGTATTTTTGATTGGTTACCATGCATTTGGTTCATTCTTTCTATGTTCATTTTGTGGAATTGTGTTCATTTCTTGGTTGTGATTGATTGACTAAATCATAGGATATTGGTTGTGATGTAACTTTTTAGTTGTCATGATTGTTCTACATATATACCATGCATCTATTTTTTGTTTGATATTTTGTAAGAAATTTTAGAATATAGATAACCGTTTATAAGGTAAGGGGCTGTTGTATGTGAAGTAGATAATTTAAGTCACAAAAGGAGGATCTATCTTAATTGAAGCTAAGATAACCAGTTTGCATGTTCTCATATTGTGGGGTGGGGTGTGTGTGTGTGGGGTGGGGGGGGGGGGGGGGGGGGGGGGTTGTGTACTGTTTTTTGGGTTTGTGTCGTTGGTATGGGTGTGTTTTGGTGGATATAGGTAGTCGCTTGTGGGGTTCGTGTGCGTTTTGGTGTGTGTTGGTATGTTGGGTCATTGGTGAATCTGTCATCATCATTTAATGATGATTGATTAATCTTGATTTTAGATGAACATTTATTAGTTAGTTTATTGTTGTTATTTGTTAATGTTCGGATTAGAAACTAATTTGATTTGAATTCATACTTTAGGTAGATGGAGGTTTTAAGTTGAGTTGGACGAATTAGTTCTATTTAATGATGGTTTGCATTGTATTTTTAGCACCACCAAAAATTAATAGAAGAAAGTTTCATTCGTATATTTATTTCGTTAGAAATTACGATTGAGTTTGTGTTTGTTTCCAATTGTTTTCTAACATATGAGCGGCGCCTACTGTATATTGATTTGTATCTTTGTTTCGGGTGGTTGATCATCGGGTTTTTGGGTGTGTCGATCTGCTCTTTTCGTGTGAGGGTGGGAGTCTACTTCAAATAAAATGGCTTGGCGATGGAGGTGATCTATCGTATGCTGCAGCGGTTATCTTTTGAGGGTGGTGGGGGGGGGGGGGGGGATTGGGAAATAATATCTTGGGGTGTACATATTACGTAAGTGTATGCGCGGTGTGAGTTATCTTTGTTCCAAAGAATAACCTGGGGTGTCTGCTCCATTTCTGTTGTTCACGTGTTAAATGGGGGCTGGTAGTGGTCAATATATGAATGTGGGCTGGGAGGTGTATTGTCTGGTTGGTTCAGGTGGTTGTCGTTAATTTGATGAGGGGTAGCTGGGGTCTTTTGGTAAGGAAGAAATAGAAGGAAGTAGGCTGCGAAGGGACTCATGCTGTCCTCTAAATTAGGATGGAAGTGGTGCTTGGGTTGGGTGGAGTCTAATATGTTAACAATGAATCAATGAATTGGTTGAAATGGAAAAGAGGCTGATGAGGCGACCATGTATAGGGGGGATACACATTGGGGTGGGGGGAGCTGGCCGAGATAGATTAATTAATGCTTCCGGTGGTTTTAGTGTGAATCAGGTTTTTTTTTTATCGGTCAACAAATATTCCGGGAACTATTTAAATCAGTTAAGCTCATTTTAGAGAAAATTCACCTCCGTAAACGGTCAGGTGGTAACATCCGGAAGCTCAGTGATTAAACTTTCATCTATCAGTCAGTCCCATGTCTCCTAACATCACCACCAATAAATAACCACTCGAACAAGCACTCACTCGTGATATGTTTTAAGAAGGGCAAAGGTTGTTCCGGGTTCGTAGCACACAAGTTAAAATATTCCGGTTTTCTATATCCAAAAAGAAAAAAAACCCTAAAATCTACTACGCCGTATAAGAAGTCCTTGAAAGAATCCTCGTAAGCCAAATTGATCTCCTCACCAATTCAATTCTCATGGATTTCGACGAGTATGAGTATTTGGAGAAGACCGTCGCCGTGATTGCCAATGGCAACGATTCACCTTCAAAGCCCAAAGACGGCGAGAAGACTTACAGGCGAAGGGGCAGGGACAAAGATGACGGAATTATAGAAGAAGAATATCCTCGCAAAAGTAAGAAAACAAGAGGAGAGGAAGAGAACGGTAGAAGCCGTGAGGATAGGTCGGAGCATCACAGAAGCAGCGTTAGAGATGGTGACAGAGATCGCAGTGGTCACTCAAGGATTGAACTTGAACGTGAGAAGGAATCAAGGGAAAGCAGGTGAGTGAACACATCTTTATTATAACTGATTCCGCTCACATATCGCATATTTTCCTGTTGTGTTTAATGCGAATTTGCTTCCCGTTGCTTGATTTTGGGAATTAGAATCATTCGTTCGATAATTATTATACCATCCCTGCATTCAGTTTTAGGCAATATTGTCAGCTTATAATAGAAAACAAGAGGTTGTACTGTAAAAACTATATAGGTTAGCTACTTAAAGCCAAGTATATATATAGCTTCTAACTAATGAGCTAAACTAACAAAGCGGAAACATCTTCATGGGTTCACTCAAGAAAGTGCTTGCTTTCCCACGATTTGAGTTTCATAAGGTCTGTTGGTTCTTTATTTTATATTTCCCCTTAAGATTTGGCTTGAGCTCATCTCACTATATTATTATGTATTATAAATGGCATTAAGGCTACATGTGGGCTTTTACTTCTTAGTTTGGCAAACGCATATGGACTTAGTCTATCAAGTTTTTGTTCTCTGCATATCTTTAACTTCATGTTTTTAGCTCCTTCATGTGAACTATGGATAAACATATGCCTTATGAACCTGTATGAGTCATGACCCAGTACCATATTATACTGTTCTGCAGTAATGTGTTAAATTATTATTTCACTGTCCCAAGAACTTAGTGCATCGTCGAGAAAACGAGTTAAAAATTAAATTAGATTAACTTAGCATAATTTCTTTCTAAAATGTGAGAATGTGAGATAACCTATTACAAAATGTGCCCACTCGACTATGATGTGTAAATTATTTGAAATATATGTATAAATTGAAGCTGATACATGCTGACATTATCTCTGAAATATTTTAGTAAACAATTTTTTTTTATTATTATTGATCTGCTTGGGACTGAATATTGAACTAGTTACCTAATTAGTGGAAAAATAATGACTTAATGAGCAGTGTAGTGACTGTTTGTTTCTTGAAATTTGAAAGCTGTGAAGGGGGATGGATTTATTGTATTTTTTTTTCAAGTGAATTGTACTACGTCGTTTGTTGACAAATCTTTTTGACTGGTTTTATTTTATTCCCTGGATTTTAAGCCAAGTAACCTAACTGGTCACTTTATAGTATTTGAGGCAGACGGTTCCGTCTGGTAGTTCTGTGTATTTTATCATGCATTTATTTAATTATTTGTATATATAATTACGTTTTGAAAACCATATAAATTACTATTAGTCTCTCTAGGGACTAGGGTACATGATGAATCAGAGCGTTTCTCAAAATGATAGTAGTCACGACGGTGACGTAAAAGAAGGCGTGAGATATAATTTGGTTATGTGCATAGTCGTATTTAAGCCATTTGCTTACATGTTTAGTATTTAATCACGACTAATTTATCATGGTTCATCCTTCAATTTTTTTTTCTCATTGTGATATATGTTGTTTACATTACAGGAAATTGAAAGATAAAAAGGAAGTGGTTGAACCTGAAGCTGATTTAGAAAGGGACCAAAGGACTGTTTTTGCTTATCAGGTAGATAAATTATATCTAATGTTTAAGTTAAACTCCTTATCCCTTCAAAATAATATCAACCAACATGTAAATCTGTTTGCAGATGCCACTGAAGGCAACTGAATGGGATGTTTATGAGTCTTTCTCAAAAGCAGGAAATAAGGTAACGTGCAATATTTAAGTTAATCATCTGTTGGCATATTTCTATTTGTTTCTTGCTACACTGCGAATATCATTATTTAATTTCCAAAACAGGGTTTTATCTGTAGTGCATGATCAACTTATATACGTACAACCAAGTGAAATATTGCTCATAAATAACCTTTGTAGGTTGCAATTCTAGTTAAATTAAATAATTGATCTACTCGGTTTTATTTTTCCTGTCTTGAAATTTAAGTTTTAGTAGGAAACAGTCTTTGTAGTGCTACTTGAATCGATTTTCTCTTGTTAGATAATCATATTCATGTAAAAAAATTTGGTGATTGTAATGATTATGTAATGTTGTCTCAAAATACTCATTTAAAACGATTGCTATTATGTTGTCAGATATTCGGTTGCATTGTGGATCTGCTTTCTGAGGATATCATATATGGAATCCTGTCAAGATTGCCCATCAAATCTTTAGCTCGTTTCCGATCTGTATGCAAATTATGGTTGAAATACACCGACTCCCCTTACCTCCGTACCATTCACGTCAAAGAAGAACCCACACCAATCATGTTTCAAAAATTTATCAACAACAAGATGATGAAAATCAGTTTTTTGTGTGGTACTACTAGTCTTGATAAAAACCCTGTTTTGGAGTTGAGTTATGACAGTCCCTACGAAACTCTGCTTCTAGGTTCATGCAATGGGCTAGCCTTGGTCTCTTATCAACTAACCCCCGGTATTGCTGGGACCTACCGATTTGCAGTTATCAATCCTCTTCGTAAACAACGCCACGATTTGCCACCCATCTCCATCAAGATTAGACCTAGACAAATCTACCTGGATGGTCCAGTGGATGCATCAGGGTTTGGTTATGATGATTCCACCAACACTTTTAAGGTGGTGTTTGCTATCCTTAAAAACCCCCAAAGGAATGTGGGATGCACCATGGTTCATTCCTTGGGAATGAGGTCGTGGCGAAAGATATCCCAAATCCCTTATTATCCCATAAGCGGTGAAGGTGTATTTGTTCATGGACAATTGCATTGGTTGACTACCGAAGAAGGACTCCGTGATGACACCAAAAGAAAAATAGTGCGCTTTGACTTGAAGACGGAGATATTCAAGTCAACATTGGACCCTCCCAAAGGATGCTATTATTTGGCCGATACTCAGTTGGTTAATTTAAATGGTGAAGTTGGATTTGCGCATATCAACCCCATTGGTGTCAGCCCCATTGGTATTAAGTTGTGGATATTAAAGAAGGAAGAATGGGTGTCACACTGTTGCTTTGATCCTACTCATATTCTACCGAACTACTATGACTATGAGGTGGAGGTTTCAGGTTGTTGGAACAAAGACGGTGACATATTATGGACTTACAATGGTGGAGATCAGTTGTTCGTTTACACCCTCAAAAATGGTGATCTGCGAGAAGTTGAACTAAGTGATCCATTTGAAGTTCCCACACGTTTCCTAATGTACCAAAGCGACCTCTTTTCGATCTACACAAATGCTTATTCGATTAAGGGATAGGCTATTCGACACCCACCCCCTCCTTATGATTTTAAAATTTTCATATTCTCCCCTACACACTATTATTTAAAAAGTAGTTTTTATAAATAAAAAAAAAGAAGAAATGATATGGAGCAGGCATATTCGATCAATGAAGACCCGTTTGACGATCCGAAACCTAGTCATATCAGGTTTCTTGCATTTTATTTATCTTTAATTTTTTTTGAATATTTCTTTTAATTAGCTTCCATATTGGCTTTTAATTCCTTTTCTTGTTTTCTAAATTTGTGTGTCTATTTAAGAACTTTTGATATTCATAATTGGGGGTTAAGATTTTTTGATAATTATTTTGGAGGGTTTATCCAAAGGGTTTGTTTTCTAGAGCCGGTTTTGGCTTCTAGGGTTTCTTCTTGACATAAATCAAGGTTATTTATTTATCACGCTATCAAGACATTTTATAAAAGAATATCTTTTAATATGAAAAAAGAGTTTTTTTTTTAAACTATATATAAAATGAGATTAATAAAAACTGAAAAAGAATTACATTTGCTGAACGTTTTTCTACAAACAAAAACAAGACATATTAATTAGAACAATGAAAACTCCTTTAAAATTAAAATAGATAACAGCTTCTCGAAACAGTTAAACAGAATAATCATATTACACTTTTTTGTTATAAAAAATATTAAAAAAAACATTTATCCAAAGAAAACATGTTTTTAAAAATTTTAAGCACATAAATTGTGACGTAAAAAGATATACACACATTATTGTATTATGCTCTAACTTATTTTTTTCATTAACTTTTTCGATTTATAGGAAGGATTATATCGTAAAAACTATAAACAAAGACTTTTAAATTTGGATCTGATATCTTTTTTATAGGATAACTCTAAAAAGAAAATAGAAACAACACGGTTTAATTGTATTTTTAATTGTATTTGCTTGATAACCTAAGGGAGGGGAACAACAATTAAAAAAATAATAATATAGAGAGTATATTTGGTAGCATCGAAATTAAAAGGTTTGATTGATATTGTTTAGAGTATATTACTATTTGCATCACTGAGGCTTGACTATTTTTGTCACCTGCATCCGATTTTAAAATTATTAACAAATTTCATATGAGGTTTGCATTTTGTTACCATCTGAGTCCCTCGGATTAATAGGGTTAAAATTTTCTGTTAAGTAGAATGGTGTATTAGTCATTTTATACATCACGGGCTATTTATACAAATTAATAAATTAATAAATAGGATGACTATTTTTGTAAAATAGGAGGACTATTTAGGCAAGACAAAGAAAGTCTAACTTAATAACCTAGCCGTGTCCTCCTGCGGACCCTTCCTTCTCCACCAACACCGCCACCACAATT
>JBCNJP010000003.1:557159-564659 GCA_039602395.1 Deinandra increscens subsp. villosa | reverse complement strand
AGTGTCTACAATGAACCTCACCCTCTATATATATATATATATATATATATATATATATATATATATATATATATCCATTCTTCTTCCATATGTCTACCTAACATACTTACAAAATTCTATGTTAGCATCTGGCTTCTGAAAAGAGATTTCTAAGTACTTAAACTGAGAATCAAAAAATACAAATCTGCAAAACATACTAACATAGATAAAACAATGAAAGCATAGTTAGCAAAATTTTGGACAAGAGTATGCTAAAAACATAAAAGTAAAAAAAAAAAAAAAACCCAACCCAATAGAACCAAAAATAGCAAAAACACCAACAAATTTTTAAGAATCTGGATTCAACCTTTTTTAAGTAAACTCACAAATTTTTTTAAGAATCTGGATTCAACCATTTTTAAGTAAACTCACAAAATAGATTCATTTGAAAGCACAATAAATAGTAACCTGCAATGTACGTAACAACAAAAACATGACAATGATTATTAGAGAATAACAGTATAAGTATAGAACTTAGAACTGAAATTTGTTACTGAGTAAATAATAACTTAAAACATTTGTTAAGGATAATATGTTAGACAAACATGAAAGACTAATATTATTCAAAATTCCATATAGTTGTGCAACATTGGTCTTTCATATGGAAATCTACTAAACTTCTTTTGTGGATAGCTAAGGATACGCAAATTCAAACGAAAGAGTCCAACAGAAAACCATAAAGATGCATTTGACATCCAACAATTACAAAAAATCCATGATCTTCAAAGAAAACACAATAAGATACAACATGCATCAAAGCCCCAAAATAAAACCGTCAACGAAAAATAAAATTGAAGGAACGATAAGAGAGAAGCAATTAAGCGATCGGAAGCCAGTACATTACGCCCCAAATCAAAGCCGTAAAAAGGAATCTTATGTCAACGAAATTAGGTACTTGAGCTGAGAGAGATGAGCGGTAAAAAAACGCCAACGAAGAGGAAGGAGAACGTTAAATAGAGAAAAAGAAGCGATGAAAAGCAGACACGTATAACATATGTGAGACACATATAACATACGTGTCAAAAAATAAACCACCTACGTGTCCTTGCAAAGAACTGAAGATGTAAAAAAAGAAACGATTCGGATAAACGTAAAAGGATTAGAACCTGCGCTAAACTATTGAAAACCATGAGCACAAACCAAATGAACTGATAACCAATTAGTGTGGGTGACCCGTGACCATATAATATAATCTTAATATACAATATCCCAAATATAAAAAATAAAAAAAAATATAACAGCAAGCAAAGCAATGCCACATGGCATTGCATGAGTAGATGAGGTGGCTTAAATAGTAAAAAGCCAGTGTACACATCAGCGTCATCATTTGATATATAATGTAATTGTGCATTTAGGCTGTTTGTAGTGGCACTGTGAACTGTGATGATGATTTCAGAAGGCAATATGCATCTGTTGCTTGTTTATCTCAAACACAAACTCAAAAAGCACACGTAGAAGAACTCTTGCCTATGATACTTAATATAAGACAGAGTGCAATGAAAATAGTACTTGTAACAACCTCAATCATTTAGTTTTTCCCAACTACAATATCATGACACTAATGGTTTTAACCTTCAGCAAAATGCCATTTTCTAGTTCCCAGAATCATCATCTTCAGTCAACAGCTTTTCTTTTTCTTGTTGCTCTGCAAAATATATAGTCAGATAACGATATGTATGATCTGCTATTCTGTGGCAAATAGTAATAACATTCTTGTTAAACAAAATTGGTTAGGTCCACATTGTATCATATTATAAATAAGTGAATGCACAATGCATCTTCCACATAACGAAATATTTTTTCACAAAATAACTTTGATGGTGTTAATTGGGGAAGACATCTTTATTAGTTGGTTTTTCATCAGAGGGTATTTAGACATGTGCCAAAAAAGCCAAGACAGTTTCACTTGAACTATATACAAGTCAAACATCACAATCTTTGTGTGTCAGAAAGTAGAATCCATGTTGCATGTTGTACAAAAAACAAAACTAGACGCCCTTATGAGTTAATTCGGTGCATGTAATTCTTTACATAAATATGGATTGGGGGTCTTTTTGAGACGGACTCTTTTTCCCATTGAATAAAGGTAAGAATTGTCCTCTACGGTTTAAATGAGATTTTTGACGCACTACTGTGCTGTTTTCAAAACCGCCCAATGTGAAAATATTTGTATGTTTATTGATTGAATCTTATTGGTTCAAAGTCGAACCGCCAAAAAAGAAATATAAAAATTCTTAAGATACTCCAAAAACAAGAGTGAAAGGCGAAACCATGATGTAGGTAAAGAATAATAAGAATATAATATAGCATGCACCCAAGTTCAAAAAAAATGTATATAAATATGACATACCCATAAGTTGGAAGATGGCCTTCTGTGTGCGTTTCTCAAGCTTATCAAGTTTCTTCTGTACATCCCTTCTAAGATCCCAATTTGGCTTTTTGGGTGCAATGTTCAAAAAAGGATCCTGGATAATATTCGAGAAACACGTTAGCCATCATAAACTTTCATCACAATAATACATTTACGAATAAATTACCTCTTTTTTCTCTTCAACGGGAGGTTCACTAGCAGCAACAGGGTCTTCAAACTTGGGTAACTTTGGCGGAGCAAGTTTACCCTCCTGAAGCTGCTTATCATGAGGAAGATAATTTCGGAATTTCACATTAACATCACTGCAAAGTTAAAGTATTTTGTCAGCATTATGTGCTGCAAATATTAAACTTCACATAGCTATTTAGGATATTTGACAAGCTATTATGAATCTACTAGAGGCAAAGAAGTTAGAGTATGCAGCATCTCGATAACAATCAGTTATGTGGGAGAAACATAGATAGAGGAAATAAGCGTAATTCATAGTCAGAAAAGCATGACTACAAGAATGTATATGTGTGTCTATGATGCAAATTACATATTAAACAAAGGTGGGCATAATAGACACCTTGGATTAACATGTCAAGCCAGTTTCAAGTACTTTTTTTTACTGGTACAGGTCAAAATGGACCAGGTCGATCTACCAAAAGACTTTCTAACCATTTTACAGAAAAACTATTAAGAGAGAAACCTATTTCAATAATAGTCTAAATATTTTAATAAAGCCAATTTAGGAGGTTGTATGCATCAAAAAGTATCCTTTGGCAACTTTCAACCCATTCCCTCTTTTAGCTCATTTTTTTTTATCCGACCGATTTAAGAACAACACAGCCCGAATTGACTCATTCATGGCTGAAAATGGCGACTCTAGTATGTGGTTCTAAAAAGCACACCCAGGCGACCTTCGAGTCAAATCAGGCAAGTGTAGGCAACGACTGTATATTAGGCGACTTTATGCGCTTTCGTGAGGCTTCATTTGAGGCCCGTCTCTGTTCACCACACCGCCTCTCATCTACTACTGTTTTCTTTTCTTTAATAGGCTATCTATTTAATGGTAATCCTTAGCAAAAACCTAGAAACAACATTGTAGTTTTCGATTTAACTATGCTCTCTACTATTAAGTATAACTTCTATCCTACTCATAGTCCTATACACTACACCCCAATATTTACAATGGCCAAGGTTCGAACATGTGACTTCTTCAAATAGTGCTCCAAAGAGGCAAAGCCTTTCTCATTCGGTCACTAGAGAGCTTCTAACCTAATGGTAACTATGGTGTTGTTTAAGGTCACGTAGTGAACAAATGGTGAAAAATTATAGCCGTTTATAAAAACAAAAAAGTAGTAAATGGTGTTTAGGTTGAATTTTTGTATCATGACATATGCAAGACAAAACAAATTAAATGGAAGAAAAGGATTAGGTTTGTGGATGCTCACTTATCTTCCTCATCTGGATTCTCAAGAAGCTGTCTAGCGGCTCTCAAAGCTTCTAACCTCTCACGTCGAGCTGCTGCAGCTTGCTCTATAGTTTCTTCTTCCTCACTACCCATCTCTCAACTGCAAAACCTACATTTACAATAGAGATGCAGTTTCATTAGCACATAGTTCAATTGGATCTTTGCCTGGTCAAAATAAATTTTCACTTATTACTCGGGTTTCAAGTTTAGGGTTTATGACATTTTTCCAACACATAGCACGAATCGATCGAATTAAACAGAAGAATGACCAGCAGTTGTAGAATTGAAGAAGCAAATACAAAGAGAAAACAGAAAGTAGAGAGAAAAATTACAGATACACATCTAAATTAACTTAATTTAGTAGGAAACAGCACTAGCAAATTTCGAAGAGCATGCTTCATGGTTGGACTAACTTAAGTAATCAATAAGATATGAACAACAACTTCATGAACTTTCAATCCGATGCAGGGAGCATAAAGTCAATTAGGATGTTGCAAAAACACATATTCTACATATAAGCCCTAATAAATTCGATTTCGTTCAGATCATCGATGCAGGAATATGAGAAAGAGAGATAAAACGGTGCGTCTACAGCCTACTTACCGGAGATAAACGACGGCGCCGATCTATTGGCAAGATCGGAGAGACGAAGGGAAGGGATGATGGCCACGAGCAGATAGCTTTCTCGTTTGCGATGATGGAGGATTGGAGGCGGCGATAGAGAAAGAACAATAGAATATATTTTAGGGTTGGGGTATATTGGTAATTAACCAGCTCAAAAGTCATAACGTTATTCGTAGTGGGACGTAATCTCCACCACTTTTGCTAAATATAACGCCCCTATAACCCTCCTTCCCCACCCCCCTAGGGCGCCATCTTAGGTGATGGAATCACCGGCGTTATATTAATAACGTCTCCCCATTCCTTTCTTGATTGGTTGGTTTTTTTCTTTTTTTTATTAGATAGATTTAATTGAGTGGGGTTTTTAAAATAATAATTGGGTAATAATTAGAGGGGGGTTATGGGGGTTATAAAAATATTACCACTACACCACTTTTTCTATGGACCCCAATTTTGCTGACATGGACGCCACATGCGTATAACGCCCACAAGGCGCTCTATCCACTACGAATAGCCAAAGAAAATTGGAAAAGACAAGAAACGAATGCTCGCTTTTGTAAAATGCAATGTTTTGACTGATTGAACTGACCAACAGAGGTTAAGCCGGTTCAAGTGTGTCCAGTTTAGTCAAATTCGGAGCTAATTTTTTACTCGGTGGTTTTTATGGTTCAATCGGTTGAAACCCGAAAGCGGATTATTTGTTGAATCGGTTTTGAAAACTTAAGTGGCTCACTCGCGTTGAATGATAAAGAAATTGATGCATACAACACCTCAATGTAGTTTGTTTTGAATAGAATTCATAAATATAGTTTGATTAAAACTTATATTGATTTTTTTTGGATAATTATAACTTTTTAAAGACTTTATTGAAGTTTTTTTTTTGTTGACATTGTTGTGTTTAAAAGTTTATAAAATGTATATTATAAATTTACAGGTTTGAATAGTCAATCCGGTTCGACTTTCCGGTTTAACCGGTCGAATATTTTTTGACACAAGTCTAGTCCGATTTAAAAAATATAGTTTAAAACATTGGTAAAATGACTTATAAGTGCTTATGAAAAAGCTAAACTAAGTGCTTATTAGCTATCCCAACGTTCCAAATGACTTGTTAACTTTTCAAAAAGCTAAAAACACACTTAGAAAGTTAAAAGATACATCTAGGAAAAGCAGCAGAAGTGAAGGGACCAAACTTGACATTATAATTTTCTTATATAACGGGGTCGATTTTAGATTTTATATATTTGACTTCTTTCCCAAGTTCCATCGTCCCGATATCTTTCCTCCCCCGCACAAACAAAACCCTTAAAATTGATCACGCCTAAATTTCAAATTCTCCTTCAATCTCACACAACTTTGATCGGTTTTCTGAATTTTGTAGCCATGGTATGTTTTATCTCTGCTTCATATTTCGTTTTCGTACGTCGATTCGTAATTTACTCGATTAGAAGATGATAATTGAAGCATCATAACCGCAGATATAATTTCATAATTCTTTCAACTATGGTTTTATCGTGTATAGGCGTTAACGGTTTAATTCAGGTATTTAGGCTCCGAACGATTTTGACATAACACAACTAATTTGGAGAAGTTGTCTCGATTCATGAAGCAACCGATTTGATCAAGTTTCTTATCAGCTAAATTTGTTTAACAACTTATACTCGCTTACAATTTAATCAATCAGCCAGAATAAAACACCTTGTGAATTCCCTTATAGGTCACCTGAAATTGAACATTGAATCATGAATCAACTATCTGTGATTTACGGTTCTAATCGTTTTCATCTATTTAGTAAGCTGAGAGGCTCTTCCAAAAAAATAAACAGTTATTGATAAGGGGAGCTGTTATCATATCTAAGGGCAACACTTTATTGGAATTTAAAGCTATTGGCTTTGATTTGAAAGTGTATTTTGCTGGTAGGGGTTAACCGTTTAGGTTATCGGTTATCACGAATTATGTACTAAACATAGGTGTCCTGGAACCTGCAGTGCCTTTTCTTGTCATTGTTCTGTGGGCTACAACCAATACTGTTGACCATCTTCAATATCACAATCATACATTATTTATCCATAATTGGTAACCAGAAATCCATGATGTTTTGTTTTGATTATATATAATTGCATTGTTATCTTTAAAAAAGCTTTAAGTCTCAAAGATAACCTATTAAAAATTGCAACTTTGGGTTAGTAAAGTTTGCGGTTTGCAGTTTGCTATTTGTTGAGAAGTTTATTATACTCTTCATGTCGAGTACTGAATGTTATATAAACTTATTTTCTGTAGGCTGCTAAAATTCTTGCAAATTTGATTGTAATGGGCTCTGGAATCTTGATTAGGGGAATGGTTCAAGCATATCGTCAAGCCCTTCAGAGTAAGCTTTTGATACTATGCTTTATTTGTTGCCAACATATGTAACAGTTTGTATCATTGTAAATATATTCCAAATGAGAGAAAACAACAACAAATATAACATCATTAGTTCCTTGAACTTCTTGTATTGCAAGCATAAAAAATTAAAACATTGCTGGTAATGTATTGCATTTCGCTTTTTTGCAATGATAATGCATCCCTTGATTAAAGCCTCGAGTCCGCCACGGGTTGATGTTCAAAACTTATAGTTAAATTTGCAATATGTTAGACTACCATTCGTATAGAATACACACCACTCGTTTCTTTTGATTGGCTTAGAAAGTTTTGGATATATTGAAAAACTGGAACTCCAAAAATGTTATTGTCAAAATATAAATAAAATGGAAGAAAAAGTTCTGAGAATATCACATATACTCTTCTTCTGGTTTACTTTCGATCATTTGCTTTAGTGCGTAGGTAATTAATATTTCTACGTTAGGAGTATGTTATGTTGCATCAATTTCTTATTTAAAAACTTAGTACTTTCTTAGCTGCTAGTATATATAATCCATGGTCGATGTTTCTGCATTGCTTTATTCACGTGAGACAATTACACTCTAAAAATGATAATTTCTCTAATGTACTGGCTCATATGCTGGCGCTTTTTAAT
>JBCNJP010000003.1:386580-556659 GCA_039602395.1 Deinandra increscens subsp. villosa | reverse complement strand
TCTTTAGTCAAAATACACTCACACAAAACACTTCATGTAGGTTGTAGATTACACCTGGTTTGAGGAACATGAGATGGGTTCCTCTACAATCAAAGATTATGCTGATATTTGGTTGGAGCATCTGAACGAACTAGAGATTATATGTTTTAGCAATGCGGAGAATGAGCTGGATTTTGTTAAGCTTATCTTGGCCAGGTCACCTGTACTAAAGAAGGTGAGGATATTCTTATCGAATAAGTTTGCTAAGGACGAAGGATTGCAAATATCAAAAATCCTTTTAAGCTCCCCATGCGCATCACCGATGGTAGAAATCATTGTGAGATAGTTGAATTTCAATTAGTCGTATCACTTGGTGGCTTTGTTGACTGTTCAGTGAAATGAACAATCTTGTTTTCGGTATGAGATTTGAGAAAGATGATCTTTTGTAGCTTGAATTTGTTAAAATGTTATGTTTTTCATGTATTAAGGTCAGGATTCGGAATGCGAATCAGAATGCATATAATTTTTACCATGGGCACCAAAAAGTAAGCCCACTCTTCACTTATCACTTGCTAGAAATTCTTACTATACAATACTAGAGCATCTGGTACTATCTAGATATTTGTCAGGGCCAAAATCCCTGACATTTGCTTTCATTTTGATCAAAACTGCAAAACATCACCTGTTGTGAAAGATCCCATTTTGAATAGTTATCTAACCAACCTCCATCAATATGGTACCAAAATTTAGAGTATTTTCTACTTGAATAACACCCGGTGGGTATCTTTTGGGTAATTATCCGTTGGTTATAGGTTCGTATACCCTTGGTATTATTGGTCTAGTACTTCACTTCATTGCCTGTTGAGAAAACATGCTACCCTGTGGGCTGAGAAAACAAGTCTTGATGATGAAGTTATATCTTAGCAACCATCAGGAAAATATTTTTGGTAGTTAGAAAACCACTTAAACACATGGTGGAAATGAAAAGATGATACATTGAAACGTCATTTTGATTATGGTGGTTGCTATTTATGGCTAATTTCATGATGCAACGCACACTTCTCTTTTGTATTTATGTATTGATGTATTGATTTTTGTTTGAAAGTTAGTGTTTGTCTTGGTGACTTAAACAAACAAATAAGCGTACTCCAGAAATCCAACATGAATACTCGGGAAATCCCACATGAACGGTAGGATCTGGAGAGGACGAGATGAGGACCCAACTTTTATATTGTAGGGAGATTTACATATATCAAGATAAATGCCCTCTTGTAAGACAAATATGTTGCTTATGAAGCGACCCTTGATCAAATATTTTTTTTTAAGATAATGGATATGACATACGAAAAAAAAGTGATACTTAATAAGTAAGAAAAACTAATAAAATACCAGTAGTGCATAGCAAAGCATAAAAACATAAAATTCCATATCATATGGAAATGAAAGAACATATAACATAACATTAAACACATAATAACCGAATAAGGGGTTGTAATTAAGTTGAATAAAGGGTTATGTTTATATAAGCTCGACTCGGTTCCTTTAGGCTATTGTTAAACAAACCTATTCTTTGGTCAAAGAGCCAATGGTTCAAATCCGAGCAACAACTATTTTCTTCTTTTATTTTTTAGCTATTTTGCATATGCTACCACAAAGTTACTAGTAAATTCTTGATCGTAAGTCGTTAGTCTATGTCATCAGGATTATAACATTTAGGACTTATTAGAAATGTCACATGTAGATTGTAAAATTTATAAATTTATAAATTTTCTAGCTTGATAAACTTTTTCTAAATCCGTCGCTACCTACTTATAAATTGATCAGATACGACACAAGTTTATTCTTAATAATTTTTATGTCAAATAGAAATGAAAAATACACCTCAAAAATATTTAAAAGAACAAGAAAAGAAAACGAATCTACGTAAAATACAGGGACCAAATGTGTATGATAATAATAGTTAGTTCATTTGAACCCTAACTAACCCCATTCCAGTTTCTGCATCTGCTGCTGGTTCGTTGGTAGGCGGTTTCCTTATCGAAGAACATAAATAATCCATATCAGTTGTCTAAAAGGTATGTTCTTTTCATACTTCAAACAAATGTGTGCGATTAATTTTCGTTGATAGAATTACTTGCCTAATTGCTTCAGTTTCGTTACATGGTTTTGTTGATCGAAAACTCTGACTTTCCTTTTAGGTTTTCATTTAATTATCTACTTAATCCTTGAATGAATTGTGAGGATTTACATGATTACGATATTATTTGGTGGCTGCTGTGATTAGGAATCAGAATGCTTATGATGTAATCACTAGTCATTTGGAGATTTTAGGCTGTTAGAACCTCATGTTTTTTTTCATTTTTCTGTTTTTATGTTAATCAATTGACAACTCCTATCATGTTTGATTTTAAAATTCATAACTTCTTTTGTGTGTATGAAAATGAAACATATAGTGTATCATAAATAGGTTTTGAGAGTAGCTAATTTTGCAGCTGACAAAAATATCATAAGATGGATAGAATCAGTAACCTTCCCTCATGCATAATAGAAACTGTCTTATGTCTACTACCGATTCAAGAGGCAGCAAGGACGAGTATCCTCTCTACGGGATGGAGGTATCGTTGGATCAAAATCCCTAAACTTGTGTTTGATGAGAATAAGTTTAAAGTATCGAGTGTTGGGGCTGAGCCGTCTGTTTTAGATCAAACGTTTGACGAACCAAGTCAAAGGAAAGAAATGACCAATAGGTGTAAACTTTTCTACGCTATATACCAAGTTCTACTTATGCACGAGGGTCCACTTCATGAGTTCACCCTTCGTATGGAGGTTGATGACTCGTGTGTTGAGGTTGACCATATAATACTTCATTTGTTGAAGAAAAATACGGTGAAGAAATTAAAGCTTGACTTTCTTGCGGGCGATATGGGGTTTAGGTCACCCATCTCTCTCTTCTCGTTACACAAGTTAACAGATTTGTATCTTTGTGATTGTGCTCTTTTCCATGAACGGAGTCCATTCAAGGAGTTTCGTTGCCTTACAACCTTATATTTGGAAAGGATAAATACATATGAGCACACGCTTCTGCGCTTTTTATCAAGTTGTCCATTACTTAAGAGATTAACCCTCGTAAGTTTAAGTTTATAATAAATAGAATATCATTCCCTTGGTTTTTCATAATTTATGTAAATATTGTTTTTTTTTTTTTTTTTTTTTTTTTGCAGAATACTGGGAGTTCAACTATCATTGAAACTCAAGATATCCCCATTCCTGAGCTATTCAAGTGTTTACCTTTGATTGAATATCTCCTTGTTTCGTTTTTCATTGTTGAGGTAATTCTGTTTACATGGTATATACTTAATTAGACTTTGGTTGCTTATTGGTTATCACTGATCTTTGTTTTGGCTATGGTTGAAGTGTTTTGGTCCAAAAAGACTTCCAAAAGTGCTTCCAACATTATTGGTCCACTTGAAACACTTATGTATGAAACATTTGTGCTTTCGTCACATATATGGGTTACCTTTTCTTGTTCTTTTGCTTAGAAGCTCACCAAACCTTGAGAAACTTAAGCTAGTGGTAAGTGACAAGAATCTATGTTGTATTCTTCTTGTTTTGATTCTTATCTCAAAATACACTCACACATGATACTTCATCATGTAGATGCACCCTGAAAGTTCTCTTGATGAAGAAGACTTGGGGTCCTTTAAACTCGAAGATTATTCAGATTTTATGTTGGAGCATCTAAACGAGTTAGAGATTGTAGATTATAGCGATGCAGAGAATGAGTTGGATTTTTTGAAACTTATATTGGCCAATTCACCTGCACTAAAGAGGGTGAATATATTCCCATGTTGTGTGTTTGATGAGGATGACGTATCAGAGACTTCAGAAGCCCTTTTAGATTACCCAAGTGCATCGCCTATGGTAAAAATCACCTGTTATTTGTCAAATTCGAATTAGACATGCATTTGTATGTTTGTATTTTTTTGTTGACTGTTTAGTGAAATGAACAAATTTGTTTCGATCCCGTATGAGATAGATTTCCATCTTGAGTTTATTAACATGTCATGCCTAGTCTTAGTTCAGTGCAAGGAGCAAGTATGTGATTGAGAATGAGAAGGCTGCAACTTTATTCCATTCAAGATTCATGCCACATTGACATCACATTTGACTTCAACCCCATGGTCAACTTGAACTGAGTCTTTAGTAGGCTCTTTTGAAGGCAATCAATCGGGTTCTGGTCAAATCGGAATTGGTTAAACATGGAATCGAATGAACCACTGTCCTTTATATCATTCGTTTCGTATTGGCTACAAGCTAAAAGCCCGACGATGGTCATTGTTGCACCAACAGTATGGGAACTTTGGCAAGCATTGAACCGGAATAATTTCAAAATAAAAAAACTCTTCCCGTAAGACTTATTGAAGACATCAAAGCCAATGCTTTTATGTGGCTAAATCATCAGACAAAGCTTTCCAACATTGAATGGGGTTCGTGGTGTCTGTGTGCGTGTTTTAACTTTTGTCTTTTCACATGTTTCGTTAAACCTTTTTGTACTTTGTTCTTTTTTAATCTAGCTTTTCGTTAGTTTTAATAAAGAATGATTTTTTTAATAATAGACTTCTCTTTTCATCCTTGAGGTTTGATTCATTTAACCATTTTAGTTTAAACTTTAAAAAAATCCAATTTTGGTGCTTGACATTTTCATTTCATTTTTAGTCTTTTTTTAACATTGTTTTAGTTTTTTATGTTAACTCTGTGTGATAAGACCAAAATACCTATATTATCAAAAAAGTAAATAAAAATTAAAAATTATTATTATTATTATTATTATTATTTTTTTTGCATTTTTGTATTTATAACATTTTTAATAGCATGATAGAAAAATGTCATTTTGTGTTTCATCTTCTTCTACTAATTCTTCATTTGATATAATTCATAGTGATTTGTGAGCTTCTCCTGTGTTAACATCTATTGTTTTGTCGTCATTACATCTTGTTTTTAGATGACAAAACCAATTTCTTATGGACCCATGCTTTATCTACCAAATCATGTCTTTCCAACTTTTCTAAAATTTGTTGACCTCATCAAAACACAATTCAACAAATCTTTCAGATGTTCCATCGTTTTTGCAATTATCACGGTATGCTTTTTCATTTTTCTTGCCCTTATACATCTTCCCAAAACAAAAAAGCTAAACGCAAAATACGGTTGAATAACAAAATCATCATGCGTACACTCCTCGCTCATTTCTCCTTCCTCACGACTTCTAGCATCATGCTCTCGAACACGCCACATATTTCCTTAACATCCTTCCAACAAAACTTCTCCACAATTACACCCCTACATCTCAACTCTACCATCGTTCACTATCATACTCTTATCACCTCTTTTTTTTTTCTTTCTTGTCTTTATTATATTTCTTTAGTTTAAGGATCTAATATGAAATTTTGGTCTTTCTTAAAGGACTAAAGTGTAAATTCCTCTTGATCATATTCTCCATTTCTCCCAAAATAAACGAATCGAGGAGCAGTTGTGTATAACAAGTTGATTTGAATCAAAACCCTATTCCGGTGAAGTAGGCTTCTGTTCATCGACGCCGATGTTTCGTTTTGATCGGCGGTTAGCTTATCAAAAAACATAATCCATATCAGTTGTTCGACAGGTATACATCGATTACTTCTCATAAACATTATACTTTGTGTGTTGATTACACGATTTGGGTAATTTTGCTTAAATTCTCCAAACAAACAAATATGTGCGATTAATTTTCGTTAACCTACTTAACCTTTGAATGGATTCTGAGGATTTGCATAAATTTTCAAACTTTATAACCATGTTTGGTACGTTCTGTTACTTCCCTTTCATTCAATTTCAATTTTCTCAGTTTTTTTTTCTTTTTTTTCATGGGTTTTTGTTGTTGAAAAGTTTGACATTTTATTGAATTGTGTGGATTTAATGATTACAGGATATATCTATCATGTTTTACATATATTATTAGGGGTTAGAATCTCTTGATTGTTGTGATTAGGAATTAGAATGCTTATGATAATCAAAAATTACTTTATCATGCTACTACTCAAAGTGTAAAAGTTTGTATGTTTGGTTCTGGTTTTGTTTGTTTATATCATTTGGAGATTTTAGGCTGTTAGAAGAACTTCATGTCTGTTTCATTCTTGTGTTTTGAGGTTAACATTTTTTATAAATTCATAAACATGTTTGCTACGTCCTATTATTTAATTATTTTAAGGTTCAACTATTATGTATTATGCTTCTTTGTGTATGTATTAAACATAGTTTATCTTAAATAGATTTTCAGAGTAGCTAATTTTGCAGCCAACAAGAATATATTATAAAGATGGATATGATTAGTAAGCTTCCTCAAGGCATAATAGAAACCATCTTATGTCTACTACCGATTAAAGAGGCAGTGAGGACAAGCATCCTCTCTAGCGAATGGAGGTACCATTGGACCAAAATCCCCAAGCTTGTGTTTATTGAGGATGCATTTCAAGTATCGGCTAACGAGGTGGCCGAGCTGACTGACGAGCTGCCCGAGCTACCTGTTTGGGAACAAATGTTTGACAACCCAAGTAAAAGGGAAGAACTGTTTGCTAAGAGGTGTAAGCTTTTCTATGCTATAAACCAAGTTCTGTTAATGCACCAGGGTCCAATCCGCGAGTTCACCCTTATAATGGAATATGATAGGTCGTTTGATGAGTTTAACCATAGTATGCAAGTTGATAGGACGTGTGTTGAGATTGACCGTATAATACTTCATTTGTCCAAGAAAAACACGATCAAGAAATTACATCTTGACTTTAATGCATGCTATGAGGGGTATAAGTTACTCATTTCTCTGTTCTCGTTGCACCAATTAACAGATATGTTTCTTAGTGATTGTACTATTTACCATGAACGTTCATTCAATGAATTCGGTTGCCTTACAACCTTATATTTGGAATGCCTATGGACATCTGAGAAAACGCTTCTACGACTATTATCAAGCTGTCCATCACTTAAGAGATTGACTCTCGTAAGTTAGTAATAATTAATAAATAATATATCATTCCAGTGGTGTTTCATAGCTTTATCTAAATATTGTAATTTTTGCAGGAAAGTGATAGTTCAACTATCTCTGATAGCGGGCATACCACCATTGATAAACTGTTTGAGTGTTTACCTGTGATTGAACATCTCTCTATTTCATTTTTCATAGTCAAGGTAATTCTAGATTTCTATCAACATGATATTCACTTGATTTCTTTAGACTTAGGAGTTTGGTGTGCTTATTAGTTATCATTAATCTTTTTATTTTTGCTATGGTTAAAGTGTTTTGTTCCAGAAAGACTTCCGAAAGAGCTTCCAACGGCATTGGTGCACCTGAAATACTTGTCTTTGAATCATGTGTGCTTTATTCACATATACGGGTTACGTTTTCTTGCTCTTTTGATTAGAAGCTGCCCAAACCTGGAGAAACTTAAGCTACTGGTAAATAACAAGAATCTATGTTGTTTTCTATTTGTTTTGATTGTTATCTCAAAATACACTCACACAAGATGCTTTGTCATGTAGTTGTATTCTAAATATTGGCTTGATGAAGTTGATATGGGTTCTTTTACACTGGAAGATTATTCAGATATTGTGTTGGAGCATCTGAACGAGTTAGAGATTGTAGAGTTTACTGACGCAGAGAACGAGTTGGATTTTGTGAAACTTATATTGGCCAAGTCACCTGTGCTCAAGAAGGTGCGGATATTTTCATGTAGTGCGTCGGAAGAGGATGAAGAATCACGGATTTCAGACGTCCTTTTGTGCTCCCCATGCGCATCACCTGTGGTAAAAATCATCGTCAAACGGATGAATTCAAACTAGTCATGCATTTGGTGGTTTTGTTTTTTTCGTCAACAATTAACTCAATATGAGATTTTTGAGACAAATGATCTTTTGCATCATGAATTATCAAAATGTCATGCTTTTCTGGACTTAGTGTAAGGGGGAGGTCTCAGGTCTGTGATTGAGAATGGGAAGGCTGCACATCTGTTACATTCAAATCTAGTCTCATTGACATATATGGTTTATAACTGACTGGCTTAGAATCTGATTTAGTTGTGCACCTCTAGCTAGTTTTGATCGGTTGGCCAACCCTGTCAAATCAACCAGCCCATTTAACCACTTGTGTTAGTTGAACATTCCAAAACCCTTTGAGAAATCAAAAAATTACCCACCAATAAGATCATGATTTAAACCTAGTAAGATTGTAAAAGTTACAAGACGAACTGAGAGTAAAAAAATAACCTTGTTAGAACGGTTTATTGTTCTTGTTTGTTCACACTTGACCCGGACATATAAATTACAAGACGAATAAGCGTAAGAATAATAAAAAGTTAGAAACACACAACATTTTTATTTTTATTTTTGGCTTTTGGAATTCTGGATGTTGATTTCTTGAATCACTGCCTTGATTTGAACAGAACGATATTCAAAATCTGTTGAGCTCATCATCTTTTATTGTATTTATGGTTGTGTTTGTAGTTGGCTAAACTGGTGAAATAAACAATCAAAGAAGATATGATGATGATATATCAAAATATCAAATTGTATATCCTTTTACAAAAATACTTTAAAAAGCATATCACCTAGATGGCTTTGATCTTTATAGTAATAAATACTAGTAGACCACTTATGATTATCATATTGAACGTGTTTTTAAAACCATAGTTGTAATAAGTGGCATACTTACACGGTTTACATTTGAACCGACCGGTAGCCAACCATATTGTACTTGTTTTTAGCACCATAGTTGTAATAAATGGCATCGAAGAAACAGAGTGTTCGTCAATTCATTTAGGGTCCATAACAAAAAAACCAAAAAACTTATTCCTAAAAGAAATTAGAAACTTATTCATTTAGGCTGCGATAGGAAGCGATGGTCGGCAATGGACGGTGATTTGTTTTGGGTTAACTATAGCGACAGTTGTTTGACGATAGGAAGCAATTGCCAATAAAGGTTTGAGTCGTTTGACGTCTGGAGCTTCAGCTTCAAATGGCTGTTCAAATGAAAGAACGGCTATTTTATACCTAGGGTTTTGAAAGAGGGTCTTTATGCTACAAGAGTAATACATATCTTAAAATTAATAACTTTTACATGACCGTAATGCCCCTTGACCCAATATGTATTATAAGGTAGTATAGATATAGATATAGAGCCGTGTTGAAAGAGGAACTTAAAAGATGCGAAAATTGCGAAAACCAATCTAGACTATATCTTAATCCTAATAAAACAATAAAAATGTTTCCACATGTCTTCTTTTTAAGGTGTCCACATCAGCACTGCCACATGTCAAAACCAAATTCAATTATCAATTTAGTAAAGTACCAATTAATACTAATTACCAATTTTTTCAAAATAAATTTTCAATTTAAAAAAATAGCAAACATAATGTAGATTTGATAAATTACTCAATAATTTGAGTTTTTTAAGAAAACAAATCAAGAATTTGTCATCTTTAATGTATAAAATTATCAATTAATATTTTATAATGAATTATGTCATTATAATATTCAAATTTCTTAATCTTTTTTTATATTTAGCTAATATTATGAATATAAATTCAACCCGTGTAGTACACGGGTTACTAACCTAGTATTAATTAAAGCATTAATTATAATTAAAAGGGTAATTTAGGAATTAAAAACTTCCATGTAACTTCCTTGCTTTAAATATATTTTTTTTCAAAACTAAATTAAAAATTAATTCACTCACAGTTCATTTGAAAATTACCTTCTGTGTAACTTCATTTGCTTTTAGTTTTTTAAAATTACGTTTACAACTAATATCAAATTTTAAGTCTGACTTTGGTAGGTAAATTGTAAGAGAATTCAGAACTTGTATTTTTAACTTTTCATATCAAGGGTTCCATAAAAAAATAGTAAATAAATATATAAATAACGTGTTAGTTTTATTTATATATGCACCGATGTATATGAACACTTATGTACATTTTAAGAGACTTATTGTATATATGAAGCAAGTTTATATATGCACTGATGTATATGATAATATGAACACTTATGTCTATGTGTGTTGTTGTATATGTGCATTACTCATATATACAACAATACTCATTAATGCACAAACAAACAAGAAATGAGTTGTATATGATAATATGAACACTTATGTCTATGTGTGTTGTTGTATCTTTACATTCTAATAAATGATTACAATTAATTACAAGTGTCACTCTCATATTGATTATTATCTTTGTTTTCCCGCCTCTCTCTCTCTTAATAAATATTAACATTCTCTATCTTATTAAATATCCCATATTTATATAATTAAATATAAAAAATTTAATATTCTTATTCCAAGAATTTATTAAAAGTTAATAAATTAGAATAAGATTTTAATTATATCTTATCTTAAAATATATTTTATAATTTTAAATCTTTATTAGTTTTCAATTATAATTTTCAATATTCATTATTTGGTTATTTCACAAATAGCCGGTGACATTTAACAGAAAAATATTAATGAAAATTATTATTTATAATATGTTACATTTATTTAACCCGTATATTACATGGGTTCTAACATAGTGGTGAGTAATAAAACATAAAAATTGTTATTTTACAGTTTTTATTATAATTAATACACTCTGTAATTTTTATTATAGAAATAATTATAAGTTATTATTTAAAAATGATATGCTTTGCTATATAAGATGGTTGTTTTTTGTTCACTGTTTCAACATACGCTTAAAAATATGAAAATATATAGATAATTATGAGTTATATCGATTTTACTATTTCAAACCCGTGTACTACACGGGTTCTAATCTAGTATTAATAATAGTATCAAATTAATTTCATATAATATTTACTTTTATTTGAGTTATCACTACACCATTTTTTCTAATATAATTGAAACATATTATTATTTAGTCTAATACTAAAAATCTCGTGTAAAATTTCATTTATATTTTTTTCCTGAGACGAGTGTCTCCTTCAACCCTAGTAACGATGTGTTGAATTCCGGTGTCTTGAACGATTGTTCGAATCCGGCTAAGGTATATCTAAATCTTATTGTTTAGATTTAATTTAATTTTAATTTTATTTTTGATGTTTGTGTTTGTACGGTAATCTGATCCTCCTAAAGATTTTTAGATATTCACGTTGTTTTAAAATTCTGTTGTGTATCTCTATTAATTAGATAACAAATATATATTTGTATAAATATATATAATCAATTTTATATAATATATTACTCAGTAATTGGAAATTAAAACTGGTTACCTGCATATTACTGTGAAACCCAACACAATAGACCTGACCGACCTGACCTAACCAGGGACCAGACCGACCGGACCCGACCCCCGGACCCATTCTAAAACTCTTTAAAAAAAAACTCCATTCTAAAACTTATATAGATATATTATTCTCATAAAATAGATATATTGTCTCACTCATATATCAACCTTTTATGAAACAAACATTAGAGAATATATTCTTTGTGGCTAATAACGACCGCTGCAAGTACACCACTTAATTCTCCAACTGCTACAGGATCACGAGGAGTACGAATATCTTCTATCAGGCGTCGTTTGACTTGAAGATTAATTGCAAGCTAACTATCGATTGTTTTGTTATTATTAATTGTTGTATTAGTATTTAAATATGTCACATATGTATTAAAGTCTAAGGGTTGTGTCATTAAGTCAAACAGGCATGACGGTTGTAAGTTGTAACTAGGGTCGTTGCTTTTTGGCGCCAAAATATGTACCTATATATATAATTAATTACCTGTTAATGGGTCTACAATTATTCCCTTCAAAATCTGTGTCGAATGTTGTCAATATCAAAACTCGGAGGAATCACTAGTTCAACTGCATCAAGAACCACCTGCCAACAACATCTAAGTTGATCGATGGTTATGTATTCACATGACTGAGTTGGTAGACATATGAACAAGTTATAGGATTGGTGGTCCTAATTAATTTATATGATTTTGTAGCGTGCAGCATATAATAAAGCAAGAATAATTTCGAAAGTAGGAAAATTACATCTCGTGAAAAAGAATTACTGAGGCATGCAGTGACGAAACCATGAACTTTTAAGTGGGGGTCAACTTTAACTTTTGCACCGACTAGACGTTAATTTGTTTGACCGTCGAACACACACGTACATACACTCTCATGGGTTAGAACTTACAATCATTGATGGATCATACACTATACTTTTACTAACAAACTAATCCTTCAAAGTGAGACTAGACTATAATATATAATAATTAATCATTTTTACCAACCAATATACCGTAAATATGTATGCATGACATTTGTTATTGGTTTGAATTAATATATGTAAAACGATTTTATGAACCAAATGTCCGATTTCAACATTTTTAACAACTTAAGATATTACTTAATTATGTAAATACGGATTACAAATAAAGACCTAAAAATCTTAAAATACAAAATTAAATAAAGAATAGTATGTAAATTAAATAATTTTTATTTTAGACTTTGAGTTATATTTTATTTTATTTATTGTTTTACTCATAAACATAGATAGAAAAAAAGTTAGTATATAAAAAGGTGTACATACACAAACTAAACTTAATACGTCTTAAATGTTCAAAAGTAGGTTCATACGCCTCATTAATTGAAAGCATTGAATATATATAAATTAGCATGTATGTCTTAGTCTCCAAAACCTTTTTGATTTATCTATATATAGTACTAATAAATTAAGTAGTCCACTTCATACTTTACTTCGTTGCTATAAGAAAAACATATAAATTGACATGCGCGCTTGACTTAATTAGTTAGAGGAAGTGGGAAAAAAATATGTTGCTTCACTTGTTAGGAAAAACACCAGAACTGGTAAACCGGTTACAGTTTCAAACCGGCCCACCCCTCATGTTCATAAACCGGTTACTAAATCGATTATTCACTAACTGGTTGTAAAACAAACAAAAAAAAAAAACAATACAAAAAACAAAAACAACGATACAACCGGTTAACCGGTCTCTAACCGGCCACATCATTCAACCTGTTACACGTTTTTTTCTTTTAAACTGGTAACAAACCGAACCGGTTACCAGCCTAACCAGTTTTCACTGGTCAAAAGTCCTAATCAAAATCGGATAGTCTTAGTTAGTTAGTCTCCTGTGTCTGAAATTAAGCTAAAACCATATTAGCAAATATTTAAAAATGCACTCATGTTAATTCACATTAATCTAGCTATACCCAATATATTTAGGTATACGAATCAAAGTATGAAGTGGGCTAGCTAGTACGTAGACGTTAGAGGTTAAATAAAAAAAAACAAAAGGTTTAAATTTGGTGGTGATCATATCGATCTCTAAATGATGATCGAGGGCATATAAATCAATTCAAATATGTAACACGTATCACTAACCCGACCAGTATTTAATCGACTAAAGAGTCGAAAAACAAAAACATATTTTACAAAATATTCGAAGAAGTTTACTACAGATCAAATATTGATAATTAGTTAAATACAACATATTTTTGAAACAAAAACATATTTTTCAAACGAAGGCTCCAATTTCAAAAAAAAAAAAAAAAAAATAGATGAATATATATTTAGTATATATAATCTATATAATCAATGAGGATAATGATTCGAATTCGTCTGTGTCCGTACCAACGTATTGAACTTGGTAGTTGATATTCTCTTTAGTTCATTTAATTAGGATCCATCTGCATGCTACTGGCCTAGCTCTCCCTCTACATATAACACTTTCACATTTCTCCATCTTTTGCAGTTCTTCACTTCCATCGCTAATATTTGATCATTCTTCTTCCGGTGGTTCCGATTCTGATGAGCCTGAATATGTGTATGAAACCGTGCATGCTGATTCTGATGATGATAATCTCCCTACTTTACCGGAGGTTCCGCCTTTAATTTCCTTGGCCCGATCACCCCTTCAAATATCAGATCTCTTCTAGCGAGGAAGCTGGCGGGCCGCCGCTTACGATCCCGGTCACACTGCGATCATATGTTCCTCCCGATCCTGAAGAAGAAGAAGATGAGTCATCCGAATCTGAAGAAGAACCGGTGAACATTCCCCCACCAGCACCACTGCCAGCCCCTCCTGTTATCCCTATATTTGACGAGCTTAATCTGCCGAGAGAAATCCAAGCATTCATGACACTGCCTTCAGGGGATATCAATCCATTACCTGATTATTCAAACCTGAAAGGCTTCTACAGGCAGTGGCAAGGTAGGGGCAGAATCATCAACTCCCTACCTGAACTTTACTCGTAAATCGTTGAGCTTTCAAGACGAGTAGATGATCAGGGAGATACGATGAGGAGGGAATGAACAATCTAGATAGAGAAATCAGGGAGGTCATGTTGGCCCTCAAGCCCCATATCTAGCTACTTTCTTGATAGCCAACATGACCTCACTTTCTAGATTGTCCATTCTCTCCTCATCGTTATCTCCTTGATCGTCTACTCGCCTTGAAAGCTCAAAGATCTTCGAGTAAAGTTCAGGCAGGGAGTTGATGATTCTGCCCCTACCTTGCCACTGCCTGTAGAAGCCTTTCAGGTGTGAATAATCAGGTAATGGATTGATATCCCCTGTAGGCGGTGTCATTTTTGCTTGGATTTCTCTTAGAAGATTACGCTCGTCAACTTTAGGGATAACAGGAGGGGTCGGTAGTGGTGCTGGTGGGGGGATGTTCACCTTTTCTTCTTCGGATTCGGATTCCAACCCCACAAATCCACAATCGAAGATGTTTGAGCTAGCAACGTTTTATTTTTAGTTTTGTTATTATGTCATGTTTTGTGTTTCTTGTATTTCCAGCTCATGGTTTTAGTTCTAATATATTGTCGCTTCAAAGAAAAAAAAAAGAGAGAGATCGCAAAAAATAAATAAACAATGATCGACGACTTATGTTTGTTTTTTAACAATTAATTTGGATTTTATAATGATCGAACTTCACCAGCGTTTTGTTTCATGCCCATTAGCTTTTGATCAAGAACAAATTAAACAAATGAACTTGAATGGTGTCCAAACATTCCCCCCCCCCCCCCCCCCCCCCCCACACACACACACACACCCACACACGATCACAGATAATTATTAAAAAAAAAACTAGTAAACATACACAAACTAAACTTAATACGTTATACGTCTTAAATGTCCAAAAGCAGTTCAAACTTAATACCTCTTAATTAATTAGTCCACTTCATACTTTACTTCAATATTGCCAAAAGATAAAACATAGCTAGCATAGCTAGTCTCCTATTTCTGAAATTAATTAGCTTTCATCATGTTACTAAATATGTAAACCCCATTTCTATTCATATTAACATTTTATTAGGTTTGTAATACACGAATATGACATGAATAGTTGTGTATATAGTGAATTTGGTGAATTTGTTATGTAAGTTTGACTTATCATAAAAATATTTTAGAGAATAAAAAAAAGGATGTATAGAGATAGTCATATATAGGAGAAAAGAGATTCAAAAGCTACCAGGTTAACATGTTGGAGTTGCACTAGTGTTAATAGAGATGTGTAAAAAGAGAAGTCTAGATATCTTAATCGGTTTTAAACCCCGTTTTTCGAACTGATTGCAGTTCAACCTAGATTAACCCGATTCAACCCTTAGGGTGGAGATCGGTCCCCTACCCGATACCCCCAAACCGGTTTCAACCCAGTATAACACGACCCAATATACACTAGTACAAAACTGCTCTAAAGCTGCGGTTAAAATAGGCCTAATGCTGCGGTCTTTGAACCGCAGCTTTTGATAGCGCAGCATTTGGTAGTGGAGCAAAAACTGCGGTTGGCTTTTAAGCAAATGCTGCGGTTCTGGAACCGCAGCAAATGCTATTTTCTGGGCTTTCTATTTTTATTATATTTTATCTCAAGCCACTGGAGCAAATGCTATTTCCTGGGATTTTTTTTCTAATTTCCTGGGATTTTTTTATACATAGATATACATAAGCAAGTGCCCTGTAGAAAAAAAAAATATATGTACAATATAGAACAAATGTGGCTGTGAATGATGCCAATTTTTGTAGAATACACAAAATGAGCAAAAGTTGTAAATATATTAATATACCAACATTCTCCAATAATTGTACAACATGATGTTTAAATTATATTAAACCGCACAAAACATAACATTCAACAACAAAGAAAACACTTATTCTAGCACTATTGTTAAAGTTGCACTGGGATACATAGACATGAAGTTACTAAAGCTATTAGAAAGCTTACAATAAATGAAGAACATCTTGGCGAAGGAGGAAGTGTAGTCTCTTGTTTTGTTTCGGTGTTCAACTTGACCATTTTCTTGAAAGCTTTTAAGGTTCTAGTTCCTATAATTTACAGCAGATAATAATGTTAAGGTCTTTAATTTAACTTAAAGGTTCATTAACTTGACATCATTCGAACATCTATGCAGGTCGCAAAAATTCAGCACCATGTAAAAATATTACTACAAATTGAACCGAATAAAAATAAAAGATATAACCCATAAAAATAAATAAAGACAGTGGTTATTTGAAGGATGGAATCCCTACCGTTATTGGAGCAGCACCACATCGCCATTTGTTTGAAGGTCTTTTCAGGTTGGTGACAGTTGCCATATAGCCCTTTAAACCAGCAGCCAGAATATGATAACAAATATGTCCAAGAACCTATAGTATGATTGCTTTAGATTTAGTTGAACAATACTTGACATCAGGTAGAGGTGGTAATATCAACCCATTTACTTACAACGGGTCGAGGTCACCCAAAGTGATATTTTTTGCATAAACCCTCCTACTCGCTTTATTAAAAATAACATTTTTGAAATATTACAACCTTGTGATCATACATCTAATTTTTTAAGAAATAACTAATTTTCTTTAGCAAAAAGTGTTTCATATCAACTCGATCTGTACTCTTTCAACACCCAGAAAATAAATAAATAAATTATAACCCGAACCCATTTTAACCTGTTACCAAACCAACCCATTCATTTGTTTGAATAAACAAACTCACATAAGCATAGTCACAATCAAACTTTGATGACAAAATCTATTGTTGAATCGTTCAATCTATATGTGTTATCTAGAGTATGTTTTTAAGTGCACCAAATTATAGGTGATTAATTTCAACAGAAAATATAAAGAAAGAAGGAAATTACATTCTTACAAGAATTAAGATTTAGTTTACCTGTAACAGGGCATAAACTTCATGGATGCTTTATATAAGCCCTTCTGGAAGTAGAATGACACCATGGTTCTTGTCTGAAAGATAAACAAAGATTAAAAATATGCTAACATCTAGCACCACCTGGTTTGGTCAAAAGGCTAGGGGTTGGCACTTACCAGGTTGGGTTGACATGAAAATATTGTTGAATTTACCATGTTGTTCAACCGACCTTAAATTACAAATATTGAAATTATTTACACTATATTGTTCAGCCTTTTCAGGCAACTAAAAAAATTATTGGTAAAGACCTATACATATTGAAATCATTTATACCTTGAACAACACCCAATCCTTCCTCTCAATCCTTCCGCTTGTTGTATCCATTGATAGAGTGTTTCCTACACAAAAAATTACTACTCCAGTGACATACCATTTAACCATTATACAATACAATTGGTCAAAATAGTTTGAAACTTTCAAAGTACAAAGATATTAAGTTGAAAACAATAAATAGTTGTTTCTTAGTAGACATGTTTCCTACACAAAACATCAACCACAACTAAAAAAGATATTGGTAAAGACGTTAAATTACAAATATTGAAATCGTTTATACCTTGAACAACACCCAATCCTTTCTCTTGTTGTATCCATTGATAGAGTGTTTCCTGCACAAAAATTTACTACTCCAATGATCTACCATTTAACCATTATACAATACTATTGGTCAAAATAGTTTAAAACATTCAAAGTACAAAGATATTAAGTTGATACACTAAATGGTTGTTTCTACTAGACACGTTTCCTGCACAAAACATCAACCACAAGTGGGCATATGAACAAATCAGGAAGTTTTTAATGAAAAAAATCATTAACTTAGCACCAGGAAGTTAATTTCTAATGAAAATCATTAACTTAACACGAATTTCCATTTTAGAAACTTGTAATCAAGCATTAGAGACCACTCATGAATAAATTAATTGCAAAGCCATAAGAATGAACACTAACCTGATGAACATCGTAACTAGGCCACATAATCTTGCAAAATATAAAGGAAATCACACCTGATTTGTTGTTCAATGGATGTTACAAACTGAAATTAAGTTAAATCTACACAGATTCAAGCACAAAAAAGAAAAATTAGGAATGAAAACATCACCTGGTTCGCGTCTGGTCATGGTGGTGGCTTCGAATGTCTGGC
The DNA here is from genome assembly GCA_039602395.1 of Deinandra increscens subsp. villosa. Taxonomy (NCBI): domain Eukaryota; kingdom Viridiplantae; phylum Streptophyta; class Magnoliopsida; order Asterales; family Asteraceae; genus Deinandra; species Deinandra increscens. The sequence continues at coordinate 538,300 of JBCNJP010000003.1, read as the reverse complement.
AATGGTGGTCGCCGTCGCAGATTAGGGTTCACAATCATCTTGGTGGTGGCTTCGAATGTCGCTGTCGCAGATCAGGGCGCGGTGTTAGTGGTCGCCGTTCAAACTCAGCTCGTTGTCCGGATTAGGGTTCAATCGTCGATCAATTTTCTCATCGCCGTTCCACTGAGTGCTTTGAGCGCTAAGGAGAGATAGATTAGGGTTTTGTTTTGGGGGGAAATAAGGGCGCCACAGCATATAACTATTATAATTATTATTTTTGTAAAATCAAATAGTATCGATGGGTCAGAGTTTTTTTTACTCTTCATCAAAAGCTGCGGTTTTAGTGGGGACCGCAGCATTTGATAAGCCCCAATCGCAGCATTTGGTTATGTTTGTACTAGTGATAAAATCATTTTCAAAACAGATCTGAACTCATATTAACCTTATATAACTCGATCCGACCTGATAGGTTTCAACATATAATTGAAATGATATAAATCCGGCTAGTTTCCCCAACGAAACGGTTCAAACCAAAACCCGTGTCAAGAAAAACCAGCTTAAACTTTTAGAGGGTCATGAAAAAACCGGATCGGAAACAATATATAGTTTGTAAAAGGGAAGTTGAGCCGATTTTTAAAACGGTTTGGTTGAACCGGTTAGGAAGCGGCAATGAATGCATTAAATGAATGCATTAAAACATTTTCGAGGTCCCCCTTTTGCTTTTATTTTTATTCGCGTGTATCACTCCCAATTCAATACAAAGTATAATGGTTTGCTCTATATTTCATTTAAATAAATGTGTTTCTTTGATCGCCTCTATCATTAATGTAATACACCTCTTCTCTTTTAAAAGAAAACTTCAACAGTGTTAGCAAAGTCTAACGAAAGCATGCACATATGGTTCATAGAAATCCATTGAGTTTTGAATTTTTAGTAGAATTATATATAAAAAAAATAGGAGCGAATCTACATATAGCATTAGGAATGAATCATAGTAACACATGATTCCCTATTTGAACTGGTTCTTGATGTGACTTGTAAGCTTTAGATACCTTGTTTGAATCCTTGTCGCGTGAGTTTTTATAATTATTCTTTTTGTTGTAAACAAAATATATTAGGGTTTTAATAAAAGGAGAATTGCATATATCCCCCTACTTTTGATAAAAATTGCATATTTCTCCAAAATACAAACACAAAATCAGAACAACCCTCTCGATCCCTCATCCCTCTCGATCTCTCTCCTACTCTTAACTGTCGACCCTTTCACTCTCTCACAATCTCTGATCTCTCACGCGTAAGTTAACAAGAAAACATTTGGGCTTTGTTTCTTAAGTGGTTTTCTTAATTGAGTACTTTATAGATTTAGGTTCTTGAATACTTGAATTTGTTCTTAGTTTAATGAGTATATTGAATTTGGTTCGTGAATGTGTTCTTATCCGCTTAGGTTTTGCTATTCAAAAAGGGCTTGCGGCGCAGCTTGTTGCCCGCTTGCCCCGTATGTCGGACTGAGTTGTAACCTTTATTTTGGTTGTTAATGAAAAGTAGCTAGCTAATAATTGCTTGCTTGGAATGTTAATGAATTTGTGAAATTGTGCCAATCGTGAATCATCATCTTCAAGTAGTAAATTCGTATTGTTATTATGTCGTCAATCTTTCCTGACCCGAACCGACTAAACCGAAAATTTTAACATTTAATTGTTATGAATTCCGACTATCAAAAAATAGGTGAACCCAATGAAAAAAATCTCAGATTCGTCCCTGTGAGCAAACCAAATACACTGCCTCTTTACAATATGGATAGGAAGTTAGGAGATGATCCACACATCGCACACTGATATATGGTTTTCTCATTTTCATTAAACACCTTTTTCTTCCATACCCTTAATGATGTTACCGATCTTTTCACCCCTTCTACAACTTTAGAATTTGTGAATTGCTCAAGTTCGACCATGAGCATATGACGTTTTCCATCTCCGTTATGAAACCCTAAGGTTGCGTTTGGTAGTGGAAAACACATCCTGTTTTCCATTTCTGTTTTCTAAGAAAATATGAAAAACAGAAAACACGTTCAAATTGTAGTTTTTCATAAAAAAAATTCAGGAAAACAGAAAACGGTGTTTTCTAACTTTTAAACTAAAATTGGAAAACATTTTTTTTTTTGGTTTCCATTTTTCGTTTTCGTTTTTCAGATTTCTATTTTGGAAAATGAAAAACCCATCTTTTGGTTTAGAATGCGTTTTTAAAAATTTCCATATGTTTTCTAGAGATGGAAAACCCATTTCATTTTCTAGAAAACTGAAAGTGGAAAACTAGAAAACGTTTTCCACAACCAAACGCATCCTAAGCATCCCCAACTCAAAATCGAAGCCAAGATGTCTGCCAACATTCCTTTCGAAATCCAATCGGAGATCATCAAACGGGTTCTTCCTGTCAAATCGTTACTCCGTTTCAGATCCGTCTCAAAGCAATGGAAATCTCTCATCGACGACCCCGAATTCATCGCCGATCACAGCGTCAGTCAGTCTCATCAGCATCATCTACTGGTACGCTACGAAGTAGAATCTGATGTGAAATTTGTTTCAATTGTTGATGATAATGATGATAGTTTCCCCCAAAACAAGTACGCCCCCATTGTTCCTCCCATCGTTAACCTAGTTGAGCGTGTATTAATGTTCGATTCATCTCACGGATTGGTTTGTTTGTACGGATATGTTGCTTCTGATAACAAGAGTTCTGATAAGAAGAGTATGGTTGTTATTTGGAATCCATCAATCAGGAAATGTTTTGGTGTAACTTTTTCGGCTTTATCATATGGATCTGCTATAGGCTTTGGGGTCTGTCCTAAAACTAGTGAGCCTAAGATTGTTAGGATTACGCGTTTATATGTCGATTGGAAGGTGGAGGTTTTTACATTAAGCTTTGGTGCTTGGAGAAGTATATCATTAAATATGCATTTGCCTATAACTACTATATTTAAAAATGAACAGGTGGTTATAGATGGGGTTATTCATTGGGTTGTTCATGATTACACAACAGGACATTACCTCGAGCGCATTATTAGATTTGATTTGACAAACGAAGAATTTGATGAGGTAGACCTTCCGGATAGTATGGTACGTAGATTTGTGCACATCTCTAAGCTTAATGAGTCCCTAGTTGTGCTTGATTACAATGAATGTAATCGGTATGGTGGTGTATGGATGATGATGAAAAATGGGTTTGTAAAACTGTTGTCTCTTAGTGTGACTGATCATGATTTCTATCTTTATGAGATACTGGGATTTAGGAAAAATGGTGAAGTGATAAGGGTACACCCATGTGGACATGATGCTACTTTAATAACACTTGAAGCCTATGAACCTTCCACAAAACATATAAGTGATCTTGGGATTTGTGTATCTTGTAATTCGATGATAACCTGGTACGCAGAATCTCTACTTCTGCTTAATCATTCCAATTCTATCATTCAAGGATATTGATGATGATGAAGGAGCCATGTTACGGTATGGGAATGCGTTTTCGGAGTATTAACTTTTTCATGTTCTATCTTGTTTGGAAAGACTGAGACTTTATTACTAAATAGCATTCTATTTTCCACAAGTATTCATGTTAAGATTGCAAGCAGACCCGTTATACAATACAAAATGTGTTTGCTACTGAATCATTTTCTAGCATGGAATCTTGTGTTTAGGTTACATCGCTCTCGTTTTTTCTCATGTTTGAACATATAATTCTGACACTGATGACTGATCAAATGAATATTGAATCTCATGAAGGGTTTCATATGGGTGATTTTATGGTATAGATTTAAAATATATATTAAATAATATAAAAGTTTGTGGTGTTCTCCAATGTTGTCTCTTGATTGTCTGGTTCACTAGGCTTCTTTCTCCCATATGCATTATCTTTGTTATCTGTAACATTCTTCTGAATTCGGCGAATAGGGATCATTCCTTTCGGACAACTCCCTCTTTGTATCATCAAGATTATCTTTCATCATAGTCTCATTGCTCTTCAAAACCTTAGTAGGTGTCATCTAATGAAATGATACTTTAGTTTTGTCCTAAGTAGCATGCATTATTATATAATCAAACGATACTAAAGTTTAAGTTTCTGTCTCAAGATTTTGCTTCCCTGTTTGGTGAGGCTTGTTTTTTGAGTTATTAATGTTCCTAGTCATTTGATAATTAGACACTAGCCTGCTTGATGATACTACATTGAGTTTGCATTTGTGATTACTAAAACCCATTTTTATTCATTATGACCCATTCTGTCCAATAACTCAAACCCCTTATATGGATTCTCATATTTACAATAACCATCTATTATTGTAACATACTTATGTGTGGTGTATTTTTTATATAAATTTATGGCAAAGTGTATCTAGTAACTTTAGATTTAGTAAAAAAATATTCAAATAACAGAAATACGGACCTTATGTTTGCTGGTATACTTTCCCTTATGTTTGCTGGTATACTTTCATATAAATTGTAACTCAGGAAATGTTCAGGATGAATTTTGTCCATAGATAGAGAATTCAGATAAACTTTTAAATTGACATATTCTGACCCGCACCGGTTCTTACATGTTATGTGTGGTTTGAGTAAAATAAATGATGAGTTGAAATTGGGTTTAAATCGGTTTCGTTTGAGTTCAACTGTGTTGAACTGATGATGCATGGGGTTAGGAACCAGTTTAACCGAAACCGATTTTGATACCAGATCGCAAGGGCAAAGGGAATGGGTATCCAGTGGGGTCCAGGGCGTGCAAGCACTCAGCTATGATATGTATTTACACTCTTAGAACCGTAATGTTGGGATGGTTCACTGTAGGCCCAAACCCAAAAGTCTAGCATGGCGAAATACCGGATTGAAAACAAAATATAGTTTGTGACAAGGAAGCAGAGATGATTTTGAAACCGGTTTGGTTGAATCTGGTAAGGAAGCGACCCGAACTGTTGTTTCGAAACCGTTTGCAACAATATGCTTTGAAAACGGTTTCAATCAACCAGTTTCAAATTTAACCTCGCCTACGGTTCAAAAAACTAGTTTTCTTGACTAAAACTGACTCAAAATGACTGTGCTTTAACTCGAACCGGCTTGGGTAAAAAAACCTTATTTGTGCACCTTATCACGTTTAACTTCAAGATGATAATGGATATCACAGATAGTATCAGAAACAAATAATGACTCAAAATATTAAATTAACCAGGACATATAAAAAGTCTCCTTAAACCCCTATATATGCTAAACAAACTTGAGAGAAAAAAAACCCTAAAAATAATTAAATAATCAAACCTAGTTTTAGTCTAATACCAATTCAATTAAATAATTAATAAAATTTTAATAATCTATCGATCTCTAGTTATTGATTAGTTACAAGATTAGTTTAAGAGATGATAAGATGATAGGTTATTTGACTAGCTTGATCTACGTAGAATTCTATGCTTTTCTTTCTTTTTCAACAATTTGATGGCTAAAGTTAATATTAGCTTATAAAACAGATCTTGAAAACGTAATTAGAATGAAGTTCATGCTGTTAAAAACCCATATTAAGTGGGAGAAACAAAAACGTACCCAAAATTCTTGTTATTCTTACCCACAAGATTCCAAAAATTGCAAAAACTATATTATATGATCAATGGTTTAAACGCAACCTGGGTATTATTGGCAGGTAGTAACAAGATAGTATGTTGATTCCAAAGAAAACGTAAAAATAATCATTTTTTTTTTCAATTGGCATAACATCGGATTGATATTTGGTATATTGTTGTCGAATTATATGAATTTCATATATATAAAAATTATCGGTTATTTCAAATTTACTCATGGGCTCAACTGGTGGCCCACTCCAAATTAACTCAATGCTCATGTGAATTTGCCTTCTGAACTTGATATAATCTCCGTTTTATAAATATAAAACCCTAACCACCCTCAAAATCAGAATCGTACGTATTCAAGAAAAGAAAAAAAAATGTTTGCCAACATTCCTTTCGAAATCCAACTGGAAATCATCAAAAGGGTTCATCCTATCAAATCTTTGATTCGTTTCAGATCCGTTTCAAAGCAATGGAAGTCTATCATCGACAGCTCCGAATTCATCGCCGATCATAGCGTCAACCAGGCTCATCAGCATCATCTACTTGTACGGTACAAAACAGATTCTGATATTAAATATCTTTCGATTGTTGATGGTGATGATGATGATAGTTTCTCCCAACAAAAGTTCTTTGATGTTGGTTCTCCCGATGTTAACTCGGGATCCATACTCGATTGCTGTCATGGATTGGTGTGTTTGTATGGGAAGCGTCTTGTTGTTCTTTGGAACCCATCAATCAGGAAATCTGTTAGTATATCGTTGCCACAAAAATTAACCGCTCTTGGCTTTGGGGTTTGTCCTAAAACTAGTGAGCCTAAGATTATTATAATTACACGTTCACATAAATTTGATTGGAAGGCAATGGTACTAACATTAGGCTCGACTTGGAGAAGCATATCGATGGATATACATTTGTCAAGATCAACTGTATTTGGATTCAATCAGGTAATTATAGACGGGGTTGTTCATTGGGCTACTTATGATAGGAAAAATAGATCTTATGATCGGATTATTTCATTTGATATGACAAGTGACCAATTTGGAGATCGAGGTAGACCTCCCAGATAGTTTGGCACAGGTAAAGCTGAGTCTATACATCTTTAAGCTTAAGGACTCTCTTGCTGTGATTCCTTACAACATAATAAATCACCCAGCTGATTATTGTGATGTATGGATGAAGATGATAAAATATGGCGATCCAAAATCCTCGTTTACAAAACTATTCTCTATTAGATTGAATATATGGACTTGATGATCCGATGCCTATTGGTTATCGTTTTATAATTGGATTTCGGAAGAATGGTCAGCCGTTCTGGTAGATTCACTTGAAGTTTATAAGCCGTGTAGCAAAGATACCAATGATCTTGGCACAATTGAAGCTAGGGATTCTGTCCTTGTGCTAAAGCAGCTAAACAATTGTTACTCTGAGTTCATGATAACCTCCTACACAGAATCACTAGTTTTGCTAAATTACCATGGTTCTATCCATCACTGATGACTTGTTTCTTTCTTCACACGTCTATTGCTTATAGTTCTTTCTCTACTCTTTTTTTCTTGCAAGTATGAACGTTATGATTGCGAACATAATCGCCGTACAACATTTTCTTTCTATGGGATCGATTTTGTTCCTATATTTGTGGTTTCTAGCCTTTCTTGAATTTAGACCCCGAGAGCCTCATGAGTACCCTGTGACAGTGAAAATCGTACTATATGTAGGGGAGTGTATTGGAGGTAATCATAGGGGTACATATAATATTTAGATAATATATAGAAAGACATGATGGTTATAGCTTATGAGCTAATTAACTTGAACCGATTGCAATTCAACCGAGATTAACCCAACGCAATCGGGTTTTAAACCTGACCCGATCTAACCCAACCTAATCAGGTTTTTCGAACCGATTGCAATTCAACCTAGATTAACCCGATTCAACACTTCGGTTTGAGATCGGTCCCTACCGGATACCCCCAAACCGGTTTCTACCCGGTAAAACCCGACCCAATATAAAATCATTTTCAAAACAGAGTTGAACTGATATTAACCTTGTATAACTGTCTTGAACCCACGTGATATGATACCGATTTCAACTCGAACCGGTTTGAATCAAAACCCTTACGTGTGCACCTCGCTACCTCTAACTCCAAGATGATTGGTTGTTCGACTTGTTTGATCTATGTAGAATTCTATGTTTTTCTTTCTTTTCTAACAATTTACACCACTAAAGTTGATATACGCTTATAAAACAGATCTTGAAATTTATTATAAATAGATTATAAGAATTAATTAGTTACACTAATAAGTAAAGAATTAATTAGTTACACTAAATAAGTAAAGAATTAATTAGTTACACTCAACTCAGTAAGTAATGTGTTTTTCTTATTTTACCTTTAAAGAAAATAAAAACCACTAAGGTAAAATAGGAGTGGTATATCATTACCAAATTATATAGAATAAATGCCACGAACTTCCCTTGATCTTCTTAATTATTATATAATAAGATAGTATAGATTTTACATGTGTTTTATACGTGTGCTTGTTTTTTGTTTTGAATATGATTTGAAGCCAATAATGTTACATTTGCATGATGGCAAATCTGCTCGTCAATATGTTCAATAATAAAAAAAAGGGTAAGGAGACATAAACCAATCACCAATTTAACTAGCTTTATATTCGGTCGGTGTCCGAGTTGCGCAATATGATTTCTTGACAAAAAATATCATACTTCATGAATAACTAACGATTCAAAAATTACAAACCACACACGAGCCCCAATCAACTAAAAGATTGCACAAGACAGATACAAACACTTCATTATACATCGAACGAAAATAATTCAAAATTAATTATCATCGCGAAAATAACATAATGACAAAAGTTAAAGTAAACATGTAAAAAAAATGATTTTAGCACGTGTATGGCATAACCTAAGAACAAAACATGTTCCTAAGCTGGTTCGCTTCTGGCATGTTTGGTTCATACGTGATCCTACTAAACTTTGTCGTGATCCTACTGAACTTTGTCGTCCTTATGATATTCCCTGACAAAAAAAAAATGACGTCGTCAATTACAACATGATGTGCGCAGACTGGTTCTTTAAGACTCGACTCAAAATTGATATCAAAGAAACACCAGACTAACACCAACATAATAACTCTCAATATTAATATTATTTAGTAAGAAATATAAATTAAAAACTTTTCTTATAATTGTGATGATTCATAACCTTAATTTGGTTTCCGTATATGGAGTTTAACCGACTTGTTAAGGATATACAACCTACTAGTAATTATATTAAAATAAAGGACATCTAATCCTACTTGATTTAGGAGACCTAACCTAAGAAACTATATTGCCACCTTTCAATATTAACCCAACCGGCTTGTTGGATTAAACATGCACTTCATTCATGGAGCTTTGGGCTGGCCCACCAGCTTGCGGCCCAAACAAACAACTACTCACCATGGACGGGGTGGAGAGGGCTACTGCCACAATTAGCCGACGGTTAGACGACTACTCCGCCTCGATCCCCAAAACTTTCTTCACTGACAAGTTTTTATGGTTAGAAGTAGCCGTTGTTTGCTTAGTGAATTCGTTTCGTTTTTCTGATGTTGAATTTCTAGATCAATTACATATGAAACCAAAACATAAAATAGTAACTCTGATTAGGCGTGTAAAAGAACTGAAAGTGTTCAGATCCGAAATTTGTTTATTTAATAAATGAACGAACACGAACTTAATTTTTTGTTCATTTAGTTACATGAATGAACATGAACAAAAATCTCATTCATTCATTTATGTTATGTTCATGAACGTTCGTTTTTTATTTTTGCTCAAATCTATTATTTATGTTCGTGAACGATGTTTATTTAGGTTTGTTTATTTATGTTTGTTACTATAATTATGAATTGGTCCCTCTATACAAATAAAAGAAAGCGAGTAAAAAAACATCCTTATCTTATAATTTTATAATTATAATTTATAAGTTTATAACCGTACGTACCAATATTTTAATCAGACTAACCCAATATGATGATGATATCCATGATGCCTGAGGCATACGTTCCTTTCGAGATCCAATCAAATCCAACATGTTACTTGGAGGTGGAGGTTTTTACATTAAGCTCGGGGTCTTGGAGAAGTATATCAATGAATATGGATTTATCCGGCTCAACCAAGTTTAAATCTGAACAGGTAGTTATAGACGGGGTTATTCATTGGGCTACTTATGTTGAATCAGACAGGTGTTGTGATCGGATTATTACGTTTGATTTGATAAGTGAAGAGTTTGGAGAGGTACGCCTTCCGGATAGTTTGGCACGTCGTCTCTAAGCTTAACAAGTCTCTTGCTGTGCTTAATCTGGATGAAGTTGAACTGACTTGCGATGCATGGATGATGAAGAAAAATGGGTTTGAAAACTGTTCACTATTGATCGTAAAGAATTTGATGGTTTTGTATCTTCTGGCATAGTTGGATTTAGGAAAAACGGTCAGCCGATAAGGGAACATCTGTGTGAGAATGATGGTTCTGTAGAAATAATAACACTTATAGCTTATGATCCCTCAACAAAACTTATCTGTGATCTTGGGATTTATATTCAAGGATGATGATTATGATGACGGCATTGTTTTGTTTTGTGAGGTATTTTCGTTTTGTGAATCATAGGTTTGGTTTTTTTTTTTTTTTTTCATATTTTTATCCTGTTTGAAAAGGCGGATTATATTACTAAATAACATTGATTGAATCAATACAAACAATCCGAAGTATGATGGTTTACTCTATATGTCCTTCAAAGTTAATGTGTTCGATTTGATCTCCAAAACCACTGATGTAATGGAATTTGTTTAAACACCTTGTAACAGAGAGAGGAGTCCTGTCCTGCATCAGTGCATCCCTTTTAGAAAAAATCAAGATGATGACACAGTTGCATCCTTATTTCCAATTTATATAGGCCATGTCTTCTGGTTATCTTCAATGGGTTGAGACGTGGTTGTCCAAAAGAGTTTCTTGATGTCATCAAACCAAGTATGTATATTGTTTTATTTTTACTGATTCAAGCCAAAAACATTCTGGATGGTGAAAATTGTCTTTAATTTCTAGAGAGATAAGAGTAGCCTTGATGTGGTGACGGCATCGTTAAACCAGGTAACAACTTTAAGTATGTGTGTAGTTTCATTTATGATATTCCCACATGTTTCTAGCTGGAATTGGTCTAAATTGGAAGTATGAAACCATATACATACCTGGTTGGCCAATAAATTAGCATCAATATATACCTTGTTCCGGCCCTCGTATACTATATACTTGTAACAATTTGCCTACACCAGATGTGCATACGTATTGAAGCAAGATAGTTTACCACAATCATATAAATCATCCTCAATAAACATGGTGGCAAGCCTTTTACTAATCTAGAACAAATACAAAAGCTCTACAAAAACACAGGTGTTGATGTCATGCTCGACCCGCAAATGAAAGTTCTCTGTTTGGTAATTGCTCCCTATCTTTTGTTCTTATTTTTTTAGCAACCAAAATTTTGACCCATTTACTTCTGAATGGGTCGTTTTGGCTTATGTTCTTATCTGCGATGGTTCCAAACGTACAACGTGTATCTGTAAAGGCACAAAACCTCCTCGATCATTTTATTTAAGAATTTAGATTCTTGTTGAAAAAATACGTGTGCGTAAGTCAGATTAGGCAATTGGTCAAAAAGGTTAAACGCATTGACCAAAATATGTTCCAGCCAACCCGTAGAAAAATTTACCTGGTACCCAGCCTACGGTCTTGTAATCACCTCCTTTTTTATCTGCAGACAGATTATATAAGAAAACTAATCGTGTAGTTGGCATGAATTTTCATTCTTTCTTCAAGCATACAAAAGAGCAGTACCAGTTTATTAATTGTAGTTTTGCATATCCAAAATGGCACAATTATCTGGACTCTTCGTTTAAATTTGTTATCTTTAATTGATACATGCCTTTTACAATATTCGGTAAAGGTCTTCTTTTGGTACCACAAGATCAAGCCTGTTTCTTTCTACATACTGTACTATTGCCTGGGGTTCATTTTATAAATACAATTAACTTATGTAGCTCAAACAAATTGCAATTGAAATAAGATGAAACTGAAAATGGTTTTGATTTTTCTTTTAAGAGGTTAATACTGTAAAAAAGTAATTTACTTCCTCATTTTAAGTTATTTGGCGCAAGCTGAGAGAGTATGTTGGTCTTTGTTGTATAAGCCACATCTAAGAATATCACATGGTAGTTTTGAGTGTGAAATGTTAGTCTTTCATATTTTTTTAATCATATATTAAGACTCGATTCTGACCTTTTTTCATCATATATTGTATCAATTTTGACCTTCATATCTTTTGATATATTATATAGTAATGAGGCCACTCAACTTTCTAGCAGTGCTTAAGTTTGTGAGAACATTGAATGAAAGTATAAAGAAACTCAACTTTTTGCAATTCAACTTCACTCCAATTTCATGTTTCTCACTGAAAGAATACAACCTTTTGATCAAATGTGTAGAAGCTAAAATGCTTCAATCCACACTCACCAATAGAATACCTTGCTGCTGTTTTTTAAAATGCTTCAAATCACACGAATAATATGGGGTTTGCTTTTTGCAGGATAATGAGCAGCTTGAAAAATGATAGAATTCAGCTTGTACATTTCAGCCTTGAACAAGAGAGGATAGTAGATTATTTTAACCAAACAGGAAACTATGCTGAGTATGATACTAATGACATCAAGGTACGATATTTGGATCCTTGGTTGCCTTAAGGTGATGTTTTGTACAATTTTAGCTTCATTTCTTCGAGTGTCTTTGTAGGATGCATGGCCTGATAGCATTCCAAATCTTGCACAAAGAGACTCTTACTCTTTGGTCACAAATAGTGTAGTTGAAGCTGTTGACCTTACAAGTCAAAATATTGGGAAAATCAAAATCCTTTTTCATCTAGGAGTTTTATATTTTTCTAATTTTAGTCTACTATGTTCATGTTCACGGTTTTAATTTAATTTTGTTTTGATATATATTTTATTTGATTGATATGCTCTTAAATTTTATTTTTATGACACCAAAATTCAATTTAATTAACAGTTTTCAGGAATATGTTACAACTACTTTATTTTAAATCAATTTATATATCTTACAAATTTTGTTTATTATATACATTTACTTTATTTTTATTATTATTATCTTATCAATGTGTATTTTTAACACTGGAATGCATGGACTAAATTTTCAAACAGTGGGTCTTCCTATAAACCGGAGCATATGATGCCTATCGGAGTATGTGTTTGTGTGAATGGAATTGAAAATATCATGGTCAAATACTTATAGGCTTCTAGCTTAGTGAATAAGCGTCAAAACTTAAAGAATTGCAGGTAGAATTATATCATTATACGACTCGTACTGAGCGTGACGAAAATCCTATGTATACGGATAGTGAAACGCCACATGTATTAACAAACAACTGAAACAAGTTAATCAAAATAAACAAGCTAAGTGTCACAATAAGTAAACATAGGCACTAAACAATTATGAAAAATGGAAGTGATCTGATAAGCACAACAATGACCCCTTAACTCAAATCAGCTGATGAACAATATGCTTCTTCATATAAGTAGTTATAGGTTTATTACATGTCACGAGGTTTGAGTATCATACACATACAGTGGCAGATTAATTGGGGGCAAATTGATAAAACAAATTCACCCAAAACATATACTAAATCTAATTGTACTTTTAGATACTAAATTAACTATCCATCACATGGATGTGAAATACGACATGCTAATTGGTTATTACAAGGGGAAATTCATGAGGTGTAAAATACGACCTGCTAAATGGTTATTATTGTTCAAATGTTCACGTTCTAGCAAACAAAAGGAAAGAAAGACAGTTTTTAGAGTTTTAGTATAATTACATTGCGTTGCCCGGACTGTAACAGGTATAAAACCAGTATAAAAGTGATTACGGTCAATGTTTTAAAAATACGAGCCACATAAAGTGTGCACCATAAAAGATGCAAGTTCTTTAAGGCTGGACCGGGTTGAAAACCGGCTACTACTACAGTTAGCCGGCTACACTGCCTCCACCCTCAAAATTTTCTTTACGGCTAGAAGTAGTCGTTGTTTACTTGGTGAGTTTGTTTGGTTTTTTTAATGTTGCATTTCTTGTCAATAACATATCATAACCAAAACACAAGATAGTAACCCCGATCTTATTTAACAAAACATGCCATATATAATCTCAAATTGTATCAATTTGTCACATAAACCAAAAAGAAAACGTCAAACAACATCTTAGTGTCTTAGTGTTCCAAACCAAAACACACTAATATTAGTCGATGGTAATGGAGTCTGACAAAAGTGCTAAACACGAAAAACGAATTTCGATCGAATCACAAACACAACCTAAAAGAAAATAGGTCTTTATAAAAAATCAAATTCGTCTTCATAGGGTTAGAAACTTAGAATGAAACGCCTTCATTTAACGAATTGTTTTCGTTTTATGTAATGAGGATCAATTTTTTTCTTCTTTTTCCAATTAGTATGTATATTCAGGTCCAATTAGAAAACACCCCATATATATTTTTCTTATATATAGTTAATGCTACTAATAATATTATGAATGATATCCATCTCCGTTTTGAAAATCAGTATCGAACTCAAGAAGAAGATGATGCGTGAGACATACTACGTTTCTTTTGATATCCAATCGGAAATCATCAAACGGATTCTCCCTGTGAAATCGTTGCTCCGTTTCAGATGCGTCTCAAAGCAATGGAAATCTCTCATCGACAGCCCCGAATTCATCAGGGATCACAGCGTCAATCAGTCTCACCAGCATCATATACTTGTACGTTACCAAGAATATTTTTCTGATTATAGATATGTTTCGATTGTGGATGATGACGATGATGATAGTTTTTCACAAAACAAACCATCCCCTGTTGTTCCTCCCACAGTTACCCTAGTTGAGCATGCAGTAATGCTCGATTCCTCTCACGGATTGGTGGGTTTGTGCGGATATTACTATAAGTTTGAGTTGAAGGCGATTGTTATTTGGAATCCATCAATCAGGAAATCAGTTGGTATAGAGTTACCACTTGATTCCACCGCTCTTGGCTTTGATTCCACCACTCTTGGCTTTGGGGTCTGTCATAAAACCAATGACCCTAAGATTGTAATGATTACATGCATGGATAAAACCAAACCTGTTACTTGGAAGGCGGAGGTTTTTACATTAAGCTCGGAGTCTTGGAGAAGTATATCAATGAATATGGATTTATCTGGCTCAACTAAGTTTAAATCTGAACAGGTAGTTATAGACGGGGTTATTCATTGGGCTACTTATGTTGAATCAGACAGGTGTTGTGATCGGATTATTACGTTTGATTTGATAAGTGAAGAGTTTGGAGAGGTACACCTTCCGGATAGTTTGGCACGTCGAAATTTCTCCATCTCTAAGCTTAACAAGTCTCTTGCTGTGCTTAATCTCGATTATGAATTCGAAACTTGCCAAGTATGGATGATGATGAGGAAAAACGGTTTTGAAAAGATGTTCTCTGTTGGTATTACAAAAATTAGTGAATATGAACACTATGGCGTAGTTGGATTTAGGAAAAATGGTCAGCCGATAAGGGAAGACCCGCGTTGGGATGATGATGATGATGATGTTGATTCTGCAGTAATAGCACTTGAAGCTTATGAACCCTCCACAAAGCATATATGTGATCTTGGGGTTTATGCAGATTATTATTTCAATCCTTTCATGATTACCTCGTACACTGAATCACTGCTTCTGCTTAATAATCACTCAGATTATATCGTTCGAGAACCATGATGATAGCCGTGTTTTGTCAGGTATTTGCATCTTATGAATCTTAGTTTTTTCATACTCTTTTCCTGTTTGAAAAGGCTGATTTGATTACTAAATAACCTTGATTGAATTAATACAAACAATCCGAAGTATGATGGTTTGCTCTATATTTCCTTTAAAGTTAACGTGTTTGATTTAATCTCGAAAACCACTGATGTAAATCATGTAATGGATTTGTTTAAACACCTTGTAGCAGAGGAGTACTGCACCTCTTTTAGAAACTCGAGAAAAAAAGCTTCTCAAAGTGGTACTTAAGATGGTGGAAACTTGCACCATGAGCAAACCAAAGACCTTACCTAACGCAAAGTGGTAGGAAATGATACACCAATTCATTCACATTTTCCAACGTGTTATGCTTTAGTTCTAACTAGTTTTAGATCTGGCCCGCGTGTTGCTGCGGAGCCGGTATAAAAAAGTATTTCGGTTAATTTGTTAACAAAAGACTGATTATATAACTGTATAAAGACAAAAATGATGTTTGTAAAAAAATTACATATTTTGTAAGCAGTTATATGTATTTAGATTTTAACAAGTGTCCGTTTGGCGAGCCAAATAATAGTCATGTTGAAAATTGAATAAAGAGTGTCCACGATCTAATCAAAACCTTTAAATTTATGAATACGCTTAATATACATCTTTATGCATATGGATCCATTTATTAAGGGGTCTTAGACTCTTGGTAATAAAAGATTATAAATAACCATTGATTAAGAGGTGTTGGTAAGAAAAGAAAAGAGAAGAAAAGGAAAAAAAAATTAATAAATAAAGAAACAAATTGGCGGCCTCCTAAAGGATCGACCCCGGGCTGTTCAATAAAGAAAATCGCGCAGAAACCACTACGACAATGGAACGATTGTTAGAATATCATGGAGTTTAACATATTTATCCGTAAGAAAAAGTGAAGATTAAGATCCCAAATGGCCAAGCGCACTTGTTCCGGTTTCGGGTATATAAAAAACGACAACCCCAAGGTTTCAAACCCGAGTTAGCTGGCTCTAAATACAGCGCCCAAACCATCAGGGCAGCTACCACCATGTGATCAAATTTGTTAAACAATATATATAACACAAATATATATTTTTTTTTGTAAAAAAGGTCAACAACCACCCTATAATATATATAAGTAATATATATAGTATATAGCCATATAGGTAATATTCAGTAATACAAAATGCATAAACGATTTACATAAATAACCAAGAAAAGTCAAGTAAATGACCAACACAAACTGAATTTTCGATTTGAAAATGGGTTTAATACAGAAGGTGTAATAGTATTGACATTTGCAGGACGGTTGCAACGTGGGCAAAAGAAAACAGAGCAAAGACAACCAACATCGAGCAGCGCACCACGAAATTACATACACAAGTAAAAAAAACTAAAGATAAGAACGGATGCATAGGCAATGTCGAATTCCCAAATAAAATCAAACAACAAATATTAGCCGACGAAAACTAACCTTCGAACCAAGTTGAACAGAAAGAAATTTGGGGAACGGAAAAGACATCTGCAAAGTAGAGAGAGATATAGGTAAACACAGGTGTTATATGACGGTCTTTTAACGGCGCAAGAAAATTGCGGAATTGAAGAAATATTACGCTTGCAGGATTAAAAAACAGAAAAAAAGGGTTCAGCAGCCGGGAGTCGAACCCAGGTATATAGCCTCCGAAAGCGAAGTGTACAATCAGCCATACCACTGCGCCACTTTTAAGTTTGTTAGTAAATTTGGAACCTATCTGTACTTAACTTAAAGAAAAAGTCAAAGGGTAGTAGGCAAGCACATGTGTTCCCTGTGTTGATCTCCTCAATAATATATAGGTAATTTTTTTGTTGCATATGGGCATTCTCACATTCGGTTCAAATGTTTTACTTGATTCGAACATAAAAAAAACTTATGGTGGTGTTGTACAAATGGGCATCAAGATATTGAAATACATGGTAATTTTTATATTGGTGTGAGTCGAGAGGGATAAAATAGTTATTTTACAACTTTTTTAGTGAAATAAATTAAAATATATTTCCGTAAGGGAGGCGATATATCCAATTTTGATTTTATGTTTGGTAAATTACAGATTTCAGGTTTGGTAAATATGCAATATATAAGGTTTGGAAGGGGTATGCAGTTGCCTCTAGGATATATGTCAAGCATGTTAAACGTCACCCTAGGTGTATTAAAGTGTTTGCAACCTTCTAAAATCTAAATTGCTTTGTAAAGAGACGATTTACTTCAATAATTGGTTCGAGTCTTTTGAGATTTTGGATGGCATTAAAATTGAAATAAAATTTGTATCTGTAGAATTTTAAGTTATTTATGTAAGTGTAACTGTCTTGGTTTTGAAATTTAAAAAGTGATCGACCAATGTATTTAATTTCGAACGACCAATAAAGCGTGCACCATAAAATGGTTCAGGTTTTTTAAGGCCGGGCGGGTAAGAATGGCCACCACTATTGTCGGTTTTAAACCATCACCTCCTCTTGGCAAGGAAAACTATATTTATAGATTTAAGACTTCCCGACCTGTGACCACCACCGGTCCACCTACATCTCCAAGAGATATGATTTCAACTAACGAGTGAGTCACAAGTTGAGCTCACCTTAGCTCGTGTTTGACTCGGCTTGTTAAAAATTGAGCATGTTCAAACCAGTTGATTTCGAGCTTTTTAACGAGTTTCAAACGAGTCATAAGCCGTGGACTTTTTAAACAAGCTTATATTAACCGACACCATGCTCCATATTGGATATATTGTTTGGTTCTTGATCTACGGTTAAAAAAAAAGAAGAAGAAAGTGAATAAAACATCATTATCTTATAATAATTTTATAAAGAAGAAAGTCACAATCTTTTAATCGGACTAACCAAACGATGAAGTATAGGATGATTTGGATGTGTTATACACATCCAACCACTTACTTCCAAGTCCTTCGGATGTGCTTCTGTTGGAAGTATTTTACAGGATGCAGACTAAGTTGCGCCCATGATTGCGTTGCCCGGACTGGGACGGGTATAAAACAAGTATAAAAGTGACGGTTAGTGTTTTAAAAATCCTAGCCACCTCTAATTATAAAGTGTGCACCATAAAATGATGCAAGTTCTTTAAGGCTGGAGCGAGTTTGAAATAGACTACATTGCAGTTAGCCGGCTACACCGCCCCCACCCTCAAAATTTTCTTTACGGCTCTAGCCGTTGTTTTCTTGGTGAGTCTGTTTGGTTTTTTTAATGTTGGATTTCTTGGTCAATAACATATGAAAACCAAAACATAAAATAGTAACTCCGATCTTTTTTATCAAAACATGTCATATTGAATCTCAAATTTGTACCAACTTGTCACATAAACTAAAAAGAAAACGTCAAACAACATCTTAGGTGGCGTTTGGTTCACGAAATGTAATGTAATTGGAATTGTAATATTTTCCTTTTAAAGTTGTGCTTAAGTTGAGTAAGGAAGGGGCTTGAAATACAATGAATTCATTTACTCAATGGAATTCAGAAATCCTTCACTTTAACGAAGGAAAGTTACACGACCTCAAATTCCATTGATTAAAGGAATTCATTGTATTCCAAACTCCTTCCTTACCCAACTTAAGCACAACTTTAAAAGGAAAACTTTACA
Source organism: Deinandra increscens subsp. villosa (assembly GCA_039602395.1). Taxonomy (NCBI): domain Eukaryota; kingdom Viridiplantae; phylum Streptophyta; class Magnoliopsida; order Asterales; family Asteraceae; genus Deinandra; species Deinandra increscens. The sequence continues at coordinate 519,217 of JBCNJP010000003.1, read as the reverse complement.
ATTTCAATTACATTACATTCCGTGAACCAAACGCCACCTTAGTGTCTTAGTGTTCCAAACCAAAACACACTAATATTAACTGGTGGTAATTATGAAATCTGACAAAATTACTAAACACAAAAAACTAATATCGATCGAATCACATAAACAACCTAAAAGAAAATAGGTCATTATAAAAAATCAAATTCGTCTTCATCGGGTTAGAAACTTAGAATGAAACGCCTTCATTTAACGAATTGTTTTCGTTTTATGTAATGAGGATCACTTTTTTTTTTCTTCCCAAATTAGTATTCAGGTCCAATTAGAAAACACCCCATAGGCCCATACAATGTATTTTTCTTAAATAGTTAATGCTACTAATAATATTATGAATGATATCCATCTCGGTTTTGAAAATTGAAACCCTAACTCTAACGCATACCGAAAATCAGTATTGAACTCAAGAAGAAGAAGATGATGCGTGAGACATACGTTCCTTTCGAGATTCAATCTGAAATCATCAAACGGGTTCTTCATGTCAAATCGTTGCTCCGTTTCAGATGCGTCTCAAAGCAATGGAAATCTCTCATTGACAGCTCCGAATTCATCACCGATCACAGCGTCAATCAGTCTCATCAGCATCATCTACTGGTACGTTACGAAGTAGATTCTGAGCATAAATATGTTTCAATCGTAGATGATGATGATGATAGTTGTTTCCCCCACAACAAATCATCCACTGTTGTTCCTCCCATTGTTAACCTAGTTGACCATGCATTAACGCTCGATTCCTCTCACGGACTAGTGTGTTTATACGGATATTATCATAGGCATGGGGGGAAGATGATTGTTATTTGGAATCCATCAATCAGAAAATCAGTTGGTATAGAGTTACCGGTTGATTCTACCGCTGTTGGCTTTGGGGTCTGTCCTAAAACCAATGACCCTAAGATTGTAATGATTAAACGTGCGTATAAAATCGAACCTGCTGTTACTTCGAAGGCGAAGGTATTTACGTTAAGCTCGGGGTCTTGGAGAAGTATATCAATGAATATGTATTTCTCTGGAACAACTCATTTTCGATCTCAACAGGTAGTTATAGATGGGGTTATTTATTGGGCTACTTCTGATGCATCAAACATGTCTCGTGATCGGATTATCTCATTTGATTTGGTAAGTGAAGAATTTGGAGAGGTAGACCTTCCGGATAGTTTGGCACGTGGAAAGCTGAGCATCTCTAAGCTTAACAATTCTCTTGTTGTGCTTAATCTCGATTATTTTTTTAAGACTTGCGAAGTATGGATGATGATGAGGAGGAGGAAAAATGGGTTTGAAAAGCTGTTCTGTGTTGGTATTAAAACATTTGGTGCGTATGGACTTTTTGGCATAGTTGGATTTAGGAAAAATGGTCAGCCGATAAGGGAACACCCGTATTGGGATGATGATGGCTCTTCAGGAACAATACTTGAAGCTTATGAACCCTCCACAAAACATATCTGTGATCTTGGGGTTTATGCAGATTCTTATATCGATCCTTTCATGATTACCTCGTACACTGAATCACTGCTTCTGCTTAATAATCACTCAGATTATATCGTTCAAAGACCATGATGATAGCCATGTTTTGTCAGATAATTTCATTTTGTGAATCTTAGTTTTTTCATACTCTTTTCCTGTTTGAAAAGGCGGATTTGATTACTAAATAACATTGATTTAATCAATACAAACAATCCGGTGTATGGTGTTTTGCTCTATATATCATTCAAATAAATGTGTTTGATTTTATCTCCAAAACCATTGATGTAATGGAATCTGTTAAAAAACCTTGTGGCAAAGGAGTACTACACCTCTTTTAGAAACTCAAGAAAAAAACATGTGACAGTGTTACCTAAGACTAATGAAAATTTACACCATGAGCAAATCAAAGACCTTACCTCTTTAGAATATGAACACAAAGTGTTGGGAAATTATACACCACTTCATTCACATCTTGACACATCGCACATGTTTATGAAATTACTGGAATACCTCGCCTTGTTTGCTCCTCCATCGCCAAGGTTCTATTTTTGAGCCGCTCTTGAAGCAAAGTAGTTAACTTTTTCGAAACCCAATTAATTAAATTATGCATAACATGATTCGTTTCATCACAGCAGCCCTTTTCCAAAACATGACGCCAAAGATCAAACTTAGACCTCTAATGGACTCGACCTCGAGCAATACCCATTTATCATTTCCTTCATTCAGCACCCTTTTCTTCCATTTCCAAGTGGAGTTAACCACTTCACTGTGAAATAGTCCTTGAAACTTTTATATACCCAATTATCTAGCCAAATACAAACCGAATCGCATGTCCCACTTTCCTTTTTAAGTGACCTACCAATAAATGTGTTGAGTGAAAGTTCTGTAGAGTAACAGTTTTGGCTTGAAAAAAATGCTCACCATGTGAATTTTGTGATTGTATAAAGTTTAAAGTTTTAAATACTTAGTTTAGTCTCATGAAGATTGAACTGCAGGCCTCTGTAGATGCTCAAAAAAAATACTTGAAGGTTTACATCATCCGTGAAAATAATATATGTTCCTGGTGACCCTTCATTGTTGTATGTTAGTTTTTAAGTTGGCCAATCATGTAACAAGATATAAGTCAAAATACAAAATTAGAATCTCAACCATTCTAGGCGAAAATGAGTCAAATTGAGTTGCTTTTTTTTATTGCAGACGGGTCGAATGCGTAAATTTTTTAAAACAAAGTTAGCGAAAAAAATGACAGGTAAGAGGATCACTACCAGTTGTAAACCGCGCTAGGGTGGCTAATTTGTGGTGTCATCGTAGTGCTCAAGATATTGGTATGGGGTGGGTGCTGCTGTTAGGAGGCAAAAAAAAAACAACATTTGGTGATGTATTGTAACTTATTTTGTGGTTATTTTCTTTTCTGTTCTTTTCTCTTTTTCTCTTTCTGGTTGTTAAACTCTTTTGTACCGTAGCTTCTTGTTAGGCTATGTGTAGTGGATGGAGCCCCCTTGGGGGGTTATGCGCCATGGCGTCCACGTCATCAGGAGGGGCTCCATGGGGAAAGTAGTGTAGTGGGGGGTTATGAGGAAGAGGGGTTATGAAGATGGGAGAACCAATAGGGAAAAAGAAAAAAAAAGAAAAAAAAATCAAGACATTGAGGGGCGTTATGTTAGTAACGCCTATGGAACAATTCAAGCAATATGGCGCCTAGGGGGGTGGGAAGGGGCTCCATGAGGGGCGTTATATTTAACATGGAGCCCCCATAGAGCCCCACTACGAATGACCTTAGCTGTTTAGTTATTATAACGACGGCCGTTCAAAAAAAAAAAAGATCTCAAAAGGTCATCCCTACGGTATTTACGACCTCATATTGAATTATTAACATACTATATTTATGGAATTATGGAGGGGGAATATTCAGATATATTTTATTGTCAAAAGGCCAACTAAGTATAAAGTATGGAGGAGAATTAGTTGAATAGAATATAGGGAAAATTGCATAGAGGATATGTTTGTTTTATAGTTCATCTTATCCAAATGAAGTTCTAATTTTATTGTTGCATATGGGCATTCTCACATTTTGTTCAAATATTTATTCTCTACAAATGGGCATCAAGATAATGAAATAACAGGGAGTTAAAAAAAATAGAGGGTTAAAACGCAAAAAAGTCGGTGATGTGCCTAATTTTTATATTGGATTGGGTAAATAGGGGTAAATTGTTATTTTATAACCTATTTTTAATAGAATAAGGTTGATCGTAATGGGGCGTTAAAGGGCTGTATAGCGCCCCATAGCGCCCCATCACGATGCTATACCCGCCCCCCGGGACGCTATACATGATTTTTGGACCGTTGGCGTTGTGGGGAAAACGCTGAAGAAGGGAGGAAGATCGAGGATTGGAAGGGGGGTTATGGGGGTTATCCACTACACACTTTCAATCCAAAACCCCCCTTTGATGACTAGGCGCCACATGTCGGATAACCCCCCGGGGTTATCCATTACACCAAGCCTAAATGAAATGGATAAACATTTAGTATTTTTCAATACAGGAGAGAAGATATGCAATTTTGATTTTAGGTTAGATAAATATGTAATTTATAAGGTTTTGACGGTGATATATACAATTGCTCCTAGGATATGCGTCAAGCAAAATACTAAATTAAGAGATATAAATATAGCAAAGCTACACGTGAGTACACCTTAGGCGACTTTTTAATATACAAGGTCAATGATACATTTGGAAAATTTAGAAAAAAAGTGTAAAATATTGCTTGAAGCGTACTTGTTTGTTGTATAACTAGAGTTCAATCGCGCGTTGCTGCGGTCATTCAGGAAAATACAGAAAAATAGCTAATAAAACAAAGAAAATATCGTTTTAAAAGTGTCTTAGGTAGTATATATTTTACTGAAGGAAAAGTGGATTGATACATATGACAAACAAAAATTTATCATTCAAGTTGTTTGATTTGGAGGCTTTTATTCCATATGACGTGTTGTAGCAGCATCTGTAGAAAGCAAACAATAAATGAAATTGGTTTAAAATCTATAGTAAATAGGAGATAAAATTATTAGGCAAGTGTATATCTAGTAAAGGCATTAATTTTTTTTATAAGGAAAACTGGGTTGGGTCCTCTTATAATATACTTGTTAAATTTTTTTTTTTATTTTCAAAGAGGTTTTAGTTTTGATTACAGGTTTGAGGTTGGTTTTGGATAGTGGTTTCATTTTGTACATCAAAGCCACTGAATGCTACAAATGGATTGATAGAAAAGTCAACCGAGCACAATGTAGTAAAATTTTGATTGGAAAATTCAACAAATCATAAGATATGAGTTTTGCTCCAATCGATAATACAATTGATGCTAACATACATAATGTGAAATAATATCAGCCTATCCTTTAAGCAATCAAGTCACCAAATTAATCCAATTGACAAAAAAAAATCATAAATATATTCATAATCATCGATAATTGATTCCAATTTATTTTAGTGTCAATGAACATGGAGCATATTCCGAGACACTTATGGTGCGTTTGGTTGTGGAAAACACACCATTCCTTCGTCTCAAACTCCACCGCTCATCAATCGTCGGTGGAAAATGGAAAACCCATTTTTTGGTTTAGAACGCGTTTTAAAAAAAAATTCATGTGTGTTTTCTAGAGATGGAAAACCCATTTAATTTTCTAGAAAACTGAAATGAAAAGCTGAAAAACGTTTTCCACAACCAAACGCACCCTTAGGTAGCTCAACATAGTCCCACAAATACCAACATCACTTAACACCTTCATTAAAAAAATCCATACTCATCAACTTCTCAAATTCTTTGAGCAACTTGTAGCTAAATTTACTTTTATTGCTAACGCAATCCTTGCTTTAGGCCTGCCGCATAGATGACCCAGAAATATGCATAAATCAATAGCAATCAACCCAATTAAAGAAAATATAAACATAATTTTTTTCTAAAAATCTTTTCCTCTTGATTTTGTCGTTGTTGAATTGGTATTAGAGCAAGCGAGTTGCGCTTGTCATCTTTTATCAATTTTCTACAAACATGAGGTATAATAGGGAGTCTTTTTTGTGGGCAAAAAGGAAAAAAAAAACAATTGAAACATGCAAAAATCGAACCCAGGCAACTGCTAAGCAAGTGGAGATCTTAACCATTTGATCCATATGACCTTTGTTAACAATTTTCAACTTAATTATATTTATATATAATCTGTAGGTATGTATATAGGCACGAAACCATAGGACGAGTTGTCCTTTGTATATATATACAATTAGCGTAATTGAAGAAAAATAAGTATCTGTAATATTTTTGAGCTATTTCCTTTGAGTGTAATTGACGTGGTTTTGAAATTTAAAAACCGATAGGTCAATGTTTTTAAAAGTCCTAGCGACAAATAAGGTGTGGAGCATACTATGGTGCAGGTACTTTTAATCGGACTCACCCGCCCATAAGCTAGCCCATTATGATATCCGGTGCCCTAGAACTCATACCCTTACGGACGCCGTTTGGCTTCAACGTTATATGCATCCCCAAAAATAGGGGTGTGCAAACGGGTTTTACCCGTCATACCCGTACCCGACCCGTACTAAACCCGTACTCGTTTAAGCCAATAGAGTGAACCCGTACCTGTACTTTTATTTACAGGGTTTGAGCGGGTCTAGACCCGCAGGGTTTGCGGGTATTCGGGTCTTGACTCGTACCCGTTAAATAAGATACGTTTTGACTCAATATGACTAATAATATGACCCAGTACGTTCACAAATCACACGGACTAAGAGTTGTCTAAGATTAAGTAATAAAATAATACACAAGAATTATAACAAACTTGGTAGCATGTGCCAAAAAAAGGGTTAACCTAAATTACCATTAATATAATCAAATTAAATCGAACACACGGACCAAATGTCAATTAATTGGAATCTAAGATGGTGGATGCACAAGAATTGTTAGTCGTTACGGACAAACACGAACTATTTGTGAGCTATAGTTATTAACGTAAAATATCGATAATAAGAGGATAAACTTACTATGTTACGATTCACGGGTGAACAAACGAACCGAATACTCGAATAGTGATGAATCGTGATGAATGCGATGCGAGCATGAAACTTGAAATATTGAATCACTTACAAACTCAAAATTTTTAAGGTAATTGGCTTGAGTAATATATTTTCAAAGTCACGGAGATGAATTTCATTCATTAATTGATAAGAACCTATTTTTTTAATATATTTGTAGTTTAAATGCAAATCATTCCCAAAAAAAAAAATTAAACTTGCGTAACAAACAAGTGAAACAAATTTTTTGCTTAAATACTATTCAATCTATTTTATTTTATTAAAATGAACGGATATACATATATGATTCATATATTAAACAGATGAAACGGGCTTTACCCGCTAAAACCCGTACCCGACCCGTATCCGACCCGTACCCGATTGACATTATTTTTTAAACCCGGGACCCGACCCGTTAACTAAAAACAGGGTCTTTACAGGGTCGGGTATGTCGGGTTTACCGGGTCTACAGGGTAAAACCCGTTTCCTGCTCACCCCTACCCAAAAATCATCAGTATCGAACTCAAGAAGAAGATGATGCCTGAGACATACGTTCCTTTCGATATCCAATCGGAAATCATCAAACGCGTTCTCACTGTGAAATCGTTGCTCCGTTTCAGATCCGTCTCAAAGCAATGAAAATCTCTCATCGACAGCTCCGAGTTTATCGCCGATCACAGCGTCAATCAGTCTCACCAGCATCATATACTGGTACGTTCAAAACTAGATTATTCTGATTATGAATATGATTCGATTGTGGATGATGATGATGATAATTTCCCCCAAAACAATTTCTCCCCTGTTGTTCCATTCACTCTTAACCTTGTTGACGATGCAATAATGCTCGATTCCTCTCACGGATTGGTGGCTTTGTGCGGATATCGGTATAAGTTTGAGGATAAGGCGATTGTTATTTGGAATCCATCAATCAGGAAATCAGTTGGTATAGACTTACCAACTGATTCTACCGCTCTTGGCTTTGGGGTCTGCCCTAAAACCTATGACCCTAAGATTGTAATGATTACACGTAGTGCGTATAAAATCGAACCTGTTACTTGGAAGACGGAGGTTTTTACATTAAGCTCGGGGTCTTGGAGAAGTATATCAATGAATATGGGTTTATCTGGCTCAACTTATTTTGAATCTCGACAAGTAGTTATAGACGGGGTTATTCATTGGGCTACTTATGTTGATTCATACAGGTATTCGAATTGTGATCGGATTATTACGTTTGATTTGATAAGTGAAGAGTTTGGAGAGGTACGCCTTCCGGATAGTTTGGCACTTCGAAAATTGTCCATCTCTAAGCTTAAAAAGTCTCTTGCTGTGCTTAATCTCAATTATGAATTTGAGACTTGCGAAGTATGGATGATGATGAGGAAAAATGGTTTTGAAAAGATGTTCTCTGTTGGTATTACAAAAATTAGTGAATATGAACACTATGGCGTGGTTGGATTTAGGAAAAATGGTCAGCCGATAAGGATAGACCAACAGCCGTGGTGCGATGATGATGATTATTCAAGATTAGCACTTGTAGCTTATGAACCCTCCACAAAACATGAGTGTGATCTTGGGGTTTATGCAGCAAATTCTTATTACAATCCTATCATGATTACCTCGTACACTGAATCACTGCTTCTGCTTAATTATCACTCAGATTATATCGTTCAAGAACTATGATGATAGCCGTGTTTTGTCAGGTATTTGCATCTTATGAATCTTAGTTTTTTCATACTCTTTTCCTGTTTGAAAAGGCGGATTTGATTATTAATTAACCTTAATTGAACTAATACAAACCATCCGTATATTTCCTTTAAAGTTAATGTGTTTGATTTGATCTCGAAAACCACTGAGTACTACACCTTTTTTAATTTTAAGCAACGTGGATGCAAGTTATGTTTTAGTTCTAATTTTATTGTTGCATATGGGCATTGTCACATTCTGTTCAAATGTTTTACTTGATTTGCACATAAAAAAAGCTCATGGTGTTGCTGTACAAATGGGCATCAAGATATTGAAATAGTTGGTAATTTTTTATATTGGTTTGAGTCAAGAGGGATACAATAGTTATTTTACTACTTTTTGTAGTGAAATAAATTAAAATATATTTTCGTAAGGGAGACAATATATCCAATTTTAATTTAGGTTTGGTAAATTACAGATTTTAAGTTTGGTAAATATGTAATTTATAAGGTTTCGAAAGGGTATGCAATTGTCTCTAGGATATATGTCAAGCATGTTAAACGTGACCATGGGTGTATTTACGTGTTTGCAACCTTTCTAAAATCTAAATTGCTTTATAAAGAGACGATTTACTTCAATAATTGGTTCGAGTCCTTTCAGATTTTGGATGACATTAAAATTTAAATAAAATATTGAATAAAATATCTATCTGTAGAATTTTAAGTTATTTTTGTAAGTGTAACCGGCTTGATTTTGAAATTTAAAAAGTGATCGGCCAATGTATTTAAAAATTCAAGCGACCAATAAAGCGTGCACCATAAAATGGTTGAGGTTCTTTAAGGCCGGACGGGTGAGGGCCGCCGCTACCATTGTCGGTTTTAAACCATCACCGCCTCTTGGCAAGGAAAGCTATATTTATAACTTTAAGACTTCCAGACCCGAGACCACCACCGGTCCACCTATATCTCCTAGAGATACGATTCCATCTCATGCCAGAGATACGATTTGACGGAAAGCGAGCGAACGGGTCAACTAACGAGTGAGTCACAAGTCGAGCTTTCATCTTAGCTCGTGTTTGACTCGTCCCGTTTAAAATTGAGCCTATTCAAACCAGTTGATTTCGAGCTTTTTAACGAGTTTCAAACGAGTCATAAGCTAGGACTTTTTAAACAGCCTTGTATTAACCGGCATCATGCTCCATATTGGATATACTGTATGGTTCTTGATTTACTGTTAAAAAAAAAGAAGAAAGTGAATAAAACATCATTATCTTATAATTTTATAAAGAAGAAAGTCGCAATCTTTTAATCGGACTAACCCAAACAACCCAATATGATATCCAGTGGCCCTAACAAACCCCAAAATCATAATCGAACTTGAGATGCCTGAGGCATACGTTCCTTTCGAGATCCAATCGAAAATCATCAAAAGGCTTCTCCCCGTCGAATCGTTCATTCGTTTAAGATAATTTTATGTATTGCTTTGTTGTATAATTACGTATTTATTGAAGAAAAAATAAGTATCTATAATATTTTAAAGTTATTTTCTTTAAGTGAAATTGATGTGTTTTCGAAATTTAAAAAAATGATGGCCAATGTTTTTAAAAATCCGAGCGACCAATAAAGTGTGCACCATAAAATGGTTCAGGTTCTCTAAGGTTGGACCGGTGAGAGCGGCTACTACTATGGTTAGCGAGATGTTATTAAACCACCTCGACCCTAAAACTTTCTTCATGACAAGGTTTTGTGGCTAGAAGTAGTCGTTGTTTGCTTGTCAATAACATATGAAACCATAGCATAAATATAATCTTAAATCGTATCATCTTGTGACATAACGTAGAAAGAAAACGTCAAATAGAGCATCTTAGTGTCTTATTGTTCCAAACCAAAACATATTAGTTACGATAAGTTGATATTCTTGTGTTTGAATGAGCAGAGAAAACACGTTTGTTTAGACCTTACTAGAGTGTTACATCTTATTGGGTTCAGAGACAATGAGTTTGTTGTGGATCAATCGGTGTTAAAGAAGGAATCTAATATAGTTACTAACATTGGAAAACTAACGTCCAATCACATACACAACCTAAAAAATACCGGTCTCTATAAAAAAAAAAAGTTTGTCTTCAGTAAGGTTCGAATTAACTTTGTTCCAATTTGTATTCGGTTCCAATTACAAAACACACCCCTATACAATGTTTTGTTTTAAACTAGAGATAATCCGCGCGTTGCCGCGGATCAGTAAATTAGGTGGAATAACAGGTTCAGCTGAAAAGGGTGACCTTCTTGTATTATACATAGTGTCATGAAACATGAAGTCGAGAAGTTAAGTTTCCAAAAAAAGGAGGTCATAGTGTAGTTATCTTACAAACAGTTATTTTACATACAGGACCAGACGTGATCATTCATGACGTTGTTTCTTCGCTCTTTCTGCTGAAGGCGATGCTGTGACACGTGAATAAGAGATTGGTATTAGTAATGTAACAAAGTATCCAAAAACGGTGGTTGTATATACTACATGAAGATGTCAAAACTTAAGAACTACAATGAAGTACACTACAGTTGCTAATTGTTACCTATTGGTCTTAGCATGCTTAATGCCTAACTCAATAAGTACACTACATAACAAAGATATTGCACATTTTGATTCCATAAACAATGTAAACTGTTGAATGAAGTATTTATTGAATATGCGTCAGTCACAAAAACAGCAAAAATCCCATAGCCACGTATTAAAAACATAATGAGGTATCAATGGAATTTGAAATTACTTAAACCGACACCAACTATGACATTAACTGTAGCTTGTACATGTATTTTTACTCCCGTGGGATAATATGGACTCATGGTGTTTTATTAAACCCACGTGCACAATTTGGGCCTTTGGATCAAGTGGAGTTATGATAGAGCTGAAACTGCTGTTACTACAGCAGCTATGAAGACACTTTATTTTCTAATCCCAAATAGAGACCATCATTACTCAAGTGCACCTAAAGCACGTAGTGTACACCAAAGACTTATCCAGGGATATCCTTAATAACATTATTACCGTTTGTAGGTTTCTATCCTCACAAAGATGTAGAATCCGTAATTAAGTCCGTTATATCAAAAAATCTATGAATCACAGACCTAAAAAATCACCAATTCCTTTTAATAATAGGGCAAGAGTAGATAATGAATGGTATTGTAGAATGATTGTAGAAATGAACATGGACTATGTTTACTATATGAGAGCCACAACGATTCGAATTGTGTCGAAAATAGAGATAAGGTGAATAAGATATATGAGAGCCACAACGATTCGAATTGTGTCGAAAATAGAGATAAGGTGAATAAGATATTAATCATTTAAAGGTTCGAATTGTGTCGAAAATAGATATAAGGTGAATAAGATATTGATGCTTGAAGTTGATAGAATAAATGCTGAAAAAAATGAATGTAAAATTAAGGGAACCAACCAAGTTTTTAGTATTTCATCCTTAGAATTTTGGCAGAAAATCATGTTAAAAATTGTGGCATAATGAAGGACAAATACTAACGGACAAAAGCTAAATAATTATCCTTCCATTTTCTTCAAGGGAGTTCAATGGTTGCTCCCTTTGGATTCACTACCTGTGCAAAGAATTTGATTATTTTCTTATCTCTTGAATGATTATTTTTTAAATAACTTTATCTCTATATAGAAGTAATTAGTTTTATACATGTGTTTAAATATTCTTTAATTAATTTAATTAAAACTGTTTATATATTTATATATGTATTTATGATATTTAAACACATTTAAATATTATTTAAGTCTATTTATTAATTAAAAATAGTTTATCATTTTATATAATACATTTGTATCAAATATTTGATTAAATGATTCTTATTAACATTTTGTATAAGTTGTATTTCAATAATGACATTTGTAGTAATTAACAATCAATATAATGTGATTACCTTCGGATAATCGAATAATAAAGTTGTCCGAATTAGATAAATGAATAGTCCACTCTGATTAGTTTATCGCCACGAGTATTTCCCGTTATCGGTTTGTTGTTTGGACCGGGTTAAACCACCGAAAAGTTGCCCGAAAGTGTTGGCGGGTTTGTGTAACGGGTCTTAACACGACACCGATTTACATCCAATTGCCACCACCGTTAACTACCGCCAACCGCCGCCACCATCCTCTGCTATCCCGGGGGTTCATCACCATCATCGCCATGCCCAACCGTCGAACACACGCCACCAAAACATCGACCGAATAACACCATTTTAACACAAACGGGGTTGCGTTAGTGCAACCGGAAGACGAACGGCGGGGCTGGGTTGAGGTCGCAGGTCGCCGGTGTTTGAAACTGAGAAGGAGGACGGAGTAACGCCGCTGGTCTGCTGTATTTCGCTGGATATCAACGGCCGTAGCCACCTGGAAATCGAACGGAGAGCAAGAAGGGATGGTCGTCGGAGGCGGGGTTTTATCGAAAAATCGAGGGAGGAGGAAGGAGAATCGAGGTAGTCTGTCATTGACTCTCTCTCTTTCTCATTCTCATTTCTTTGTTTTGTCTGTATGTGTGATTTTGAACTGTATGTTATCAAAATAAAAATCCTAACATGTTTAAAAAACAAATATTAATATTAAATAATAAAAAAAAAATCAAAAACAGAAAAGGCCGCTATATTAAAAAAAAAAAAGAGAGATGTTGAAAGGATTAAAACTTGGGTCTTGGGTTAAGAGGGTGAGAATCCAAACAAAACCAATTAGAGTAGATGATGCTTTGTTAAATTATTCCTAATGTATGTATATATTATTGATTTATTTTTGGAAGAAGACAAAATAGGACATAAAACCATAAGAGATGTTTGTGATTGTATATATATACAATACTAGATTATATACCCGTGAGCTTCACAGATTATGTATAAAATTTTATAATATATATTAATCATTAAAGTAAGGCAACATTTAATCAAATAAAAGTTTGAAATCACAAAGCTAACACATCGGCATAATATCGGGTCAGTTGATATTGAAGATTGAAAGATTATTTCATTTGACACAATAGCTCGAGTTATTATAAAAAATGAAATACAAAACACATCTATGAAACAAACAGAATCTATAAAAACTTGTCAGTTTCGGATTAAAACAATTTAACTATAATTGTCTGATGCAACAAAATACATACAGAAATACAAATTACAGGTAATGCGGTTGAATTGTTTGTGAAACAGCAAGAGAAGAAATTTGTTTGTATGTAACCAGCCAGTTAAAATACCTGTATGGATTCTCAGCCTTCAAACAAAGGACACACCCAAGCCAATATTCCAAGATAAAATGGTAGGAAATAAGGCTGCTTCATGTTGTCAGGCTATGCTCTTCCCATATTACTTATAGCATCATCTGCATTATTTATAGCTTCTTCGATATTCAACTGAAAACATAACTTTGTATTAGGATAAGAGCTTGCTGAAAATAATAAGTTATGCCTATGTATACACATTGAGTCTATTTGCTTATAGATGGGTTGATTAGAGTTGTATTTATCTTTCAGATAACTCGGTTGAAGAAATCAAAGATAATTATTAAGTTTTAACCACTACTACCAAAATCAAGAAGGTGGGTAAGACATATAAATGGCTAAATGCAATTCCTGGCGCATGAATACATTGAAAAAATAAACTGATGAATCAGCACAAATAGTCACCCCACTGTTTGCTAAAGAGTCGGACATTTTGATATTGAAGCACAAAAACATAGCAAAAGAGCTGGAGAAGGAGAATCAACTATAGTTAGTCTAAAAAACACTTACATAAAGACCAACATGTAATATCTTGCTCAATCTTTATAACTAATAGTCTAACACCACTTGATATACAATCATAATTACACAAATATAATCACACCTACACTAATCTTCATAAATAAAAGACAAAAGGAATAGTTGTTTAACTTGTTTTAATAAATAAAAATGATCCAAATCAACAATGATATCAGGTACAAGAAAGAATACCAATTGCGAATACACTTTGATGTCAAAAAGCATATGCTTCATCAATATTTTATTAAGGATAAAGTATTATTAAAAATTCAGAAATAGAATTATACCTGAAGTTCATGAAGAAGACAACCACATGTTGTTTTCACTTGCATAAGTGGAACTTTTGTGGGAGTAGACGCTGAGACAACAATTTAATGAAATTGGAAATCTAAAACTAAAAAAAATCACATCAATATGAAATTCAGGTCAAAGAGTACTCTCGAGTTTTAAAATTATGGATTTTTTTACAATCTAAACCTCGAGCAAGTATCTTGAATTTTGAAGAACAAAAATCACATCAATTTGAAATTGAAAATTTGGTAATTCGTGAAACCCTTATCTTTCTGTTTCATTTATAAATCAAACAAAGGGAGTATACAATCAATCTGACATGAAATGAGAATCAGCCATATAAGACTTGCTGATTTTAAGCATATGATTTCGATAAACTCGAAATCCCATCGTTGAGTATTAAGGAGTTTAAACAAACTTCAAACAATATCAAAATATAAAGCTTGGGTCTATTAGTCCATAAATAAAGCTTCAATTCCTCGAAGGAAATGAATTTGTGGTCTAATTAGGTAAAAAAAATTTGGGTATTCTAAGGCGTAAACAATTGTTAAACCATATGAGATGGAGAAGAAGTGGGTTAGGGGAATTTGGGCATACCGGTACTGCAAACGGAAAGAAAAATACCTGAGTAACCTTGTCAGTCCTATAAGACGGAGATACCGACCGAAAACCAACCACAGATCAAAGCGAGGCAAGAGACTACAAATCAAGCGGACAAAGAACCTACAGTCCTTGAGTACCTTTGTATGAGACATATCCACGTCTAAAAAAACACAAATCCGTATTTCCACAATCCAAGGCTTCAGGTTTAGAAAAGCTCATGATAACACTTAAAGGGTTGCAATAAAAAAAATGATTCACTGGAAGCTAGAATCGAACTCGGATGGGCCAGGTGGATATAGAGAGACAAAACCAGGTAGGCTGTTATCTTTCTTTGTTGTGTCTTTGAAGAACTAATTATATATATAAAAATTTTATTATAGGAATGGGCACAATCCCATAGGTAAGTTTGAGATTGTATATATATACAATTTGCCGTTAATATTTTTTTTTAATAAAAAGGGTCCCTAACGGTGGCCCAAAATTCATATGATCCTTACGACGCCGCTTCGCTTCAACGTTTCCGTCTCCGCTCTGAAATTGAAACCCAACTAACTGGAAGCATCCCCAAAATTACAATCGAACTCACTCAAGATGTCTGAATACGTTCCTTTCGAGATCCAATCGGAAATCATCAAACGCGTTCTTCCTGTCAAATCGTTGCTCCGTTTCAGAACCGTTTCAAAGCAATGGAAATCTCTCATCGACAGCTCCGAGTTTATCACCGATCACAGCATCAATCAATCCCATCAGCATCATCTACTGGTACGCTACGAAGAAGGATCTGATTTTGAGTATAAATACGAAGTAGGTCCCGTGTATAAATATGTTTCGATTGTGGATGATGATGATGATGATAGTTTCCCCAAACACAAATTCTCCCCTGTTGTTCCTCCTACTGTTAATCTAGTTAGTCATTGTGCTCATTTGCTCGATTCCTCTCACGGATTGGTGTGTCTGTACGGATATGAAGCTGATCACAAGATAATGCTTGCTATTTGGAATCCATCAATTAGGAAATCTGTTGGTCTTCGTATACAGTTATCGGATATATCAGTCACTCTTGGCTTTGGGGTCTGTCCTAAAACATATGACCCTAAGATTGTAATGATTACGTGTGCGTATAAAGTTGAACCTCAAGTATGGAAGGCAGAGGTTTTTACATTAAGCTCTGGGGATCGGAGAAGTATACCAATGAATATTCATTTCTCTAGAAGAACTTATTTTAAATCTAATAAGGTAGTTGTAAATGGGGTCATTTATTGGGCTGCTTATGATGCATCAAGAGTGTCTCGTGATCAGATTATTTCATTTGATTTGATAAGTGAAGAATTTGAAGAGGTTGACCTTCCGGACAGTTTGGCACGTGAAAATCTGTGCATGTCTAAGCTTAACAAGTCTCTTGTTGTGCTTCATTTAAATAAGGATGATGATTATAATGTATTTGAGATGGATTGCGATGTATGGATGATGATGATGAGGAAAAATGAGTTTGAAAAGCTGTTCACTATTGTTGTTCAAACATTTGATCATTGCAAACTTTACGGTGTGGTTGGATTTAGGAAAAATGGTCAGCCAATAAGGGAACAACCTTGTGGAGATTATGGCTCTTTAGGAACAACACTTGAAGCTTATGATCCCTCAACGAAACACACCTGTGATCTTGGGATTCATGTAGATTCTGATTTTGCACCTTTCATGATTACCTCGTACACTGAATCACTGCTTCTGCTTAATAATCACTCAGATTATATCATTCAAGATTATATCGTTCAAGGATGATGATGATGGTCGTGTTTTGTCAGGTATATGCATTATGTGAAACTTAGTTTTTCCATATTTCTTTCCTGTTTAAAAAGGCGGATTTTAGTACTAAATAATATTGGTTGAATCATCTTACCTTGTCTGTCTCCTGCTTCAAACTTCTGCTTGCTAGAACCATTTTTCATTTATGTTTCTTGTGTTTTCGTTTATTAAAAGACTTGCAAGTGAAATAAAATAATAATGGTATATTCCAGACAACCTGTTTTGATAACTAAGTTTGGTTATTGCAGTAGGAGCATGGGAAGGATGCATTCTCTACATGGGTCGTTCAATTATATATATTATGGTCCCTAAAGAAGGCTAACCATTTTTTGGAATTACAATGGTTTTTGGATCAGATCAAGATGCAATCCGGACCTTATTAACAGGTCCATCTTTTTGGACGGTTAGTCTATAGTAATCTACGGTTCCTTTAGTATTCCTTTAGTGTTATGTTTGACTGCGCGTGAAACGGGTTATGTCATTAGGAATTTTCTACTAAAGCTTTAATCCACAAATTATGTGATATAAGCAATCTTCAAGTGGTTGTTTGGTATGATGCCACTTAGTTTTTTGTGAGCTTTCTACCAACTAGTTAGCCTACATAAGATTTTTATTCTTACTAGTCTAGTCAACTAAATTTTATTTGGTGGAGTGGATATATCCTTGCCTTCCAATGTGGAGGTCACGGGTTCAAACCCCACCTGAGACAAAAAAAAGAATAAAAATTATAGAGGTGGGTCAGAGGTTTTACCACAGTCCCCTTATGACGGTGGGTTTCCTCTGGGATGAACGAGGGCGCCAGGTCACCTCACTTTCAGATTACTTGGTGAAAGAGATAACCTTATTGGCATTGTGGGACCCCGGGTGACCGGGGATTTTGCTGTTAAAATAAAGTAAATTTTGATTAGTAACTTATATTATTATATACTATTCTATTGAAAAAACTACGTATGCAGTATATTTTTGTCGATAGCTAGTTTCATAACGGTCTAAATTACGCTCCCAAACCAACCCAATACTAAGAGAAATTAAATATAAAATTTGAAATTTTTTTGACAGGTTTCTTTTGATTCAGTGTGAAGTTATAAATGATGTCTTATGAAGATGTGGCGGAAAATTAGACAATGGCTCCAAAATAAAAATAAAAACTAATAACTTGAAAGATTAATCATTCTAATGGCAGTCCATTATTACCTATCACAGTGGATTTTTTTTTAAGATATCACTTTATTTCATTCTGCTGGGAACATATTGATTATAAAGAGGGAGAAGAGTGAAGATGCTATTATTTTCATATAAAATTGGAGATGAGCAGTTATTTAGTATCTTTATAGCGTTTGAACTTGTAACATTGGTTAATGTATACGTACTTGTAGTCTGGTTCTTGTCGGCGGTGTTTACTGCATACATAGCCGCCTTCTTCAGGATCCATGGTCAGGGTGCAAACAGGACATGTTCAGTACCCCATGATTGGTTTTTTGTGAATGCGGTGAGGGCACCGTCACATGTGTAGACCATTCTCTGTATATGTATTTATTTCTTGCATTTACTTAATTTATCAGTGATTTGTATTGGATTTTCTAGAGTTGTTCCTTGCCTTATGTTCGCCGAGTTTCTGTTACAGCAGCTGTTATATCATCATTCTGTTTTTCTCGTATGGTTTCTCCTCCCCCTGTATTTTTTGGTTTGCTGTATCAATTTCATCGTTCATTGGTTGCCTGCTGTTGTACCTGCGGATGCAATAATTTTAGATGCCTTTTCTTTATCAGAATAACTGTTTAAATCTTTCTTACATTACTCTGAGTGTCCTGGCCATTTCCAACTCTGGTTCAGTTTCGATACGGCTTGCGGAGCTTGACTCTAGCTGCGATTTGCCTGCTGGTTTGAGCATTGGATTTGTTAGTGGTATTTATGGTTGTTTGTAAAAATGTAAGTGTTTGTGTGTCTTTCTTTTACTCACCTACGAATGTTGTTATTTTTAATGATTTAATTGCAACTATCACCTTGAATTTGCTCACTAACAACCTGTCAACGTCTAGTGATGCGTATGATTTGAATATATAAAAACGTGGTCAAGCTTTAAATGGTAAATACCAAGTGACCAAACTACACACCAGGGCAGTGAACCCGTCGTGTGCAGTACAGTGTTGGTAAGAACCGGATATCAATCCGTGGACGCGTGTGTAGTCTCCCGATACTGGATCTTTGCTAATATCTAACCGATGAAATTGAAATGGTGAACTAATAATGAAGACTAAGCTAAATAACTGAAACCGACAAAACAGCTAAAAACATGATAATATGATGGAAAATCAGAAAAAGGAATGCATCACCTAGACTCGACTCCTCTAGACTCACTAAGACCCTCGGAATGACTAATACCATGAACACTAACGTCTAATGTGGAAAACTGGACTACCTAGAACTATAGACACATCCCAAATAATCCGGAAATCCTAAATGAAGCACGGATAGCAAACCTGTGAAAACTGCCTGCCGGATAAGCTACTTCGGTCAAAGTCAACTAATCCTACATGAAATGGACAACTACCAGAGAGGTCTCTCCGAGCAATACCTAAATCATGCAATGATGATGATTCAAAAGGCTTATGACCTAGAAACCACTAAATATGAATAAGTAGGATTGAATCTTATGTTCACAAGCAATCTATCCTATTAAACAATGTAAAACAAGCTTCTAGCCTATGAAATGATTCGGTCAAACCTATCTCATAGAGATATTCACTAAATCAGCCCCCAATCATCAATGAACAATCAAGAAGGAGGTCTCCTAGCAAGCATTAAACCTTTGACTAATAAAAGTCAAACGGGTCAACAATGGATAAAGCAATTAACTAAGGTAGTTCTACCTAGCATGACAATTATCCACATGATTCAATGATTATAGAAACCAAATCAGCAAGCTTTATCCTTATAAACATTCAAAATCATCATCAAAAAGCAATTAACACATATTCATGGTAAAAGTCAAACCGAATGGGTCAAAGATCATCTAAATTCATCTAATCTAGGTAATACAAGATGAAATCAACCAAGAACCATGATTATAAATAGTAAAGTTTCGATCTTGGAAACATTCATCTTCAATAAACAAGAACAAATGAAGAAAATAGAGAGTTAGATGTTTTCCAAACCGAAAAAGTCTCCAAAATCTCTAATCTTTAGCCTCCAAAACTTGAATCTTGACCTCCTTGATCCTCCAAGTTGTTTCCAGATTTATTTTGTGGGTTTTTTAGGGTTTTTCGAGGCTTAGAATCCTGTAAAAGTCGGCTGGAAACGAATTTATACCAAAAAAAACGCGTCTGTCACGCATCAGGTAGTTGGGCTGGAGATTTGGGCCTAGAGAGGAACAATACAAAAGAAATTCAGACCAGAATTAAAGCAACATGAGCTGCTGGACTAGTGGCCAGCATCCTGCTCAATAACCAAGAGGACTGGGGTTCGAAACCCATGCCCTCCGAATGTTTTCTTTATTTTTCGCTGGGCTACTCCTGCTACTGGGCTGCTTCTGTTGGGCTGGTTTCGTTGCTGGGCCGAGAATGGAATGAAGACTGGGCCAGGCGATATTGGGCTGGACTGGAATGGATTTATTTATTTTTTTCTTTTTCTTTTAATTCTCCATAACTTTCACATCCGACCTCTGATTTCACTTCCGTTTTTTTCAGAATTCTTCTAAAATCATCACGAACACATCAACCACCTAGAATTCATATATAAATACCATTGAGCACCAAATTCATATAAATCACCATAAAACAATATTAAAACTAATTAAATGGGGAATGAATATATTTATCAATTTTAAGCCAAAAACCCACCAAATAACCTATAATTCAAATGTTAAGCAATTAAGCGCCAAATTTGAGAACTTTTAAATTAAAAATTCAAATAAACACCAAATTTAATATTTTTCAATTAAAGATCTATTTAAATGAAGGGGTTTTATTTATTTATTTTATGTATAAGATGTCACGCATCAAATATCCCCACACTTAAAGCTTGCTTGCCCTCAAGCAAAATCTCATGCAACACTTCCACAAGCCAATCGAAAACGCAACGTTCACCCAACCCAATGCAACTACTCAAGCCCACATGCATCCCCTAATCTCAAGATTTACACTTTCAAAAGATTGACAATCCAACAAACAATTATGACATTTTTATATAAGTATATGGAAATACCTACTAGATCGACACACATCAAGGTTCAATCAAACAAGCATCATACCCCTCACAATGATCACTCAACTCGGTGAAATTTAGTGGATAGATGATTAAAAGGATCATCGATTTAAGTGGATCACTCAAGGCCAAACATACACTTCATTGTCATAAGCTTGTATCGAAATCGCATCTCCACCAAACAACATAAAACCGAATATAAATCAAGAGGACTTTCAAAAGGGTTGTAACGTTAGGCTAGGGTTTAGGGTATGAAATGGGAATGTGAAAGTGGCGAAGTGTTTAGAAATCCGGAAAAGTTAATAAACAAACTAAAAGAAAAACTATTTACATAAATAACTCAAAGTCGGGTAATTTTGACCCGAACACACAAACTAAGAAAAACTATTTTTTTAGCTTTATCTTAGGTCTATGACCTCCAATAACGAGCTACAATTTTTCTGCATTTTTTTTTTCTTTTATTTCTTTTTTTTTCTTTCTTTCTTTTTTTTTTTTTTTTTTTTTTTTGCAATCTCATATGAATTCCTAGAATGGAGATTGAGTACTAGGAGAATCACATTTAATCACTAATTTTTTTTTTAACTAATATGACTTGATGAAACTAACCAATATATATATATATATATACACACAAAGTCCAAAACTAATCCGGATTCTTCACACAAGGGTCTAAGAACAAAAATAATGGCTAAACAAAAGGCTAAATGGGTCAAAAAGTGAGAAAATCAAACGAGAAGGAAAAAAAGCTCAACGGGTTTTCTAAGGGATAATGTTTTAGGGTAGGAAAAATGATAAGATCAAAGAAAAAGGCTAAGTCAAAGGGGGTGTAATCCTAATGCCTCTATTATTTCTATGCCCAATTTTAGTTCATGATCTCGACACGTATAAACAACACAAGTTCTAAAATGAAAGCGCATGATGGCATAACACTCAACCAAACGAAAGTGAGTAAAAAATGTAACATATAATGCAATTTAGGCTCAAATAACTCACGAAAACGGATGGAAAAGGGCTACCGATATGATGCAAGCTATCAATCCCCCATCCGATAGTTTCACTAAGTAAAGCATCCCATTTATTAATTTTATTTGAAAAACACTTGCTTGGAAATACTTTTTCAAGATACTCGAAGAAAAGGTTTTGACTAGAGACAAGCATCGTATACACAGGCGAGCAAAACGTCACGAATTACATCAACGGGCCCACTTCCATGTGCAAAAAGACGGGCAAAAATCCCAATTTCAACTAAAAACAGAGGGATATGATAAGAAAATTTTTAAAAAAAAATCACAATTTTAAGTAATTTCAGTTCAATTGACCCCCATCCCCACACTTAATTCGTACATTGTCCCTAATGTACGCTAAACAAAACAAAATAAAGGGGAAAGGGAACTGAAATACTCCCCTATCACTGTCATGTGCCAGTGTCTGGATGCTGAAAAATGAATCGAAACCAGCTCTTGACTGAACAGGTGCCAGAGCTGAATCCATAAATGCCAAAAATCCTCCACAATCAAAGTATGCATCATGAAACAGCTCTCGAACATGTGCCAAAACTGTACCGGCAAGACAAATGGTGAATCATGGTAGTTGGCGGTCCCGCGATGAATCTGGAAGAAAACATAACCCAAATGATAGCAGAAGCAATCGGCTTGCAAAATCTGGCAATTTTGAAAGATATTTGAAAATTTTGAGTTTTTTGGACAATTAATCGAATGCAGGCCGTTTGTTGTCAATTATGAAGTAGACGGCCGACATTGACCAAAAGTTAACAAGCCCGAGAAACCCTGATACGGACGGTTGATTGTCATTTATGAAGTGACGGTCCGTATCCCCAAAATCACAACCAAATCATGGAAGCACATTTGCGGACCGTGGAAATGGAGATTGAGTATCCGACGGCCCGCAATTGTGCGTTACCTACAAACCCGCGAAGCATAGCCAGAAATGATAAGTCAACGCAATGTCTAATCGTGGCATGCTTCCAAAAGAATCTGCAAAACTTGAAACAAAAACATAAAACAGAACAAGGAGAAATAAAATATAACTAAATTAAGAAAACTAACTAAAAGGAAATTAAACTACTAAAAGTTCAAACAAAGCATGAAACAAGCAAAATAAAGTAAACAAGTAGTCGAGTTGCCTCCCGAAATCGCTGAATTTATTAACGAGTCGTCAGCCGGACTCGAACCCGCGGTTAAGTCAACCGGGGTCATGGATGTGACCTCCCTCACTGCCAAAAATGCTCTCATCAGACCCATGCACGCGCCACTCTTCAAACAAGGGCTCGACTCCCTTATGTCTATCTCGCAAGTACATCGCATACATGTCGGTCACCCATGGACTATCACTCACTGAAGCCTTCACCTTCTTATCAGGCGGCTTTTTCTTCAATCTAACGCCTACTTCATCCCCACACTTCTTCTTTTGCGGGGCCTGAAATGATTTAGTCGACTTGATAAAAATTGAAGGTGGGTCGGGTGGGTGATCTTTAATTCCAATATAATGAACGACGGCCTGGTGATGTTTCTCCTGCTGCTCTTCCCTAAGCTGATCCCTAAGTCTCTCTGGATATGGAATATGAGGGATGTAGGGTCGCGGAACATATTTCTCAACTACTGGCTCCTCGGGTCGTGCTGTACTTGCTGGGCTTATCCTAGATTGCACCTGCCCAGGAACCTCTACCTCAATCTCCTCGTCTATCTCATCATCACTCTCCTCATCAACTGGCTCAGCACTGACCGCCGATTTTGGATCTGGAGTGGTGTTGTCATTCAGGTAAAAGATTGCATTCACGTATTGCTTAGGATATGACTGTGTGTTCCCTGGCAATCCTCCTGGTTTTCCCTCACTTGATTTCGAGAGCTGGCCCACGGTTCTCTCCATATTAAGCAAATGAGTTCCTAAATTACTTAACTCTTTGGCCACCATAGCTATGTCCTGCTCAGTCCTCGAAATCCTCTGATCATTCTGCTGTGAAGTTTTATCATTCTGCTTGATAAACTGAGACATCATGTCGGTTAAATTCTTTAAACCTGAATCATCTGTCGGTGTCTTTTTGCTAACCCCTGGGTCATAGAAACCCTGTTGCCTCGGTGGCGGTCTCGGCTGAAATCTTGCGGGATTAGAACTGTTAGGCCTCCACCCCGTATTGTAATTATACGCATTGCTGGGTGGTGGGCGGGCCTGGCCGGACATGAAATCAGACTGATCGTGGAAATCGGTGCTACCCCCGATAGGACAACGTGTAATGTCGTGGGGTCCTGAGCATAGCTCGCAGTACTTCACCTGCTGCTCCATCACCTGCATTTTGGCTATTTTCTTCGATAACGCCTCGACCTGCATGGATAGAGCTGTAATAGGGTCAACCTGGAGGACTCCTCTCTGTTGGGTCATCTTACTCGGCGTGCTCGACCATTGATAATCGTTTAAAGCAAGCTCCTCAAGTAACTCTTGCGCCTCCTCGGGCGTTTTACTGCTTAATGTCCCACCAGCTGACGTGTCGACCGTATGTCGTGTGAGTGGATGTAAACCGCTGTAGAAAATCTGCAGCTGCTGGTGTAGCTCAATGCCATGGGATGGACATTTTCTCAACAACTCTCTAAATCGCTCCCATGTCTCGTATAAACTCTCCGTGTCATCCTGAAGGAATGAATAAATTTTGTTTCTAAACATCGCAACCTTCGATGGAGGGAAATACTTTGAGATGAATTTCTGTGTTAAAATAGCCCATGACGTGATAGAACCAGGCGGGAGAGACTGAAGCCACGCCTTCGCTGCACCGCGAAGGGAAAATGAGAATAATCGCAACTGGATTGCCTCTGCGGGGACCCCCTTAAGTTTGAAAGTGTCGCAAATTTCAAGGAAGTTCGCGATGTGGGTCATCGGGTCATCATTAGGTAACCCGTCAAACTGAACATAGTCCATAATCAGAGTGATGACCTGAGGCTGAATCTGGAAGTTATTCACGTCCACCGGCGGACGGATAACACTCGGCAACGTCCCATCGATGTTGGGACGAGCGTAATCTGCAAGCGTGCGCCTCTGATCTGCAGGCACGGCCATCGGCACTGGTAATGCGCCCTCCACGTGCCGAAGATGATGGAAAACTATTTCTGGCTCACATAACGGTGAAAATCGGCTCTGTCGGCGACGTATGCGCATAAACAGACAGAAAAGCGATAAAAACAACGAAACAGAAACAGAAAACGAAAAAAAGCTAACCTAAAAGTCTAACTAACACGAAAAGAAAACACAGAATAATAAAAACTAACTAACAGCTAAAATACGCAAAGAAAACAAGTAAACAGATAAA
The DNA here is from genome assembly GCA_039602395.1 of Deinandra increscens subsp. villosa. Classification (NCBI taxonomy): domain Eukaryota; kingdom Viridiplantae; phylum Streptophyta; class Magnoliopsida; order Asterales; family Asteraceae; genus Deinandra; species Deinandra increscens. Next base: position 493,968 of record JBCNJP010000003.1, on the reverse strand, counting down.
GCAAACAAGTGGTTAAACTACTAGCTCGGATATTTCTCGGAATCTGACGCGTCCCCGGCAACGGCGCCAAAAACTTGATGCGTATGATTTGAATATATAAAAACGTGGTCAAGCTTTAAATGGTAAATACCAAGTGACCAAACTACACACCAGGGCAGTGAACCCGTCGTGTGCAGTACAGTGTTGGTAAGAACCGGATATCAATCCGTGGACGCGTGTGTAGTCTCCCGATACTGGATCTTTGCTAATATCTAACCGATGAAATTGAAATGGTGAACTAATAATGAAGACTAAGCTAAATAACTGAAACCGACAAAACAGCTAAAAACATGATAATATGATGGAAAATCAGAAAAAGGAATGCATCACCTAGACTCGACTCCTCTAGACTCACTAAGACCCTCGGAATGACTAATACCATGAACACTAACGTCTAATGTGGAAAACTGGACTACCTAGAACTATAGACACATCCCAAATAATCCGGAAATCCTAAATGAAGCACGGATAGCAAACCTGTGAAAACTGCCTGCCGGATAAGCTACTTCGGTCAAAGTCAACTAATCCTACATGAAATGGACAACTACCAGAGAGGTCTCTCCGAGCAATACCTAAATCATGCAATGATGATGATTCAAAAGGCTTATGACCTAGAAACCACTAAATATGAATAAGTAGGATTGAATCTTATGTTCACAAGCAATCTATCCTATTAAACAATGTAAAACAAGCTTCTAGCCTATGAAATGATTCGGTCAAACCTATCTCATAGAGATATTCACTAAATCAGCCCCCAATCATCAATGAACAATCAAGAAGGAGGTCTCCTAGCAAGCATTAAACCTTTGACTAATAAAAGTCAAACGGGTCAACAATGGATAAAGCAATTAACTAAGGTAGTTCTACCTAGCATGACAATTATCCACATGATTCAATGATTATAGAAACCAAATCAGCAAGCTTTATCCTTATAAACATTCAAAATCATCATCAAAAAGCAATTAACACATATTCATGGTAAAAGTCAAACCGAATGGGTCAAAGATCATCTAAATTCATCTAATCTAGGTAATACAAGATGAAATCAACCAAGAACCATGATTATAAATAGTAAAGTTTCGATCTTGGAAACATTCATCTTCAATAAACAAGAACAAATGAAGAAAATAGAGAGTTAGATGTTTTCCAAACCGAAAAAGTCTCCAAAATCTCTAATCTTTAGCCTCCAAAACTTGAATCTTGACCTCCTTGATCCTCCAAGTTGTTTCCAGATTTATTTTGTGGGTTTTTTAGGGTTTTTCGAGGCTTAGAATCCTGTAAAAGTCGGCTGGAAACGAATTTATACCAAAAAAAACGCGTCTGTCACGCATCAGGTAGTTGGGCTGGAGATTTGGGCCTAGAGAGGAACAATACAAAAGAAATTCAGACCAGAATTAAAGCAACATGAGCTGCTGGACTAGTGGCCAGCATCCTGCTCAATAACCAAGAGGACTGGGGTTCGAAACCCATGCCCTCCGAATGTTTTCTTTATTTTTCGCTGGGCTACTCCTGCTACTGGGCTGCTTCTGTTGGGCTGGTTTCGTTGCTGGGCCGAGAATGGAATGAAGACTGGGCCAGGCGATATTGGGCTGGACTGGAATGGATTTATTTATTTTTTTCTTTTTCTTTTAATTCTCCATAACTTTCACATCCGACCTCTGATTTCACTTCCGTTTTTTTCAGAATTCTTCTAAAATCATCACGAACACATCAACCACCTAGAATTCATATATAAATACCATTGAGCACCAAATTCATATAAATCACCATAAAACAATATTAAAACTAATTAAATGGGGAATGAATATATTTATCAATTTTAAGCCAAAAACCCACCAAATAACCTATAATTCAAATGTTAAGCAATTAAGCGCCAAATTTGAGAACTTTTAAATTAAAAATTCAAATAAACACCAAATTTAATATTTTTCAATTAAAGATCTATTTAAATGAAGGGGTTTTATTTATTTATTTTATGTATAAGATGTCACGCATCATCTAGCATCTCTGTAGCAACCTAAATCTTGTTGCCACTTTTATAGGACAACATAGAGAAGTTGCTAACACTTCTATCCCTTTAAAACGACAATTGATACAGTTTGAATTCCTCTTTTCCTATTGTTATTAATAATAGACACCGAGTGTTCTGATTTCAAGCAATTCCTTTGAGCAGGAGGGGTGTACTACGTGAAATAAAGCTGCTTGATTGACACTCAATTGGAAAGGCTACTTGTCCTCTAATATCTCACTCCCATCAGTATCTACAAATTACATTTATGTTTTTGTGAAATGATCCGGCTGTTGTAATTATCTTCTTGAGAACCCTTACCTTCATACAGAATTTCATCTTTTTTAAAACCACATATAAAATCTATAAGTATTCCTTGACTACATCAAAAAACTCGTCCATAAAAATAGTACCTCAATTTTTCTATATGTGAACATCCAATATCATTGGGGGGTCTGAGAATGTGCGAGATGTATGATGAAACATAACTCATCGCTCATGATTTTAAAAAAATTATATATATATATATATATATAGGTAAAAGATCCGTGTAGACCCCTTATTTTTCGTAGACCCCGTAGACCCCTTATAAAACTCAATAAAACTCATTAAAACTCACTAAAAATAAAACTCAGTTTTGTTAATTTAGTTTTTTTTATTTGCGATAAGCTTTTAAAAACAAAAAAAGACAATTAAAAAAAAGAAAAACAAAAAACATTAAAAATTGAACATTTTAAGACAATGAGTTTTAAAAATCAATGAGTTCAAAACTCAATAAACTCAATAAAACTCAGTGTTGCGTTTAAAACTCATTATTTTAAAACTCATTGTCTTAAAATGTTCGATTTTTAATGTTTTTTGTTTTTTTTTAATTTATTTATTTATTTTTTTGGTTCTTAAAAGCTTATCGTAATAAAAAAAACCAAATTTACAACACTGAGTTTTATTTTTATTGAGTTTTATAGGGGTCTACGGGGTCTACAAAATTTAAGGGGTCTACACGGAACCCTTCCCTATATATATATATATATATATATGTGTGTGTGTGTGTGTGTGTATGTATGTATGTATGTATAAAGGATCAAGGGGGAATTACATATATCCCCCTACTTTGAATAAAAATTGCATATTTTTCCAAAATACAAGTTTTTATTGAATAATGTACAATGTTCTTAAAACATGATTTGGGGAAATATACAATTTCTCAACTTTAGAGACAGAAATATGCAAATGCCCCAAGGATCAAATGCAAACCACCTTGAATTGTGAAAACTTGACAAACCAGTTTAAACCATTGATCTATGTGATCCAATGTTTGTTATTATTCATATCATTTTTTTTTAATTCCCCAAAGTTTGTGTCTTTCCCCCCAAAGAGTAGAATTGGAAAAGAAAAGAATATTATTTTTTCTCTTTTCAGAAACAACATCAATGTTATCATCCCTCAATTTAAAAACTTTGACACAACTCTCATCTTCTCCAAACCTCCATAGCCACATACCACCTCCATGATTGCCTACCATCACCGCCACCAGCTTCCGCCACCACCAACACATTATCATCTCCATTTTGCAAATCTTGCATATATGTTGTTCCCTAAAGTCAACCCAAACGTTATCTAAGATTGTTGACTTCCCTAAAGTCAACCCCAGAGAGAGATTAATTTAAAGGGTCATCCTATACTTACACCTCTTGACTTATTTCTACACCCCTTTACGGGGTCGTAAATTAATTTACGGGGCTATAAACATTTTACGGGGGCGTAAACTAATTTACGGGGTCGTAAAACGCTAATTTCGAGGAATTCAGAGATTCCTTGACTGATTTGATTGTATTACGGGGGTGTAACAAAACTTACGGGGCCGTAAAGTTTAAAAGTTGTGCAAAATGCGTTTCAACCCTTGCCGTCTTTTCAAGTCTTTTCAATGAAAAACTTATTGACTTGATCAAATTGCTATAAGAAGGCGTCTTGCAAACTATAAGAATTCATAAGAACAAATCTTGCCTCCAACCGTGCAAATTGTGTAAATTGTCTCGTTATATCCCGAGGTTATTAATCAATAATGTCGTACTGGGATATGCTTTTTCCTGCAGACTCATCTTCTACCAACCAGGTAATTATTATTATTATCATTACCGTATACTTATTAGTATTATTACTATACTTATTGTTTGAGTAATTTTTAGACTACGTATTTATATTTATAGAATTATTATAATTTTATTATATTTATTTGATTATTATTATTAATATTATTGTTAGAATTATTAGTATTAACTTCAGATTTAATATTATAAAAAAAGAATTATTATTATTATTATTATTATTATTATTATTATTATTATTATTATTATTATTATTATTATTATTATTATTATTATTACGGGGTAGTACAATGTGGTAGATAAAAAAACAAAAAAAAAATTAAATTTACGGGGGCATAAATGTATTTACGGGGCTGTAAAGGGGTGTAAATTTAGGATTTCCGACATTTGACTGGTCAACAGTCAGAAATTTTATCTTTTAGCTACACAAGGGCGTAAATACATTTACGGGACCGTAAAAGAGTGTAAAAATAGAATGAAGGGGTGTGAGTATAGAATTTACCAATTTAAAACACCTTAAACTATTAAACAGTATCATTAAAAATTAAAAATAAGAAATAAACAAATTCGGAAGATGCACGTGTGTTCCAGATGGACGCCATGCATTTCAACTTGTACATGAGGCTGATGAATTCTGGTTGACCCAGGACCCAAACTAAGTCCAATATGATGATATCCGGTCCCCCAAAACTCATATTCGCTTTTACTTTCCTGTCTCCATTTTGAAACCCTAACTATACGCATCGCCAGAATCAGATGTCTGCAAATATTCCTTTCGAAATCCAATCGGAAATCATCAAACGTGTTCTCGCTGTCAAATCCTTGCTCCGTTTCAGATCCGTCTCAAAGCAATGGAAATCCCTCATCGATAGCTCCGAATTCATCACCGATCACTGCGTCAACCAGGCTCATCAGCATCACCTACTGGTACGCTACGAAGTACATTCTGAGTATAAATACAAAGTAGGTCCTGAGTATAAATATATTTCGATAGTGGATGACGATGATAGTTTCCCCCAACAAAAGTTCTCCCCTGTTGTTTCTTCCACTGTTAATCTAGTTAAATATCCTCGTTTGCTCGATTCCTCTCACGGATTGGTGTGTTTGTACGGATGTGAAGCTGATCACAAGATTATTGTTATTTGGAATCCATCGATCAGGAAATCTGTTGGTGTTCGTATAGAGTTATCGGGTAGATCAGCCAATTTTGGCTTTGGGGTCTGCCCTAAAACCTATGACCCTAAGATTGTAATGATAACGCGCTCGTACCAAATTGAACATGTTACTTGGAAGGCGGAGGTTTTTACATTAAGCTCCGGGGCTTGGAGAAGTATATCAATTAATCTGCAATTCTCTAGAACAACTGAATTTAAATGCAATAGTCCCGTAGTTGCAGATGGGGTCATTTACTGGGCTACTTATGATACATCAAACGTGGATCGTGATCGGATTATTTCATTTGATTTGATAAGTGAAGAATTTGGAGAGGTAGACCTTCCGGATAGTTTGGCACGCGGAAATGTGATCTATAAGCTTAACAAGTCTCTTGTTGTGCTTCATTTCGATGATGATGATGATGATAAATTTGAGATGGATTGCGATATATGGATGATGATGACGAATAATGGGTTTAAAAAGCTGTTCTCTGTTGGTGCTGAAACATTTGATCGTTGCAAACTTTATGGCGTAGTTGGATTTAGGAAAAACGGTCAGCCGATAAGGGAACACCCGTGTGGGGATTATGGTTCTTCAGGAACAAGGCTTAAAGCTTATGATCCCACAACAAAACATGTCTGTGATCTTGGGATTCATGTAGATTCTGATTCTGCGCATTCCATGATTACCTCGTACACTGAATCACTGCTTCTGCTTAATAATCACTCAGATTATATCATTCAAGGATGATGATCGCCGTGTTTTGTCAGGTATTTGCATTTTGTAAATCTTAGTTTTTTCATATATCTGTCCTGTTTAAAAAGGCGGATTTTATTCCTAAATAACATTGATTGAGTCATCTCACCTTATGTGTCGCAAGAAGTTTATATAACTCTTTGTCTCCATCTACCAACTAACAAGCCCGGCGACATGTAAGTCTCCTGCTTCAAACTTGTGCTTACTAAGTTACTAGAACCACTAATCATTTATGTTTCTTGTGTTTTCATTTATTAAACTACTTGGAAGTGAATAAAATATTGGTATATTCCAGAAAACCTGTTTTGATAACTATATTTGGTTATTGCAGTAGGATCATGGGAAGGATGGATTCTCTACATGGGTTCTTCAGCTATATATATATATTATTGGCACTAAGAAGGCTTACCATTTTTGGAATTACAATGGTTGTTGGATCAGATCAAGATGCAATGCGGACCTTATAAACAGGTCTATCTTTTTGGATGTTTAGTCTATAGTAATCAATGGTTCCTTTAGTGCTACGTTTGACTGTGTGTTTCACGGGTTGTCATTAGGAACTTTCTACTATAGCTTTAATCAACAAATTATGTGATATAAGCGATATTTAAGTGGTTATTTGCTATGATACCAGTGAATTTTGTGGGAGCTTCCACCACTAAGTTAGCGTACACAAATTTTTTGTTCTTACTTGTCCAAGTAAATTTTACTTAGTAACTTATATTATTATACTATTCTATTGAAAAAAGATTACTCCAACCATTATGTGAGATTTGATTCAAACATGTGGTATATAAAGCTGATCAATTACAATTAGCAATTTATTCATTTTTTGCTCTGATATCTTTTTTGTACATGATTACTCTCTTATGACTGTGTCGCGATGGTTCACAGTAGAAAAAACCGGATTGGGAACAAAATATAGTTTGTACTTTGTAACCGGGAATATGAGCCAATTTTGAAAACTGTTTGGTTGAACCTGGTTAGGAAGCAGCCGAACTGTAGTGGTAAATTTTTTTGCAACCATATCCTTTAAGCATATTCAAACCTGACCAAAACACGGTTTTAAACTTGATCATCGCATACAGATTTAAGAAACTAGTTTTTGACTAAAATTGACCCTAAATGGAGATCGTATATTCCTACTTTCACTTGTATTAACTTGAAACAATGGCCTACTAATTCATCTGATGAGGGAGTAGGCTCACTGTTTAGAGTTTTAAATCTGCAAATTAAGCTTATGGTTACTCATATTTTCAAGAGTGTTGTTGAATGGTATTTGTTTGATGTGAGTATCTAGATTATTAGACAATATTGCTGGGATGAAGATATTGTTAGTCAAATTTGGGTTCATGATAGATTAGTTGTCACATGATTAAGAAGTCTGTTAATAGTGGTGATGGTGGTTGGACTTGGTTATATTTGTTTGGGGGCTTTATATGTTTTTTTGGATATGTACTACCACTCTGGATAGTATGCTTGGGATAAATCTTAGGTTTGGGAAGTGTCCAAAAATATAACATTTATTTTTCCTTCCTTATTTTTATTTGTTTGAAATAAAAATTTTGCCGGGCTTTGCCCTTGAAAGAAATTTTTTTGACCCAAAACGTCCAGGTTTCGACTCAACTGGTTTGGATAAAAACCCTTATGTGTGCATCTCGCCACCTCTAACTCCAAGATGATAGGTTGTTCGGACTCGCTTGATCTGTGTAGAAATCAATGTTTTTCTTTCTTAATTTTTAACAATTTGCACAATTAAATTGATATAAGCTTGTAAATGAGATCTTGAAAAGATAATTAGAATGAAGATATGAGATAAATCAAAGTAAATTCATTTTTCTTATAAAATTAATTGGAAATTAAAAGACCGTCGTTAATTGGAAATTAAAAGACCGTCGTTAACTGCCATTTAAAAACCTAACGGTCCGTCGTTACAATTTTTTTTTTTGGTGACTGGACATCACAGTGGCATCTTATACGACACATTTTTGATGACCGGGTTTAAACACATTGGTTTTTAAGGATTTTGTTTATGTTTTAGTGCTATGAAGAAATATTTATATTTGATTGTAGAAGAAATTGTGTTTGATGGTTGTTTTTCTAGAAAACTTTTCTTCACAAACATAAAAAAAAACATGTCGTATAAAAGTCATTCTAATGGTGAATTGCTTGCTTAGTTACTCAGTTAATAAAAAATAATGGTGAATTGCTTAGTTACTCAGTTAATCAAAAATTAAAAATCTTTTACACCCGTTATGTTTTTTGAAATGGTTAGTGGTATACACTAGCAACATGTTTCACATCGTATGGTTTAAATAAATAATGTGGTTCGTGGTTTGCTTGCTACTATTGGTCCCTCTTTACAAATAAAAGAAAGTGAGGAAAACATATCCAATCATTTATTCGGACTTACCTATGACCCGACCCATATTTTATTTATGATATCCAGGCCCAAAACCCATATCCCTCTATGTCCATCCGTTTTCCCAAAATTCATATCCACCCTTATTTTTCCATCTCCGTTTGAAATCCTAACCTCACTCTACGCAATGCATTCCCAAAATCACAATCGTACTTGCTCCCTCAACATTCCTTTCGAAATCCAATCGGAGATCATCAAACGGGTTCTCCCTGTGAAATCGTTGCTCCGTTTCAGATCCGTCTCAAAGCAATGGAAATCTCTCATCGACAGCTCCGAGTTTATCGCTGATCACAGCGTCAAACAGGCTCATAAGCATCATCTACTGGTACGCTACGAAGTAGATTTAGAGTATAAATATGTTTCGATTGTGGATGATGATAGTTTTCCCCAAAACAAATCATCCCCTGTTGTTCCTCCCACTCTTAACCTAGTTGACCATGCTCGTTTGCTCGATTCCTCTCACGGATTAGTGTGTTTGTACGGATATATCGATAGGAATATTATGATTGTTAATTGGAATCCATCAATCAGGAAATCTGTTGTTGGTGTTAGTGTAGAGTTATCGGGTAGATCAGCCACTATTGGCTTTGGGGTCTGTCCTAAAACCAATGACCCTAAGATTGTAATGATTACTCGTTTGTTTGACATGGAGCCTAGTAGTTTGAAGGCGGAGGTTTTTACATTAAGCTCCAGGTCTTGGAAAATTATATCAATGAATAATATTCATTTATCTGAAACAACTCATTTTAAATTTAAGAAGGTAGTTGTAGATGGGGTTATTTATTGGGCTACTTATGATCCATTAAAGGAGACTCGTGATCGGATTATTACATTTGATTTGATAAGTGAAGAATTTGGAGAGGTAGACCTTCCGGATAGTTTGGCACGTGGAATTCTGTGCATCTCTAAGCTTAACAAGTCTCTTGTTGTGCTTCATTTCGATAATGATGATGATGAATTTGAGACGAATCATCGCGATGTATGGATGATGACGAAAAATGGGTTTGAAAAGCTGTTCTCTGTTGATGTTCAAACATTAGATCATTTCAAACATTATGACGTAGTTCGGTAGTTGGATTTAGAAAAAATGGTCAGCCGATAAGGGCACACCCGTGTGGGGATGATGGTTATTTAGGAACAACACTTGAAGCTTATGAACCCTCCACAAAACATACTTGTGATCTTGGGGTTTTTGTAGATTCTCATTCTCTGCCTTTCATGGTTACCTCGTATACTGAATCACTACTTCTGCTTAATAATCACTCAGATTATATCATTCAAGAATGATGATGATGATGATGATGATGATGATGATGATGGCGGCCGTGTTTTGTTAGGTATTTTCATTTTGTGAATCTTAGTTTTTCATATTTCTGTCTTGTGTGTCGTAAGAAGTTTATATAACTCTGTCTCCATCTAACCAAGTAACCAACCCGGCCACATGTAAGTCTCCTGCTTCCAACTTGTGCTTACTAGAACCACTTTTCATTTATGTTTCTTGTGTTTTCATTTATTAAACTACTTGCAAGGGAATAAAATAATGGTATATTCCAGACAACCTGTTTTAATGACTATATTTGGTTATTGCAGTAGAAGCATAGGAATGATGCATTCTCTACATGGGCCGTTCAATTATATATATTATTGGTCCTAAAGAAGGCTAACCGTTTTTGGAATTACAATGGTTGTTGTTGTGCGTATGTCGTTCGTGTGGCGTTTAATTTTCATCTAGCGTGTGTTTATTCTTTTTTTTTTTTTTTTCCATTCCTTGGGAGGTTAGGTAGTTCTTATACTGGGTGAAAAATTTAATGGCAGTATGTCCTAAGGATAAATATGTTGGTGTGGTTATTCTGTTTGACAATGGGCAGTGGTGAAGATGGTGGTGTGATTGGATTTTTAAATTTTTACATGCATGCATATATGTTGAGTGTATGTGAAATCTGGTGGGTATGTGCTGCCAAAGGAGACAAATGGCGGGGTTATTTTGGAAACTTCTTTATGGAGGTGGGTCCAATTCAAATATGGGGGGGGGGGGGGGGGGGGGGACTAGTGTGAAGCTTTAAGGAAGCCTACTAAGGCATTAGGCATGTGCTTTTTGCAACTGGTTCTATAAAGCATTTTAGATGGGGAATTGGACTAGTTTTAGTTCAACATCAGTGGGGTATTTGTCATCCTCCATTCTCGAACTTTGTAATCTTTTTCTAACACCTGCTAGTTTTATAAAATTGTTGACTGTTTAAAAAATTATAATTTTAAAGTCTTGCTTCTTTATGAAGCCTTCATGCTTAAAAGAATGTTAACATGACAGTGTTTGTTATGCTACTATGTATTAGTGGTGAAACAACATGAGGATTCAATTCGTCGTATGAATCGTCCTTCTTTGTTGGAACCAAACTTTGATTTCGTCTATGAGGCCCTTAGTTTGTGAATTTGTGATTTCAAATTGCTTGTAAAGCATGCAGCGTCCAGCGACTATAGTTGTCTATATTGTCTATGCGTACTGGGCCGGGTATAAAACTAGTTATATTTTATTGTTAAAAGGCCAAGTGAGTAAAATTACGGAGGAATAATAGTTGAATAACGTATATGTCAAACAAGTTAAAACATCGCCTACTTAGGAAGTTAGGATGTGATCAACCGCTTCATTCACATCACCACACATCACACATCACATATGTTAATGAAATTATTACATCATTCGCATAGAGAAGATGAAAAAGATCACATCAATTCACATCGTCAGTTCGTCACACATCACACATCCTATTTGTTAATAAAATTATTACATCATTCGCATAGAGAAGATGAAAAAGATCACATCAATTGTTGATATAAACTAAAAAGAATATGTCAAATAGAAACTTAGGGTCTCAAGTGTTACAAACCAAAACTTAACCAATAAAAAAGACAATAAAATAATTTCTCAATAACTAATAAAACATAATCAATTGTTTGATTTTTTTTTAAAAAGCAAGCTATTAATCCTATCATGTTAAAACTTTTAATGCTTTTTTACCCTCCCTTATTTTGACTCTACTCGTTTTTACACAACTTCCCAGCTAAAAAAATCTTAGATCCGCCACTAGCTTTATGTAATATTCTTGTTCCGTTAATCAGCTTCGGGTTGATTTGGTTGCGGTAAAGTATATGAGTTCCGTTTAAAAAAAAAAACAAAAACATCATGGCACATTGTACATTTTTTTAGATCAACATCATCTAATTTACTCTTATTAAGTACCATAATCATACACCATGGCAATAAATATCTTATAATAATCTTATAACCTTAATTATCATTGTTTAAACCCGGTATGAAGCCCAATATTATAAGTCTAGCTAGCTAGCCCTAGGTCGCCGTTTCAAACTTTCAATCTCTTTTACAAAACCCTAAGAACGACTACAAGCTAGCATCCCCATAACGAGCTCAAGATGCCTGTATACGTTCCTTTCGAAATCCAAGCGGAAATCATCAAAAGGGTTGTTTGTGTGGAATCTTTGATCCGTTTCAGATCCGTTTCAAAACGATGGAAGTCTCTGATCGAAAGCTCTGAATTTATCACTCATCACACCCTCAACCACATGACTGATACGCATCATCTGCTTGTAAGGTACCGCAATGTATATTCTGCTTATGATGATTATAAGTTTGTTTCGATTGTTGATGATGATAGTTTCCCCCAACACAAGTTCTCCCATGTTGTTTCTCCCACCATTAAGAAGCTCGTTGGCTTTGAATCCATGCTCGATTCTTCTCACGGGTTGGTGTGTTTGTACGGATATGATTCATGTGATGTTACTAAACTGAAGAATATTATTGTTCTTTGGAATCCAGCAATCAGGAAATCTGTTGGTATAACTTTGCCACGTAAACCATTCGCCATTGGCTTTGGGGTCTGTCCTAAAACTATCGACCCTAAGGTTGTTAAGATTACATGTTCATATAAAATCCAACTTGTTGATTGGAAGGCGGAGGTTTTTACATTAAGCTCTGGGGCTTGGAGAAGCGTATCAATTAATATGCATTTGTCTACATCAACTCAGTTTAGATTTAGATCCAATCAAGTAGTTGTAGATGGGGTTATTTATTGGGCTACTTGTGATTCGCCATATGATTTGATATCTCAACGGATTATTTCCTTTGATTTGACAAGTGAAAAATTCGATGAGGTAGCCCTTCCAGATGGATTGAGAAATGGAAATCTGGGCATCTCTAAGCTTAAAGAGTCGCTTGTTGTGTTTAATACCGATGAATATGAAGAAACATGTGATGTATGGATGATGATGAAAAATGGGTTTGCAAAACTGTTCACTACTGGTTCTGGAGCATATGATGTTTGCGGGATTTATGAGATAATTGGATTTAGGCAAAATGGTCAGCTAATAAGGGAACACTCGGTTGAGCATGATGGTTCTTCGGTAACAAAACTTGAAGCTTATGATCCCTCTACAAAGGATAGCACGGATCTTGGGATTTATCTACCTAATGATTCTGATCCTTATGGTCAGTGGAGTATCATGCTAACCTCGTACACAAAGTCACTACTTCTGATTAATCATTCCGAGTCTATCATTCAAGGATAATAATGAAGATGATGATGGGGATGGACATTTTTCTTTATGCATATGCACTTTATGAATCTTAATGTTTTTTTTTTTTGTTTTTTTTTTTGTCTTGTTTGAAAGAATGAGATTTTATTACTATATAACATTACTAGGTTTGTAACCCGTGTGTTACACGGGATACATAAGTAAGTATTGTCAAACACAAAGTTAGCGATATAATTTGATGTGAAGAAATCGTAATGTTTTACAAATATCTCAAAACTTTGTATACAATATTTAATGTTTTGTTGGTAAGAGATTACCATCCTCGTCTAAGATTAAAAGTTTTTATGGTTACTTTATGCTCAAGCAAGATGCAATATACAGATATTTTTTTTTACGATTACTCTATGCTCAAGCAAGATCCAATATACAAATAAATGATTCCGGCTCTACTCTTTACCCTATAGACCCTTATGATATAGGGTTGACAAATCTAAAATAAATATTTCATAACTGTAAATAATTTTTAATATAAATAAATTTACAAATTTAATGAAATACAGGAAAATAAAATAAAAAGTTGACCCATACATAAAGGTATAAAATGACTGACAAATTCGTAAAAATTTCCTTGTACACAACAATGGCCGTTTTATTTATACATTTAACACAAAAGTCAATACCAAATTTGTCTTTAACCCTACAATGACATAGAAGTTAAATTTTGTAAAATTTCGTCATGAAGGCCACAAAAAAGCGACATTTCCTTTCTGTTACAACCTGTCTATAACAAAGTAAATTTATCAATATAATTTAAACCAAAAATTGCAACTACTAAGAAAATAACATGACTAAATACTGTAGGAATCAAAATGGTGGAACATAAAATTTTTAAAAGAAACCTTGTGTAGTAACTCTTTCCAATCAAAATCAATCTTCTCATTCAATTGCAATCCATACTCCCTTGCATCCTTCACGAGCTGAAACAGAGATGAGTAAAAGATATTTATTTATCTCTAATGAAAACAATAAATAAGTAGTTAATTATCACCAAAAATATAACCATCATCACCCAGAAAGTACAAACTGTCAACTAAAAAACTATCTTTAGGCAAATCAACATTTGTACATTATAATGCCTCTAGAGTAAAAGCAAACGTCTTTACAACCTACATAGTGATTAGGAAATAATATCAATCTCAATTCTAAGTCTCAGCATCCTACTATCAATCGGTATTACTGAACTAATAACAACACAAGACAACCCATAATGAAAGGCGATTAATGTTACATTTAAAAATGTATAGTTACAAATACGAAAACCTATAATGAAAGACGATTAATGTTACATTTTATAGCCACAAATACGAATTACAGATCTTTGAAAACTTCTTTTTTTACAAATGAATTTGTGAATTAGTTTGATTTGGAAATCAAAACTTGTACATCAACAATCAAACACATGCCAACTGTTACAGTTCTTACTTCTTTTTGTTTGATTGTTTTCCTATTTCCATTTACACCTTTAAGAGTAGTAGTATAACAGAACATAATTACATTTACATCAGACAAGTTTTAATAAAGAGGAGCTAGCAAGATGCTAGATTAGAGAGCAAATAATCATTGATAACAATACACTATCTTTTATGTCCTTAACTTAGTAATGTTACATAGTTATATGTTGCTTTTTCATTTTTTGAAACTTAAACTCTTCACTTGAATCTTAACCTTAGGGCATACAAAAAGGGAAAATCAACCCTTTCCAAAGTTTTCGTGCTTCGGGTATATTTGAGTACTCTTTAAGTGTTTCTCGTTCAGTATAGAATGTTGAAATATTAAGGCTTTTTACTCAAATGGAAGCTAGTGCAGGATATGGTTTTAATTTGATACTGATTAAAAATTGTTTACTTTTTGGACTTGTAAGCTGTTACAAATGTATTCATTGCCCCTAAGTAATACAAAGTTCAACATTATATTAAAAGAAACAATCCGAGGTGCAAGAGAACAGATACGTTTAATGACTGTTGCATGAGTGTTGTTTGAAAAGGGGGTATTTATCACGAAATCCTAGTTTACAGCACGAATGAGGGGCAGAATAACATTGAAATTGCGAATTTTTCTGAAAATTTGGCCGAGGTCCGATATCCCGGTATTTTTGGCCCAGGGTCATATGTAATTTTTCTTTGTATATTGGTAAAAATTAGGTGTAGGTATATTTGTTTTGTGTATGTATAGCTGATATGTAAAGGTAACACTTGATGATCTCAAGATCTTGGTTTTTTTATTGAATTTTACTGAGTTCTTGTAACCCTTATAATTTTGTAATTGTACATAACACATTAGCCATTAATAAACGATGGACAAAATTGTAACAGGCGTTAAACCCAATTCATTTTGACCCATTAACAACCAACCAACGTGTTATCTGACCAGCCCATTTGTCATCTCGATTTCATGTATCTTAGATATAATTTTGAAAGTTTTTCTTTCAAAAGAAAAAAAAAGTCTAACTTCCCTTTTACACTTATCATATAGAATGTATTGTATCTTCATAGGTTCCTCATGATCTTGGTAACTGAGAGACACAGAACTTGCTCTATTGAAGAGCACATTTGTTTCTATGGGTAAGTAGACATTATGGTGTAGGCTTATTAACTTTTCCTCAAATAGGCACGTTTGTTGCTCTCCCTAAGTAACAATGGAGGTGACTATGTCGCCTGACTGTTTGCACAAATATTTTCCATAACCACTAAAAAATGTTTCAGAAGCCTAATACCTATGTACAGTATGCTACAACTATAAATGATCAAATATTGTTGCTGCTATTGTGAAATCTGAATTAAGTTTTAGTTTGTTGGTTGGACAAAAACGCTAAAACATCCTTAACAAAAACAGAAAGACTGTTCAAGATCCGTACCTCAATATTTAGACAGAAGCGGCCCAGAAGACACTATGCACCAAGCCACCGATTTAAACCTCACACCTTATACATCTGTTTGAAATTAAACTTTAACCACATAACGATATTTTAACCTAAATGTGTGATAAAAGATGGGTTCTTTGGTTAACTACTAAGTACTAAACCATGAAACCCCAAAAATAAAAATAAAAATATAAATCCCAGTCAAGCAGACAGACCTTAATTAACTTGTGAATCCTAGAAAGCGAAAACAAATAACATACATGGTTACACTGTGCGTCTGGCCAACTCCTATCACCAACGAAAAGGTAAACTACAGAGAAGAGGATAGGCAAAGGAGGAAAAAAAAAGGCTAGCACACAAACCTGTTCATTAGATAGACGTAGCGATCACGGGAAGAACACCAATGACTTGAACGGAGAAAAACTAAGCACAAAATGAAAGTCTCCAACCTGATTGAATACTACGGCTAATATATTAGAGTTTGAACTATTAAAATCAGGAATCAAAAGGTAATAACTTATAATCAAAATCAAAATTCATTTAACCAAACCTGATTGAGTAATGAGTACTACGATTTTCTTCAACCTTGAAGATATATATTTAAGGTTGGAATCGGGTGTCAATGAAAGGAGAGAAAGCAACGGAAAAGGTGCATGCGTTAGGATAAACTGAAAGGAATTCAGGGTTTGAGGGCAGAGATCCGGATGGATTTAGCCGAAATCCGATCCAAATCCGGTTGATGCAAGCCGGTTTGGATTCGGTTTTGCCAAATCCGATCCAAACCGGTCCATGCATACCCCTACTTTTCCCCTATATAGCCATGGCGACGTTAGATATGTGAAACTATTTAAATCTCAGTATATCCGACATCCATTTAGTCATTTGTAGTTTTGGACTAAAATAGTTAAATCGATCAAATCTTACAAACCAAACTCATAATTTACTCTTGAATAAATATACTCCAAATTAATAGAGTAATATGAGAAACTTAAAGTAGTCGATTCAAGTAGGAAGTAGAAACCAAAATCATATTCGACACACGATGGCTAGCATGAATGAGTATAAAGCAAAATAAAAATGTTTTAGTCACTAAGTTAAAACAACTATTGATGGTCTTATAGCATAGTACTAGTACAAGATTATGATATACAAATGCATAATTATCGTAAATTATGATTGTATGTATAGTTTTTTTTTAAGTCAGTCGTGTAACACATGAAGATAAAAAACTAGTTTACAAATTAAAAAAAAAATGAATAAGTAGTCTTACATATTAAAAATAATAATAATAATAATAATAAATAAATAAAAAGTGAAAGGGCATTAACGACGGTAATATATATTGAACCAATTGTGCAAATAAAAGAAAAAAAGGCATAACGATGGTAATATATATGAAACCCATGCAGTGGCCCAAAATCCATATCTCCCCGCTTTTGAAACCCTAACCATCGCCAAAATCAGAATTGAATCGGACTCAAGATGTCTGAATACGTTCCTTTTGAAATCCAATCGGAATTTTATCAAAAGGGTTCATCATGTGAGATCTTTGATTCGTTTCAGATCCGTTTCAAAGCAATGGAATGGAAGTCTCTGATCGAGAGCTCCGAATTCATCACTTATCACGCCCTCGGCCTCAACCACCGGACTGACCCGCATCATCTGCTGGTACGTTACAAAGTAGATTCTGAGTATAAATATGCTTCGATTGTTGATGATGATGAAAGTTTTCCCCAACACAAGTCTTCCCTCGTTGTTTCTCCCACCGTTAAGAAACTTGCTTACGAAGCAAATCATGAAATGTAATCGAAATTAAGTTCATAAAGCAACTCTAGCTCTAGCTAGTTATTCAAAATTCTATGCTGTGGCATGGTTTCTGATCATTTCCATTCAACATCTTTTTTCTGTCTATCTCCCAGACTTAATCCATAGACGTTTTGTGATGGTGATCATCTTTAGAACCTATTATTGATTTTTTTGGTGGTGTGTCTGCATCCGAGACTCAATTTAGAGAGCTCTTCGAGTTAAGTCGAGTGGTGAATTTGTATCTCACTTCTATTCGTTGTTTATCTTTCGTATTCCATTCATTATCGTAACCGGATATACAACATGGAGATGCAACATGATCTGACAAAGAAGAGGTATTAGGGTGTTTCAAGCATTGTGTAGCCTACGGCGGAGCCATTACATATGGCCTTAGAATCAGCTTGTCTTATTCAATAGTTGAGAGTTTTTATCATTTTGTCATTGGAGAATTTTTATCATTTTGCTATTTTCTTCTTTTAATTTAGTATAATCAATTAGATTATAAATTTTTAAATAAAAAATGTAATTTCTTTTAGAAAAAGTATAGATAAAATTATTGTTTAATTTATAACCGTGTCATGGTAACTTGATACGTTCTTTTTTATATAATCTCACTATATTTTAAAAATATATATGTTTTAAATAGTTTTATGACGCTTTATTGGTTTTAGTGTTAGTTTCAGACCGTTACATTTAAGTATCTGTTGTTTTGTATTGTCATATTTAACTAGGTTTCTAATTTAAACGTCGTTACGTAGTTTTTTTTATAATTTTGTTTCATTTACATTACGCGCAGATAATAAAATCTAGTTCAGGTCAATTAGTATCAAACTTCTTGGTAATAAAATCTAGTTCAGGTCAATTAGTACTTTTGATAATGGCTGATCCATCAATCCAATATGCTAAAGGGGAACCAGCCCAATTTGTTAACGAAAGCCCAAAACGAATTCCGTTATGCCAAAAAGACTCCTTGGTTGACAAGTTTACAAGCTGCACGTAATTGTTTCCTTATTCTTAGTATTTCCAATCTCTATTATCCCACTTTTTCATGTTCTAGTGTTTCCTTATTCTTAGGATACTAATTGTTTATTTCTAGTAATGGGTCTTATATGGGTTTAATTATTAAAAACTTAATACATAATTAATGTTATAAATTCACATAAAAAATATTTTAATAGATATTATTGTAAATAATAATCATTCACTACGAGGAGCACAAAGAGATCGGTGCATAAGTTCTTTGAACTCTTCAGTTGATTGCAATTTCATACCCGAGAAAGCGAAATTATCTAATTTTTTCAAAGTATTATGAACAAAAAGTAAAAACTTATGTTATTAATACAAACAATATATACTATTCAATAAAATATTATCACAATAAAATAGATCCAATAATTCACATGTTTGGGTCATTGGGTGCACATCTAAACAACATGTCATTTTCATATTTGATCAAACATATTATTCACGTAATATATGACATGAAAAGTAGTATAATTGCTCAATTCTATAGGAAGAAATTAAATTTCATTGGTAGGTATTGTATATAGACAAAATAATAAAGGAGACTGAATGACACAAAATAATATTATGAATCTATGTTTAGCCCGTGTAGTACACGGGTTACTAACCTAGTATACTGATATACATCAACCAAAGTTTGTTTGGCATCCACTAATCAAAGGATATTTAAGGGACGAGTTTATACATGGCTAGGTGTGCACGTGACGCTATACCTTTGGCTGTACCTTTTGCATAGCCAAAGTGACTATTCTCGGATAGTGATCTACTAGCCGCTATGGATCAAGCGATTTCTGATGGTGTGGATATAATGTCGCTGTCCCTCGGGTCGGAGAAAGGTCAAGCGCCGTCCTTGTTTGAAGATGTAATCGCGATCGCATCGCTTTCCGCTGTAGAAAAAAGGAATTGTGGTGGTTTGTGCCGCTGGGAATAGCGGGCCAGATGCACGTACGATAACCAACGGTGCCCCGTGGATCGTGACGGACTGACGGTAGGTGCGGGCACGATGGACCGGAGTTTCGTAGCGACATTGGAGCTGGGAAACGGGATGAGTTTCGAAGGCACGTCGTACTTCCCGACGAGTGTTTCGATCACACATGCGCCTTTGTACTACGGTTTTGGTTGTTCGGTTTTGAAACCGGATGAGGTTAAAGGAAAGGTAGTGCTGTGTGATGATAGTGGCTTAGAACTTAATAATCTTAATAGGCAGATGGTTGCGGTAACATCGGCAGGTGCATACGGCGCTATCTTCTTGACCGAATTAATGTTTCGTTTTACTCCCCAAAGCTATTTGATACCTGGTGTGCTACTGCACACCAGGTAGGTACGCGAAAACGATCAAGGAGTACGCAATATCGGGTAACAACACCACCGTGAAAAGTATGAGATTCGTCTTAACTAAGACGGGATTAACCGTGGGACCCGCTCCACAAGTGGCAGACTTCTCGTCGCGAGGACCGGATCCGTTTACGCCAAATGTTCTTAAGCCGGATATTCTCGCACCCGGTGTGGATGTGTTGGCAGCGTTTAGACCCGATGTGCGTTTCACGGTAGTTGGAAGCTACAACTTAGTGACGGATTATGTACTCATGTCCGGCACGTCAATGGCGGCCCCACATGTAGCGGGAGTTGCGGCTCTCATAAAAGCGGTCCATCGTGACTGGAGTCCAGCGGCCATCCGGTCAGCGATGATGACATCAGCAACAAAAACAGATAACACTCATGGAACCTTTCGGGACCAGTCGACCGGAGACCTAGCTACACCGCTAGCGTTCGGGGCAGGCCATGTGAATCCTAACCGTGCTATGGACCCCGGACTCATCTACGATATCCGCCCGCAAGACTACATAGATTTCTTATGTGGTCTTGGATATACCTCAAAGCAAATGACTAGTGTCTTAAGGACGAGCCGATGGAGTTGCGGAAACAACAACCACACCGATCTTAACTACACTTCGTTTATGATGATCGCCTCAAACGAATGGCCCACCTCCGAAAAGCGTTACGTCAGGACCGTTACGAACGTTGGAGACGAGGCGTCGACTTATCGGGCAGTTTTAAGGAATATTCCCGAGGGAATGATTGTAAAAGTGGAGCCAAAGAGTATGAGATTTACGAGTAAGTACGAGGAGCAAAAGTTTGTGGTCAGCATACAAGTGGTCGACAAAGATTCTCCAAAAGTGAATTACTACGGGTATCTTGAATGGATAGATGATGAGCATAAGCGCGTGGTATCCAGCCCTATTGTTGTCATGAAAGATTGAAATTGTATCTTGAAATTGATTAGTCAGATTCTAATATATATATAGTATTTCTTATTTCTTATTCTTATTATTAATTTCGTGCTATTTAGTAGTAATTCCAATAGGATATGTTGATGGTAAATTGATAGCTTTTTGCAATCAAAAAGTTGTTAAAAATAGGTTCTGTTAAAAAAAATATATATAAATAAATGTATAACAAAGTAATTAAAATTAATAAATTATATCCCATATTCCCATTATATGATGTGAAGTACCTAGTCCACTACACATTCAAAGACAGATCGAAGATCAAAGAAGTCGAAATATCAAATATGCCTCTCGCTCTGTATATTCTTTTCATTGTGATAGTAATGGTGTTTTTGTTAACCATGCTCAACAAGAAGAGAAAATCACTAATAAATAAATTAAAGTAACATCCGAATAGCTAAACATTTGTGAGGTTGTGAGATTGTGTCTATATTTTTTGTTTTAGATCTGTAACATTCAAATCTTTGTGTTTTAGATATAACAAATCCGGTATCATGTAGATGTTTTCTAAATATTGGCTTGATGAAGTTGATATGGGCTCTTTTACACTGGAAGATTATTCAGATATTATGTTGCGGCATCCAAACCAGTTAGAGATTGAAGTGTTTACCGACACACAGAATGAGTTGGATTTTGTAACATTTATATTGGCCAAGTCATGCATTTGGTGGTTTTGTTTTTTCATTGTCAAACCGATGAGTTCAAATTAGTCATGCATTTGGTGGTTTTGTTTTTTCATCAACAGTTAACTCAATATGAGATTTTGAGACAGATGATCTTTTGCAACGGAACTCAGGACACTTTGCACACTCGCCTTGGTCACCCTGGCTTTAGTATTTTGAAATCTTTAAAGCGTTGTTTGTTGTTTGATTCTGAAAGTCTAGAACTTCTAATATTTGTCAGTCTTGTGTGTTTAGTAAAAAGAATAGAATTGTCATTTCCTTTTGGTTCTATCTTCTCCTACTAATTCTTCATTTGATATAATTTATAGTGATTAATGGACTTCTCATGTGTTAAGTTCTACTGGTTCTCGCTATTATATCTTGTTAAATAAAATTGTCATTTTCATCTCTTTCATCTTCTTCTACTAAGTGTTCATTTGTGATATAATTTCATACCGATTAGTAGACTTCTCATGTGTTAACTTCTACTTGTGGTCACTATTATATCTAGTTTTTAGATGCCAAACCCAAATTCTTATGGACCTATGCTTTTTCTACATGGAAGGTCTTTCCAACTTTTCTAAAATGTGTTAATCTCATCAAACATAATTCGAGAAGGCTTCTACTAAATCTACCAACATTACATGTTGACCCAAATTTTCTTTTGAGCATATAATTTGTCAGCTTTTTTTTTTAGTTTTTTTCTTGTCACATGTTAAATTTGGAGGTTATGAACAACAAAGAACCCCAAACCAAAGTTTATTTAACCCATAAATAATACAACGGAAGTCTTGAATACAACACACACTATACTGATCTCGAATACTAACAAGAATCAATTATCCAAAAAAGATGAATATCAACACATAAACAAAACCCTAGATCGATTAGATTTCAAGGAGAACGGAGACGACGAAGTGGTAAATGGTAGTTGCTCAAAATATCTCTTTAACCCAAATTTGTGAGGGTGAAAAGATAAATACTCAAGCAGTCTTCACAGCTCCAACGACCCGACCCATCTTCATTTAATTCAAGCCCAGAAGCAGCGGTCTTCATTTAAGCCCAGCCATGCTCCCAAGCCCACGAACATATTAGCCCAATAGCATTCATTTAAGTCCAACTCCAATGAATATAAAACACAAACAACAAAAAAAAAACATTAGATAAAAAAAAGGAATTTGAAGTTTGAATTAGATTAAGCTTCATTTTTAACATCACAATAATGGATTTATCACCAATCTCGAAGGGTATAAAAGTAATATAACTTTATCGTGTTAAAATTTGATACGTGCAAAATCAGTCCCTCTAACTATGTAAATTGTACTTTCAGGAATTTATTTTGCCAAAAATATAGATTAAAGTTGTTTGGTGAAGTGTAGCAAAAGTAATTTAAATAAATTTAATCAAGGTTTTAATAATTTCCTAATATTCTTTTAAAGTAATCTAATTTGGGTTAAAGTTTGTTTACTTAATTAAAATTTAAACTTCCATTGAAATCCAAGTTTTATTTTTTCAAAATTATCTCAAAAGGTTGTAATATAAAGCATAAATCTAATTTTTTTATTATTTAACGGCATTTTACTATTACGTTTTTTTTTCTAATAACAATATAATATACTCTTAAATCTTAATACTACACTAGAGGAGTGGTGCGGCAGAGAACACATCACGTTAACATAGACATTAGTAACGTTTAAACAATTACTTGGTCAAGTACAAAAAAATTATTGTATACATAGTTAGATTTCTAAAGAAATTTCGTTATTAGTTGTTTATTTAGTTAGTTTTTTTGTATTTAATCACATAATCGTCGAAGACAATTTTGCCCCCCTAAATTATTGAAAGAACATAAAAAGACAATCTCATCTTGTTAAAATATAGTATACCAGGGGCGGAGCTACTAAGAGCTCAGGGGTAGCGCCCGCTATCCCTGAACTTTTACTGCGATGTGCAATTTTTTTGGTTTTCGGTATTTCGCTACCCTTGAAACGAATTTTTCGCTACCCCTGAAAATATTTTACGCTACCCCTCGAAGAAATTTTATTGTTTTTATTTAAATCCTAACTTGAAAATATGATCAAAAGCCCGTTAATTACCTAAAAAAATTTCCCGGGGGCGCTGCCCCCGAACCCCTGTTAGTCCCGACAAATTTTTTCTTTAACGCTACCCCTAAATTATTTTCCTGGATCCGCCCCTGTAGTATACACGATTATTTATCACACTACTCAAACCCATCCCTCTAAGAATGTGTAGTCATAACCCCTTGAGGGCATTATGCGACACGTGTCAGTCACGTCAGCAAGTGGTTATGACTCAAATAGTTTGTAGTCATAATCTCTATCTTATTATTAATTTTTTTTTATAGAAAATAATTCTAAAATTCTCACCATTGTGCCGGTAACAAGTTTTTCATCCATAGCGTCATGAGGGACGTTGTGTGCCGGTAACAAATTTTTCATCCATATAGCGCCATGGGAGACGTTGTTCCGGGTGGTATGGGGCTCGTCTTCGAAGGGCCGTGGCGCCCACTATTTATATATTAGAGTTTTTAATTTTTAATCTTTATTTATTAATATTAACATTATTAGTATTAATAAGTATAATAACATTAATGATTATGTATACAAAATAGGAAAACATATTCATATGAATGTTTAATAAGAAAATATGAACTTTGGGTATTTCTTAAAGGACTTTAATTTGCTCTTGAAAATATTCTCCTAAAATACTAAACAGTCGTGTATAACAAGTTGACTTCAATTCTAACCCTATTCAGGTGTAGTAGGCTTCTGTTCGTCGACATCGATGGTTCGTTGATCGCCGGTTAGTTTATCAAAGAACACAAGCGAGCCATATCAGTTGTGCGACAGGTAGTTTCTCTTCATATTGATTACTTGTCGTAAACGATATACTTTGTTCACTACTCGATTTCGGTATTTTGCGTCAATACCTTATAACAATGTTTGCTACGTCGTATAACTTTAAATTTGAACTATTATGTATTATGCTTCTTTGTGTTGTGTGTATATTAATCAAAGTTTATCTTAAAGAGTTTTTCAGAATAGCTAATTTTGCAGCCAACAAGAATATATTATAAAGATGGATATGATTAGTAAGCTTCCTCAAGGCATAATAGAAACGATCTTATGTCTACTACCGATTCAAGAGGCGGTGAGGACAAGCATCCTCTCTAGAGAATGGAGGTATCACTGGACCAAAATCCCTAAACTTGAGTTTACTGAGAAGACGTTTCAAGTATCGACTGATGACGCTGAGCTGTCTGAGGAAGAAACGTTTGACGAAGCATGTAAAAGGAATGAACTGGCTAAGAGGTGTAAACTTTTCTATGCTATAAACCAAGTGTTGTTAATGCACCATGGTCCAATCCACGAGTTCACCCTTCGTATGGAAGTTGATAGGTCGTGTGTTGAGATTGACGATATAATACTTCATTTGTCGAAGAAAAATACGATCAAGATATTACAACTTGACTTTAGAGGAAGCTATGAGGGGTATAAGTTACCCGTTTCTCTGTTCTCGTTGCACCAATTAACAGATATGTATCTTGCAGATTGTGCTCTTTTTCATGAACGTTCATTCAATGAATTCCGTCATCTTACAACCTTATATTTGGAATGTCTATGGACATGTGAGAAAATGCTTCTGCGACTTTTATCAAGATGTCCATTACTTAAGAGATTGACTCTCGTAAGTTAATAATAAATAATGCATCATTCCGTGGTGTTTCAATTCATAGCTTTATGTGAATATTGTATATTTTGCAGGATAGTGACGATATAACTATCTCTGATTGTGGACATTCCACCATCAATAATCTATTCGAGTGTTTACCTGTGATTGAATATCTCTCTCTTTCGTCTTTCATAGTTAAGGTAATTTTATCAACATGATATATACTTGATTAGACTCTCGTCTGCTTATTAGTTATCATTTATCTTTCTTTTGGCTATGGTTCAAGTGTTTTGTTCCAGAAAGACTTCCAAAAGAACTTCCAACGGCATTGGTGCACTTGAAATACTTGTGTATGAGTCATGTGTGTTTTACTCACATATACGGGTTACCTTTTCTTGTTCTTTTGATTAGAAGTTGCCCGAACCTGGAGAAACTTAGAGTAGTGGTAAATAACAAGAATCTATGTTGTATTCTATTTGTTTTGATTCTTATCTCAAAATTCACCCACACAAGATACTTCATCATGTAGATGTTTTCTAAATATTCGCTTGATGAAGAGGATATTGGCTCTTTTACACTGGAAGATTATTCAGATATTATGTTGAAGAATCTGAACGAGTTAGAGATTGTATATTTTAGCGATGCTGAGAATGAGTTGGATTTTGTGAAACTTATACTGGTCAAGTCACCTTTACTAAAGAAAGTGAGGATATTTAGATGCGGTGCGTTGGATGAGGATAAAGAATCACGGATTTCAAAAGTCCTTTTGTGCTCCCCATGCGCATCACCTGTGGTAAAAATCATCCTCAAACGGTTGAATTCAAATTGGTCACGCGTTTGATGGTTTTGTTCTTTTATGTTGATCGTTGAGTAAAACTAATAAATTTCTTTCGATTTAGATTTTGAGACGGATGATCTTTTGCATCACGATGAACTTATTGAAATGTTATGCTTTTCTGGTTTTAGTGTAAGGGGGAAGTCTATGATTGAAAATAAAACAATGTGAGAATGTAACAACACAACTATATGGGCCAACTTTATATAATAGTTAATTTCATGAATGGTTACTCAAACTCAATTGACGCTAGAAGCTCCAAATTAATTCAAGAATAGGCAGACTTTCCATGTGATGGATGCCGCGTCGTGTACTCAAGGCTTTCGGGTCTGGAAATCGAACATATGGCTAGTTGGAAGAAAGAGTTGCAGGAACTGGAAAGTGGAAAGAATGATCACGTTGGATCTAAAACAAAAAGCTAGAGTGAAGTGGGTGATGAAGAAGACAAAAATTACATCTTTTTTATTATGGTGTAATGTTATTATGTATTAAGTTATTTTATAAATATATTAATTTGTATTTAACTTTATTAAAGTTGTGATGGTTACTTTTTTATTTTTCATGCCCTTATAATTTTCCTAAAACGGAAAAGCTAAACGCAAAATACGATCGACTAACAACATCATGCTCTCAAACACGTCAAATCTTCTTAACATCCTTCCAACAAAAATTCTCCACAATTACACTTCTAAGGGTGGGGGGTATGGTCTATTTTGAAGCTTAAGGCTTTAAAATGTTCACCCAACAATAACAATAGGATGTCACATCACATTAAAGATGAGAGAATTTTAAGCTTAAGACTTGAGTTTTAAGTGTTATGGTTTTAAAATAAGACTTTAAGCTTCAAATAATTTAAATATTTTTTATTTAAACTAATTTATTGATTAATCATTTATTTTTCTAGAAAATAAATATAGTTCTTAAGTTAAAATAACATATTAATTAACATTAAAAACACATAACATTGAGCTTGATGATCTTTTGCATCATGAATTTTTCAAAATGTTGTGCTTTTCTGGTCTTAGTGTATGGGGGAGGTGTGTGATTGAGAATGGGAAGGCTGCACATCTATTCCATTCAAATCAAGTCACATTGACATAGTGTTTGACTTTAACCCCATGGTCAACTCGAAGCCGAGTGCTTAGTAAATTAATTCAAAAGTATCTATAAAAATAAATTAAAAAAAATTATTAAATAAAGTAAAAACAAAATAAAAATATATATATATTAAAAGCCAAACGGCCATTTGGACTGAAATGATCCAAAAACCAAAGGACCATTTGGACCCAAATGGCCTAAAAGAATTACGATTTAACAGGTTGTAGTTTTCCGGATTTTCATATGTTTCAAACGACCGTTGAGGCCCAAACGACCGTTTAAGTCGTGTGTAAATATCATGACCATGCGTGTATAACTGTATATCAACACCCTTGTTTTTACCTTTAAGAAAAACCATAAAAAAAAAAAAAAAAAAAAAAAAACTAGAAAACAAATCGACGTAAAATACAGGGACCAAATGTGTGTATTATAATAAATTGATTTGAGCCCTAACCCCCTTCCGGTTTATGCTTCTTCTGGTACCCTACTTCCGTTGGTCGCTGCTTCTGCGCCAGTATACTTCAACAGGTTCTTTCTACACATTAGTTCTCGTAAACAATATTCCTTTCAGGTTTTTGCTTACATGGTTTAATTTGTTGCAATTTGTCTGAAAGAATTGACTTTTTTTTCTGTCATCTAATATTCTTGAATCCTTTAATGTATCACGACGATTTACAATATTAAAAGATATATATCTATCTATCCTGTTATTCGTTGCATTTTGTCATACTCAAATGGTTTTGTTCTTGGAACTGTTTCTATACATTTGGATTTTAGGACTGTGGAACTTTCAACTCTGCTTAGTTTGTGTGCTCTGAAGTAAAAACGTATTATTCTGATATTCAACTATTATGTGTTTATGCTTGTTTTTAGAGTGTCTAATTTTGCAGCCAACAACAATATCATATCCTAAGATGGATAGAATCAGCAACCTTCCTTCGGGCATAATAGAAACCGTTTTATGTCTACTATTGATTCAAGAGGCAGCAAGAACAAGTATCCTCTCAAAAGAATGGAGGTACCGTTGGATCAAAATCCCTAAACTTGTGTTTACTGAGGAGGCGTTTGAAGAATCAACTGTCGAGTTGTCCGTTTTGGAGCAAACTTTTGACAAACCAAGTAAAAGGAAAGACATGGCCACGAGGTGTAAACTTTTTTATGCTATATATCAAGTTTTGTTAATACATCAAGGTCCAATCCACGAGTTCGCCCTTTCTATGGAAGTTGACGGATCCTGTGTTGAGATTGATCATATAATACTTCGTTTGTCGAAGGACAAAACTGTCAAGATATTAAAACTTGACTTGAATGGGCAGTATAAGTTACCCTTATCGTTCTACTCACTACATCAGCTAACGAATCTGCATCTCAATGACTGTGTTCTTGAACTCCCACCATCATTCAATGGATTTGCTAGCCTTACAACCTTATTTGTGCAATTTTTATGGACTTGTGATAAAACACTTCTGCATCTTCTATCCAGTTGCCCATTACTAAAGAGATTGACTCTTGTAAGTTCGTAATAATATAGAATGACAATCCTCATGATCTTCCATAACATAGTTGAGTATTGTTATTTTTGTAGAACAGTGATGCTGCAACCATCACTCTCAATGAAGATTTCACCGTTGTTAATCTCTTCGAGTGTTTACCGGTCATTGAATATTTGTCTGTTTGGTTTTACATCGTTCTGGTAATTTTATTTTATCCACATGTTATATACTTGAATATTATACTTTGTCTCCTTATTATCTATTTCTAATTCTTATCTTTGTTTTTGTCTATGGTTCTAGTGTTTTGGTGCAGACCGACTTCCTAAAGAGCTTCCAACAACATTGGTCCACTTGAAATACTTGTGTATAGAGTGTATTTGTTTTTGTCACATATATGGGTTACCTTTTCTTTTCCTTTTGATTAGAAGTGCCCCGAATGTTGAAAAACTTAAGCTAGAGGTAAACAACAAGAATGTATGTTGTAATATACTTGTTTTGATTCTTATGTCAAAATACACTCACACAAGAAACTTCATGTAGATGGTAGACGATACCTGGCTTGACGAACATGAAATGGGCCATGTTTCACTCAAAGAATATTCAGATATTATGTTGGAGCGTCTGAATGAATTAGAGATTATCAATTTTAGCAACGCGGAGAATGAGTTGGATTTTGTGAAGCTTATATTGGCCAAGTCACCCGTACTAAAGAAGGTGAGGATTTTCCTATCCGAAGAATTTGCTAAGGATGAAGAGTTGCGGATTGCAAAAATCCTTTTACGCTTGACATGTGCATCAACGGTGGTAGAAATAACTGTTACATAGTGAAATCTAATTACTTAGAACTTGGTAGTTTGAGTAAGTCTTTGATGAAATGTAACAATTATTTTTATCAGATGATGGATTTTCGGAAAGATGATCTTTTTCAACTTAAATTTTGTTCAGAATGTTCTGCTGTTGGGGTCTTAGTGCAAGGGTCAAGATTTTGAACCCTTATTCTTTTCAAGATTCAAGTCTCATACATGGTGTTTGACCTTAACCCCAAGGTCAACTTGAAGCCATATAGTCTGTTCATTGAACAATCATAGTTCAAGAAATCTTGATGTCAACAAGACAGAAGCAGAAAACACCATTTGTGACTGAGTCAACTTTCAGAACATTATGGATCGAAATGTAACCTAGAAGGCTCGCGTGACAATGTGAGCTATCTAGGTTGACTCGATTGTGCGCAGTTGAGCCATCTGTGTTTTCATACATTCAGATGATATCACAATATATCGCAAAATTCTAAAGCTTTGTATATCTTTCTATGGTTAGAGAATCATAATCACACTTGACTTCACTATTTTAGCCTATACAAGTTTTGTTAATTCCATATAATGGTTTTTTCCTAACAAAATGTGTTAATATATTGCTTTTATGAAAAGGTTAATCAAATTTTATTCCTATACATAGTTCTTGTGTTCAAATATAGCAACAAACCAAGACGTGTATAGTTAATTACCCCTTGCCCCGTTATAGGAGTTCTCTAGTTTGAAACACACCTTTATTCAAAAAATACTTTAAGAGTACATATATTTTATCTTTTAGATCTATATAATTTAACTCACTCACTAACTCATATGACTATAACAGTATACCCCTTTCCATGAATAATATGAGTGTGAAGGAGGTTGGTGAGGTGACATCTACCTTGCTAACACTTTTTACTTATATACACTTGACCATACTCTATTCCCTTAGCAGAGTAGTCTTCTACCAAAAGGTTTTTGGCTTAATGTTAGCTTGATGATGGAGTTGACTTTGACTTTTCACCATTAAGGCTTGTCCTAGTGGTATTTGGTGATAATGGGAGACTCGTAACCTTGAGGTCACGCGTTTGATTTTCGAAGCCCATAGGTTTTCCCCTTCTGGTACATTGCGCCCTAGCACTATCTGCTCTTAGCGGGTATGTGACGTCTTATCCTTTGGGTTACCAGGATGGTCCGGGTTACATTTGTTGACCATTAAAAAAAAGACTTTGATTTTTCAAATTGTGAAGGTTCATATATCCTGCTCGGGAATTGCCACGCCATGGCTCCATGCAGTGACTTTGTTTCTTCCTTCAATGATCCAATCATTTAATCATTTGTTGCCGGCTTTCAATTTTTATGTTATATAATAAATCATAATAATAAAAAATTAACAACTCAATACACCAACTCACTACATCTTTACCCATAGATTTAGTGTTGGGTAATGAGTCCAGACACCGCATCGTGACAAAACTCAATACACAACTCACTCACCCATACCACATGTCTTAATAGGTTGATCTTTCGTATTCAAAGTAATATTATCCTTTCAAGTACTATAGTAGACGAATATTAAAATGACCATTATACCATTATCATTTTACTTCAAAAAGAAAAATCCTCTACCACCACTCTGTCACTTTTGTCGCCACCACTACCACTGTCGCCACCATCCTTGCGCCTCTGATTTTTACTAAAT
Source organism: Deinandra increscens subsp. villosa (assembly GCA_039602395.1). Lineage (NCBI taxonomy): Eukaryota > Viridiplantae > Streptophyta > Magnoliopsida > Asterales > Asteraceae > Deinandra > Deinandra increscens. The sequence continues at coordinate 462,624 of JBCNJP010000003.1, read as the reverse complement.
AAAAGGGTTGAGATATAATGGTCATTTTACACTGACTTAACGAAAAAGTGTAACGCAGTTAGCGTCAGGGATTAAAGGTGTTATAAAAATGTAAATCTTCGGACCATATCCGTAGTTTTTAAATCCTAGAGACGAAAGGTAAATTTTGATATTGAAAAGTTTGGCTTTTTTAATGCTTACAAGATATATGTATCTTGTTTTACATATTATTTATTGAATTTGCTGGAATTAGAACCCTTATGATAATTTACCATTAGCACTAGGATTAATCAAGATTTACTTTATCATGCTACTACTCAAAGTATAAAAGTTTGTGTTTTTGGTTCTGCTTTTGTTTGTTTATATCATTTCTATATTTTAGGTTGCTAGTTTTGTAGCCAACAAAAATATATTAAGATGGGTAGAATCAACCAGCTCCCTCAGGGCATAATAGAAACCATCTTATGTCTACTCCCTCAAGGCATAATAGAAACCATCTTTATATCTATTACCGATTAATATCGGCCAATAGACAATAACTGAGATTATTGAAATCAATAATCCCACACAGAGGGTGTCACGTTACTAGTCCAGTCATCAAACAACTAATGGTGTTAAGGTTTAGTTAACGGTGGTGCAATAGATTCCAATACCATGAAAAATTAGATTATTGTAGGGAATAAATGTAATTAGGATTAATATAGGCCAATATTGCATAAATTATAGGCTTATTGGTTTTAAATAATCTCAACTATTAACAATTGGCTCGCAATAATCCTAACTCAAGAATTGTTTTTTAACGATCCAAACTTTAACGCTATTTTTTTTCGGTGAGCCAAAACTCACTAAAACTTAACTCCGTTAAAGTTTGGATCGTTGAAAACCAATTCTTGAGTTGAGATTATTGTGAACCAATTATTAATAGTTGGGATTATTTAAAACCAATAAACCTAAATTAGATTATTAAAATCCAATAAATCTTTTAATTAAAACAAAATTTCATGACGATAACTATCATGTATGCATTTAACTATTATAGTATAAGCATTCAATAATTTTTTAAATAACAATATTACATCACTTGTTTATTATGAGACTTGAACTCTTAACCTTTAAAACCAAAATTTAATTTGTAATAGTAAAATTCAATAAATTTGAGGGTTAGGTTCCAAGCAAAACCAAACAATATGCGAAAACCAAAAAACCAAACAAAAAAAAAAGTTTTTTTTAAATTTTTTTAGAGTAAATTGCCATTTTCGTCCCTGTGGTTTGCTTAAAATTGCCAATTCAGTCCAATAGATTAAAATTGCCAATTTCGTCCCTGTGGTTTGAAAAAGTTGCCAATTCTGTCCAAAACCAGCAATTTCTTTGGACTGAATTGGCATTTTTTGCAAAACCACAAGGACAAAATTGGTAATTTTTCATAATATTTTGGACTGGATTGGCAATTTTTTCAAACCACAAGGACGAAATTGACAAATTTTAAACTATTGGACTGAATTAGCAATTCTGAGCAAACCACAGGGATGAAAATAACAATTTACTCTTTTTTATATGTTCTTTTAATGATTTTAAGTATACTAGAAAAAAGAAAAAACTTTAAAAACATTTTTGAGTTTTTTTAAAAAATAAAATAAAATTCGAATTTTAGCTTTAAAATTAATAATGCATTATGCAACACTGTTAATATAAATGCATCATGCAGCAATACTATTAGTACTAATACATGATGCAACAATAAAAAAATCACTAAACTTTTTTTCTTTTTAATTTTTTTTTCCCCAGAAATAAAGCTAATAAAATTATAGACTTTTTGGTGAAATTATTTTTAAAAATTATCAATATATGAAGAAGTTATAGAGAAAAAATGTTTGGTCTTTTGGTTTTTGCACTTTTCTTTGGTTTTCCCTTGATCCCTCCTCATAAATTTGAAGGTAAAATTTAAGGGTTTTGTTTTTACCTTAAAAAAAACCCCTCAAAAGATTAGAAAACGAATCGACGTAAAATACAAGGACCAAATGTGTGTATAATAATAAGTTGATTTGAAGTCTGGATTTATTTTGTCATTTGCTCATAGTGGGAGGACTGATTATGTACTTGCTAGTTTATTTATATGGAATGAATTATGGAGACGAGAAAATCACGTAATTCCTTCTTCTCTTCCAAGTTTCTTGCGTTATTTCTGGTTTACCCTAACATTATCGCATAACATAATATCAGAACAGGTTCTTTCTACTCTCATAAGCTCTCGTATGAACAATTTATTCTTCTGAGTTTTTGTTTACATATATGGTTTTATTTTCTGGAAAAAAAATGACTTTTATATCTATCTTATAGTATATGATTTATTGACAACTGTTATGTTCGATTGCGAAATTCGTAACCATATTTCTAACAACTTATTATTCATATTTTGATATTTAACTAATATTATTATGTACTTATGCTTGTTTTTAGAGTAGCAAATTTTGCATATCCTAAGATGGATAGAATCAGCGACCTTCCTTCAGACATAATAGATACCGTTTTATGTCTACTATCGATTCAAGAGGCAGCAAGAACGAGTATCCTTTCAAAAGAGTGGAGGTACCGTTGGACCAAAATCCTTAAACTTGAGTTTAAATTATCAAATGAAGGGGCTGATCAACAAATGTCCAAGAGGTGTAAACTTTTCAATGCTATCAAGCAAGTCATCTTAACGCACCAAAGTCCCATCCATGAATTCACACTTCTAATGCCAACAGATGTCATCTGTTACTATATTGATACTGACTTTATTGATGATATATTATCTCATCTGTCGAAGAAGAATACCGTCAAGATGTTAAAAATTGAGTTCAAAGGGGTGTACACGTTACCTTTATCGCTCTTCTCATTACATCAGTTAACGGATCTGTTCCTTAGTTTTTTAGATCTTGAAGACCAGCCATCATTCAATGGATTTGCATTTGCTAGCCTTACAACATTATATGTGGACTTGGTACAGACTTCTAAAGAAGCACTCTTGCATCTTTTATCCAGTTGTCCATTACTTAAGAGATTGACTCTTGTAAGTTAGTAATAATAATATAGGATGTCAATGCTCATGAACTTCTGTAACTTGTAACTTAACTTATAATTGTTATTTTTGTAGAATATTCACGTCTTAACCATCACGGATGGTGAAGGAGGTTGCACAGCTATTGATGCCTGTATTAATGTCTTTGAGTGTTTACCTGTCATTGAATACCTGTCTGTTTGGTTTCACCCCATGGTAATTTTACCCACTTGTCGTATACTTGACTACACTTTGTTCTCGTTATTAGCTATTACTAATCTTTGTTTGTCCATGGCTCTAGTGTTTTGATCTAGATAAATTTCCTAAAGTGCTTCCAACAACATTGGTCCACTTGAAATACTTGTGTATAGCGCTTATTTGTTTTTGTCACAAATATGCGGTACCTTCTATGGTTCTTTTGCTTAGGAGCTCCCCAAATCTGGAGAAACTTAAGCTAGAGGTAAATAACAAGAATCTATGTTGTATTTTACTTGTTTTGATTCTTATACCAAATACACTCACTCACTGAAGAAACTTCATGTAGATGGTAGACAAGAATCGGTTTAGCTTAGATCAAATTGGCTCTGTTTCACTCAAAGAGTATTCAGACATTATGTTGGAGCGTCTGAATGAATTAGAGATTATCAATTTTCGCAATGCCGAGAATGAGTTGGATTTTGTCAAGCTTATATTGGCCAAATCACCCGTACTAAAGAAGGTGAGGATATTCCTATCCGAAGAATTTGCTAAGGATGAAGAGTTGCAGATTTCAGAAACCCTTTTACGCTTGACGGGTGCATCAACTGTGGTAAAAATAATTGTTAGATAGTGAAATCCAATTACTTAGAACTTGGTAGTTTGAGTAAGTCTTGGATGAAATGTAACAATTATTTTTATCCGGTAATGGATTTTCAGAAAGATGATCTTTTTCAACTTAAATTTTGTTTAAAATGTTCTGCTGTTAGGATCTTGATGAAAGAGCCAAGGTTGTGAACCCTTATGCATGGTGTTTGACCTTAACCCCAAGGTCAACTCGATGCCATAAAGTTGTTCATGAAACAATCATAGTTCAAGAAAATCTTGATATCAACTAAATGCCATAAACTCGATGCATATACATCTTTTCTTAATTATATATAACGTTTTTTTCCCTAACAAAATGTGTTAAAAATATTGCTTTTATAAAAAGGTTAAAAAGATATTTTCATATTTTGATATGTTCATACATGTTACCAACAATTACAAACGCATGAATAGGATCTTTTTAATCAAATCTTATTCCTATATATAATTTTTGTGTGTAGATAGCAACAAGCCAAAAAAAACCAAGACGAATATAGCTAGTTACCTCTTGCCCCCTTATTCGAGGTCTCTTGTTTGAAACCCTCTTGACGCTTATTCAACACAATACTTCAATTAAGAGTACATATATTTTATCTTTTAGATTTATTTAAATTTAAATTAATCATGATGACGCTTATTCAACAAAACCCACTCACACTCATATGACTATACCCCCCCCCCCCCCCTCGGCATGTTAAAAAAAATACATAATTCTTTTGGCTTTATCATTAAGTCTAGCATTCGTATGACTAGCCCAACCGGTAGAGGTGTAGGCCAAGGTTATGAACGTTTATGGTGTAATTTATAAGTAGATTTGTAATTGTGTGTTATCAACGAGCTCATAGGTCAATGGTATTTGGAAGGGCTTGAGACTCTAAGATCTTGAGTTCAAAATCGGATGTGAGTAAAAATACTCTCTTGGCTTCAGACCCTAAGATCTTGGGTTCAAAACCGAATGGTGAAAAATGGTTTTGTAAAAACATTCTCCATTAGTTATACGACATATGATGGTTGCCAACTTTCAGACATAATTGGATTTAGGAGAAACGGTCAACTGATATGAGAACACCGGTGTAGCCGTGATGGTTCTTTAGTAACAAAACTTCAACCGCGTCACACCAAAAGACCAACGAAAGCATGCACATGAGCAAAGCAAACCAAATACCATACCTCTTTACGACAACAATATGGACAGGCTGGCCCGTTAAGCTAATTGGGCCAAGCAAATACTTGGGCTATGTTTTTAGGCTTTTACACGTGTAATTGGTTGGGCCTCCTAATCCATTATCACTCGTAAAAAAAAAGAACGCCCACGCCCTGAAGAGGGACGCAAATGAAATCGATTGAGCGGGAGATTTTCTAGGGCATCAAAATCGAGAAGAAAGGCGATGATGGTGGATACGAAAAGGAATAATCGAGAGAGATAAAGGAACTGTTGCAATAGATCCATTATTAAGTCTAATTTGTTGGTACGTTTTCCATTTTTTATGTATTTAAAGGTTCAATTGAATATGTTGGCTTTTCAACTGGTTTTGGCTCTCGATTTTGGATTTTGGATTCAATTTGTCTCATTTTTTGCTTAACAGTCACAGAAAGTTGGTTAGTAACTTTCCTTATTGCTAGTTTTGGTCTATTTTGCTAGTTTGATTTAATATTGATTTTGCCTCATCTCTGTTAGTGAAGTATCTATTTTGTGATTTTGACTTCAACCTAAAATTTGACTTAAATCTGAAATGTAATCTTAACTTCAATCTAACTTTTGTTAAGTAAATCTGTTTGCTGACTTCAATTTATTCTCGACTGTTACGTGAATTGTTCCTTGCTTCCTTTACACCAATCTCTGGTTTCAATTTAAATGCCCACTATTGCAAATTATGAATTATGAGGATTTATATATATATATATATAGCATTCTTGTTATTTGCTGCATTTGATGGGTACAAGGGGAAATGTGATTTAATCAAATTTACATTATCATGCTACTCAAACAGTACACGATAGCTTTCTTGGTTCTGAATTTGTTTGATTGTATGCATCTGGAGATTTTAGGGCTTTTAGAACTTTCATATATGTTTCTTCTCGTGTTTTGAAGCTCACATGAATTTATTTATACGTGCCATTGTATTTTGATTGATCGATAACTGCTATCTTTGATTCCAAAATTCATAAATTTCAAAATTCAAGTATCATGTATTGTGCTTCTTTTGTGTGTGTTAAACATTGCCTGTCTTCTTTGATTCCAAAATTCAAGTATCATGTATTGTGCTTCTTTTGTGTGTGTTAATTATCAGCCAACAAGAAAATCTTAAGATGGATATAATCAGCAAGCTTCCTTCGGGTATAATAGAAACCATCTTATGTTTTCTACCAATTCAAGAGGCGGCAAGGACAAGTATCCTCTCTAGGGAATGGATGTACTATTGGATCAAAATACCTAAACTTGCGTTTATTCAGGAAAAGTTTGAAGTATCAACTCGTGGTGCTGAACTATCTGTTTTGGAGCAAACATTTGACAGACCAAGTAAAAGAAAAAAAATGTCCAAGAGATGTAAACTTTTCTATGCTATATACCAAGTTCTATTAATGCACGAGGGTCCAATCAACGAGTTCACTCTTTCTATGGCAGCAGATGGCTCTTGTGTTGAGATTGATCATATAATACGTCATTTATCGAAGAAAAATACTGTCAAGATATTAAAATTTGACTTTGATGGGAGCTATACGTTACCGTTATCTTTCTTCTCGTTTAATCAGTTAACAGATCTGTATCTTAGTTATTGTGGTATTGACCATCAACCATCATTTGATGGATTTGGTAGCCTTACAACCTTACATTTGCAACATATACAAATCAGTAAAAAAGAGCTTATGCGTCTTTTATCAAGTTGTGCATTGCTTAAAAGATTGACTATTGTAAGTTCATTCTCAATAAAATGTCAATCGTTATGGCTTTTATAACTGAGCTAAATATTGTAACTTTTACAGATGAGTGAAGCTGGAACTTTCAATGACGAGGAAGATTCCACCATTGCTGATTTCATCGAGTGTTTACCATGCATTGAATATCTGGCTGTTTTGTTTTTCATGTTTTTGGTAATTCTATCCACTTGACATTTACTTGACTCTGCTTTTGTCTAGTAATTAGTTATTTCTAATCTTTGCTTTGTCTATGGTTTAAGGGTTTTCCTGCACCTCCAAAAGAGCTTCCAACAAAATTGGCCCACTTGAAATACTTGTGTTTGGAATATGCATGGTTTAAGCACGAAGATACGGTACCTTTAGTTCTTCTTTTGATTAAAAGCTCCCCAAAACTAGAGAAACTTAAAATAGAGGTATATAACAAGAATCTAGGCCGAATGCTACTTGTTTTCATTCTTTTGTGAAAATACACTCACACGAGACACTTGATGTAGACTTATGTCGAAGATGAATGTGAGATGGAATCCTTTAAACTCAAATATGATTCAGATATTACGTTGGAGAATCTTAACGAACTGGAGTTTTTAAATCTCAGCAAGGAGGAGAATGAGATGGTTGTTGTGAAGCTTATCTTGGCAAAGTCACCTGTTTTAAAGAATGTGAGGATAGTCCTCTTGGATGACCTTTATAAGCATGAAAAGTTAGAGATTGCAGAAACTATTTTCAGCTTCCCATGTGCATCACCGATGGTAAAACTCAGTGTTAGTAGAAATCCAATTAGTCTTAGCACTTCGTGGTTGTGTTGACTGTTTAAGCTTCCCATGTGCATCACCGATGGTAAAACTCATTGTTAGTTGAAATCCAATAAATCCTACAAAGGGTGCAACGGTGTTCCCATACAGGAAAAGCTGAGATCCCCAACCCCACCTCTTCTAGCGACTTCCACACTTTCATCTTGTAACAAACTTTTGGCATACCAAGGAAAATGAAACAAATTACCAAGAAGTGTAAACTTTCCTATGTCACATACCATGTTTTGTAACCGGAACACTTGGGTGCCAAACATGGTTAATTTCTTTGATGGAGACTCTCTATGGATCTGTTATCCACGCCCGACGCCTTATCTGATCCATTTCATTCATTTGGTTGAAGATGTTTGGGAATATTCGGTTTGGCTTCTTTACTTGGTAAAAAACACCTTCATAATTTATTTTTGTTTCATGTTTACGTTTTCACACGATGTGGTCTGCGTGGAACACCGCCCCTCTTACCCCTTCACGTGAAAAACAACCCTCCTCGTGGACTGCTCCACAGGAGTTTGTCAAAGCAAAATTATTTAATCCCCTAAGGCCCTAATATGTACATACTACACTGATTTTACATCTTACACCTATGATATTTACATACTACTCCCCTTGAATGGTAAAGTGAAGTGGAGTAGAAAAGAAAGTTTGAATCATTTCAGGTACCACCCGTCTTATATATAAGTGAATCCTAAAAACTAAACTTTGTATCGTTCCAATTTTATCGGATGTCCCCAAAGGGACAAAAAACTAAACTTTGTAATTTATTGTAATTAGACGATCCCTAGACTATTTCCAACACAGGTGGCCCTTGGAAATATTTTTCGTGATGTAGTACTGCCCGCCCAAAAGGTTGCGTTGGCGGGATGATGCCCGTGGCCTTTCACATGCCGTGAAGGGCGGTGTTTCGGTGTTTGTGAGGAAAGAGTGGGCAATACATTTTTAATTTAAAGAAATTCAAATAAACATAGTTATCTTAAAATTTATTATAACAGATTGAAATAAACCTAAATAAAACTAAAAATAATAATGAAACATAAAATAAACATAATTAAATAAAATTAAACTTATTTAAATATTTTTAAACATAATTAAACTTACTTAAACATAATTAATTAAACCTTAAATACTAAAACTAAATGTTTTCTTCCTAGTAATATGAGTTGGTGCACTCCTCGTGTTCCTCTGTGTCCCACATGTGTGATCTTGGTTCAATTTGTCATGGATCACGAGCACGTACTAATATTCTGGTCGTTCATCATTCACTAGTTCTTGTCTTAGAATTGGATGTCATCTTCCGGTTCATAAGCTCGAATGCCTCTTCCAAGAGTTTTCGGGCAAAATGGATTATCATCCTCTCATGTCATGAACTAGGGGGTTTTCAGGTGCAGGAGGTTAAACATGATAGATAACCAATGGAGATTGAAAATGTTTCTCCCGTTGTGTATAATGTACCAGCATATCCTTCAGAGGTGTTAAAACGATATTGTGAAAATGTTCCGGCACATCTTGTATGTTTGACACAATTAAAGCTTGTGAAATTAATGTTGAGAAGTGAATTGTGCAATAATTCTAATCTTATATATTTATAGGGCTTTTAAATTATAAAATATAGCCATCATATAATTATTTTTTAATATTTAACAATGATATGCTAATGGAGACTATTTGTAGAAACTACCATTTAACGTCTGGAGTATTATTATTGCTAAAACATATAGAAAACACATATTTTTATAAAAGGAACATCTATAGTTGTCTTGTTAAAAAAGTTATGCGATATAGTTATTTCGAGCTCGAATATTGAGCAGTAATAATCAAATCTCTAGCCTTTTTAATATATCGTTAATTACAATAAAACTAGTTTCCGTTTTTATAGAGACCCTCATAAAAACCGACCCTAATATTCCCCCTCTCCCACGCAAACATTCCCTACTATATATACTCTTCTATTCATTCACAAATCTCCACACACCAAAACCAAATTCCTTCAACTAATACAAATTAACATTTCTTTCTTTCAACTCTTGTTCGTTCTATGGATACCGAAATCGGTGCTTTAGATGTTGTTGCTACTCCCAATGGCACCTCCGCCTTAGCCGGCGAGGCCACACTCGGCCGCCACCTCGCTCGCCGCCTAGTGGAGATCGGCGTGTCCGACGTCTTTTCCGTCCCCGGTGACTTTAATCTCACTTTGCTGGATCACCTCATTGCCGAGCCCGGGCTAAACCTTGTTGGTTGTTGTAACGAGCTGAATGCCGGATACGCTGCGGACGGATACGCTCGGTCTCGAGGCGTTGGTGCGTGTGTGGTTACTTTCACTGTTGGTGGACTTAGCGTGCTCAACGCCATTGCCGGTGCTTATAGTGAGAACCTTCCGCTCATATGCATTGTCGGCGGACCGAACTCCAACGATTATGGCACCAATAGGATCCTTCATCATACCATTGGATTGCCGGATTTCAGCCAGGAGCTTCGCTGTTTTCAGACTGTCACTTGCTATCAGGTACTTACTTACAATAACTTACCTACCTACAAATTAATTGATGATTTACTTATTGATCATCTGTTGGCTGGATCCGCCATTGCTGTTATTTCTCTGTAAAAGCTTACTTAATTGATAGATAGCATATTAAGTTCACTGAGATATTCATTGCGAGCGATGAACCAGAGGTAAAAAAGAAAATGACCTCATGCTGATTGTTGTGTAAAAAAAATCAACCGTAGACTTTAAAAAAAATCACTTGAGATATTCTACGTACCTTTCTTTTCATTTTACTTGACTTACTGTAAAAATACTTTAGATTATTCTTTTATTTGAACTTCTTAATTTATTTGTTTTCCATTTTTTTAAGTAATGACTTATTAAAATTACAATAAGTTTTCGATCACTATTATACATAGGATTAAAACTTAAAAGCAGTTTTTATTATATAAGTACGTATGATCTTTTTCTACAGATTTATTTGATAATAACATAATATATCATTTATAAAATTCTATATATACCAGCCAATTAAAATTATGCTAAAAGGAGTCAATCAAAAAGAAACTAACATACGTTTATCAATATTAATAAAAAAAAATCGTCTGAACCCTTTAAGTAAAAAGTTCTGATTAGCTACATATACATTGATCATATCTGATTACCGGATTTTTTTTTTAACGTGTGTAGGCTGTGGTGAATAACTTGGATGATGCACATGAACTGATTGATACCGCGATCTCGACTGCTCTGAAAGAGAGCAAGCCTGTTTACATCAGCATAGCCTGTAATTTGGCTGCAATTCCTCATCCTACCTTTAGCCGAGATCCGGTTCCATTTTCTTTAGCCCCCAAGTATGCTATAGCTAATAGACTTTTTTTTTATAGAAACTTTAAATCAAGCTGATGAGGGAGGTTTTTTTTATTTGATGGTGTAGGCTGAGTAATAAGATGGGATTGGAAGCAGCTGTGGAGGCTGCAGCAGACTTTTTGAACAAAGCAGTAAAGCCTGTAATGGTGGGTGGGCCTAAACTGCGTGTTTCACAAGCATGCGAGGCGTTTGTTGAGTTAGCGGACGCTTCTGGCTACGCGCTCGCTGTTTCACCGGCTGGAAAAGGGCTGGTCCCTGAGCACCATCCTCACTTCATTGGGACATACTGGGGTGTTGTAAGCACAGCTTTCTGTGCAGAAATTGTTGAATCGGCCGATGCTTACATCTTTGCTGGTCCCATTTTCAACGATTACAGCTCCGTGGGCTACTCTCTCCTTCTCAAAAAGGAGAAAGCGTTGATTGTTCACCCGGATCGGGTTGTGGTCGGAAACGGGCCAACTTTTGGTTGTATTCTTATGAAAGATTTCTTGCAAGCTCTAGCCAAGAGGCTTAAGAAAAACACCACTGCATATGAAAATTATCATCGGATTTTTGTCCCTGAAGGGCATCCTCCGAAATGTACTCCTATGGAGCCATTAAGGGTGAATGTTCTCTTTCAACACATACAAAAGATGTTGTCTAGTGACACTGCTGTTATTGCTGAAACTGGTGATTCCTGGTTTAATTGCCAGAAACTGAAACTGCCGCAAGGATGTGGGTAAGTATCGAATCAATAGGGTACTAATTCATGATATTATTTATCATATATAAGAGCATTATGCAAATATTTATTATTGAAAACGTACGTATGGTCGGGTGTTGTAGGTATGAGTTCCAGATGCAGTACGGGTCGATTGGGTGGTCTGTTGGTGCTACTCTTGGGTATGCACAGGCTGCAACTGATAAGAGAGTGATAGCTTGCATTGGTGATGGCAGCTTTCAGGTATGGTATATAGATACATACATACATACAACTTATTTGATCTAAATCCGGGGACATCGAATTTTTAATTAAAACTAATCATTTTTTTTATTGATTGATCAATTGATTACAGGTTACAGCCCAAGATGTGTCGACAATGCTTCGATGTGGGCAGAATTCCATCATCTTCTTGATAAACAATGGCGGGTACACCATTGAAGTAGAAATCCATGATGGGCCTTACAATGTGATCAAGAACTGGAACTACACAGGATTGGTGGATGCAATCCACAATGGGGAAGGCAAGTGTTGGACTACAAAGGTAATTTACTTGTAAATGTTAGTAGTAATAATAAGTTTTTACGACTAATTTGATGACATTAATTAAAGTATTAATTTATGGAAATTTGAAGGTGGTTTGTGAAGAAGAGCTAATCGAGGCAATAGAGACGGCAACGGGAGCCAAAAAGGATTGCTTGTGCTTTATTGAGGTGGTGGCTCACAAGGATGATACGAGTAAGGAGTTGCTAGAGTGGGGGTCAAGAGTTTCTGCAGCAAATAGCCGTCCTCCCAACCCTCAGTAATTATTGGCTCTGCTGCTAATTTAATTTCCCTATGAATGATTTTTGAGTGATTCATTAACATTTTCGTATTATGATAGTAGTGTTACCTTGCGTGCTTATTTCTTTTGGTTCTTTTGGGCTCTTTTATCTAAAATTATTCAGATTTTATGTTATAGCATCTTAATGAATTTGAGTTTTTACATTTTAGTAATACGTTAAATGAGTTGGATGAGTTTAAGAATGAAGATTTCCATTTTTCAAAAATCCTTTTAAGCTCCCCATGTGCATCATCAGGTGTGAAAATCACTACCATACAATTGGAATCCAATTAGTTGTAGCCTTTGGTGGTTTTGTTCTTTTTTTGTTAAATGATTGCAACTTGAATCTTATGCGTGTGTAGTTGTTTTGTAGCGCGTAATCAAGTCGAATGGAAAGTTAGGTTAATATAAACTTTGATTAGAGTTAATTAGTTTCATCATTAGTTACTCAGAACTCCATGAACACTAGAAGCTTCAAATATATTCACAACGATGTTTGCTGTGCCATATTATTTTCAAATTTTACCAATTATGTATGTTATACTTATTGAGAGTGTATATTAAACATAATTGATCTTAAGTGTCTTGCTAAATGATTTTGTACATAAAAGAAAACTGAACATCTTGCTAGGTGAAGCTTCCCCTCTTTGTCACATTCCCTAAATCCCACAAGGGGTGTGAGGGTGTTCCCATATAGGAAATGCTTTCATCTTTTGATAAATCAAGAAAAACGAAACATATGACCAGAAGTTTAATAATTCCAAGTTTTGTAGATGGAACGCTTGGATACTAGAGGGGTATCAATGTGAATTCCCTTAACTTGTAGGTTATTTTTATAATCGAAGGATCACTTGATGATAAATTGAGAAGTTGGTAAAGGTATGTGAGATTTGATTAGGATCAATGGTGCAATTCACTCTTCACTTGTAAGGCTTGGGGTAATGGACCAAACATCCACGTCTTCATGCGACGTGGTCCAAATGGAACACCGCCCCTCTTACCCCTTCACGTGAAAAACATCCCTCCACTTGGTTTGCTCCATTCTTAAGCTCCAATTTTCATTTAATCCCCTAATATTAACATACTACCCTCTGATTTTACATATCACACATTTGATATTTACATACTACTCCTTTTGAGTGGTAGAGTGGAGATGGGTGGAGGAAAAAAAACTAATGTGACACCGAATGGAGAAGTGAACGAGCGTCCATAAAGATTAGTGTAATTATAATCGATTGGGTGCTTGTTTTGGATTTTTGGGTCTAGCTAATTGCCAGTCCTTCTCGTCTTTGTAATTTAACTATATTTTAGCCTTTCGAAAATAAACTTAATAATTCTTTTGGCATTGCCATTAATTCTAACCTTTGTAGGACTAACAAAAAATAAATTTCTGGTGTGATTTGAAATGAAATATCTTTGTTACTGTTAAAAAAAAAATAGATCTAACCTCCAACCTCTTATATTTAATAACTGACCTCGATAAAAGAAAAAAAGTCCCTAAAAAATATAAAAGAGAAATAGAGGGACTTGCTTGTATATAAATGTAATAATTTACTCGAGATGAAGTTTTGAACCCTAACCCCCTTCCGGTGGTCGTCGACGGTGGTGGCTGGTTCAGTGGTTGCTGCTTCGGCGCCGGCCGGTTTGCTTACCAAATAACACAAGCTCTCATCTCATCATCTGAGGTATTTCCTCTTCATATCCATTTGTTCTCAAAACACAATATTCCACGTTTTTGCTTACTGGATTTGGTTCATTTTCCCTAATTATGTTGATTACTTCCCTGAAAACTTTGACTTTCTTCATTTCTACCAATCCTGTTATTTGCTGCATTTGATGGGTGAAAGGGAAAATGTGATTGGGAATTAGAATGCTTATGATAATCAACCATAAGCACCAGGAATAAAATCAAATTTACATTATCATGCTACTCAAAGGTAGCTTTCTTGGTTCCCAATTTGTTTGTTTGTATAATTGTATGCATCTGGAGATTTTAGGGCTTTTTTTAAGAAATTTCATATATGTTTCTTCTTATGTTCTCAAGTTCACATGATTGTTTATATGTGCCATTGTATTTTGATTAATCCATAACTGCTATCTTTGATTTCAAAATTCAATTATCATGTACTGTGCTTTTTTGTGTGTGTTAGACAGAGTCCAGCCCTAGTAGATTTTGAGAGTAGTTACTTTTGCAGCTAAAAAGAATATCTTAAGATGGATATAATCAGCAAGCTTCCTTTGGGTATAATAGAAACCATCTTATGTTTTCTACCAATTCAAGAGGCGGCAAGGACAAGTATACTCTCTAGGGAATGGAGGTACCGCTGGACCAAAATACCTAAACTTGCGTTTATTCAGCAAAACTTTGAAGTATCGACTCGTGGTGCTGAACTTTCTGTTTTGGAGCAAACGTTTGACAGACCAAGTAAAAGAAAAAAAATGTCCAAGAGATGTAAACTTTTCTATGCTATATATCAAGTTCTATTAATGCACGAGGGTCCAATCGACGAGTTCACTCTATCTATGGCAGCAGATGGCACTTGTGTTGAGATTGATCATATAATACTTCATTTATCGAAGAAAAATACTGTCAAGATATTAAAACTTAAATTTGTCGGGAGCTATACATTACCATTATCTTTCTTCTCGTTAAATCAGTTAACAGAACTGTATCTTAGTGATTGTGTTCTTGACCATCAACCATCATTTAATGGATTTGGTAACCTTACAACCTTACATTTGCAAGATATACAAATCACTCAAAAAGAGCTTATGCGTCTTTTATCAAGTTGTCCATTGCTTAAAAGATTAGCTATTGTAAGTTCATTCTCAATAAAATGTCAGTCCTTATGGTTTTCATAAATGGCTAAATTTTGCAATTTTTGCAGATTAACGACTTCGATGACGATGGAGATACCACATTTGCTGATTTCATCGAGTGCTTACCATGCATTGAATATCTGGCAATTTCGTTTTTCATCTTTTTGGTAATTCTATCCACATGACATTTACTTGATTATGCTTTTGTCTGGTAATTAGTTATTTCTAATCTTTGCTTTGTCTATGGTTAAAGTATTTTCCTCCACTTCCAAAAAAGCTTCCAACAACATTGGCCCACTTGAAATGCTTGTGTTTGGAATGGGCATTTTTTAGGCACAAATATGCAGTACCTTTTCTTCTTCTTATGATTAAAAGCTCCCCAAACCTGGAGAAACTTAAACTAGAGGTAAATAAAAGAATCTAGGCCGAATGCTTGTACTTGGTTTGATTCTTTTATGAAAATACACTCACACAAGAAACTTGATGTAGACTTATGTCGAAGAAGGGTTTGATGAATCTGTGATGGGATCCTTTGTACTCAAAGATGATTCGGATATTATGTTGGAGCATCTTAACGAACTTGAGTTTTTAAAATTTAGCAATGAGGAGAATGAGATGGTTGTTGTGAAGCTTATTTTGGCTAAGTCACCTCTATTAAAGAATGTGAGGATACTCCTATCGGATGAACTTGACAAGGATGAAAAATTGGAGATTTCAGAAATGGTTTTAAGCTTCCCATTCGCATCACCGATGGTAAAAATCATTGTTAGTTGAATTCCAATTAATAGCACTTGGTGGTTGTGTTGACTGTTTAGTGTAATGAACAATTTTGTTTCTATAAGATATGGGATTTTGATAATTACTTCAACTCATGTATCCTTCCTTTGATCATTTTTCGAAGTGTTTATTTTTTTTTAATTAAATATTAGACATTAGACAGATACTGATATACTATAATACTAGTATACTTTACGGAGATATTTTATTGTGTTTAAAATAATTTGTTATATGGTTATTTAAATTTCTGTATATTTCATTCGGCCCATGTAAAAGCTTGTATTGTACTCTTTTTTCCACGATTTACATAACTAAAAATACCTTAATAATTATTAAATGCTAATTGATACATGAATTACACTAAAACACCGGCATCTTCTAAGTTCTTACTATGTTAAGGTAAAATGATATTAGCTGATAGTTCCCACTTGAACACATTAATGGCTTGCCTTAATG
The DNA here is from genome assembly GCA_039602395.1 of Deinandra increscens subsp. villosa. Classification (NCBI taxonomy): domain Eukaryota; kingdom Viridiplantae; phylum Streptophyta; class Magnoliopsida; order Asterales; family Asteraceae; genus Deinandra; species Deinandra increscens. The sequence continues at coordinate 446,112 of JBCNJP010000003.1, read as the reverse complement.
GTCACTAGATGATGATGGGAGACTTAAGACTTCTAGGTCTCATGTTTGGTCCCTTAGCTTCATGAGGTGGGGTTTTCTTGAAATGGACTTAACGGTTGCTGGCTCGGACTTATGTGAAAAGCTCCGTTTGTCGAGTAGGTTCCCTGTATAAGTTAGGGTTTTGTTTGTTAGTCGTTAAACAAAATAAAATAGTCCACAATTATCACATCAATAGAACATCTCTTAATTATACTAACTATAATGAAAGAACACCGTGTGGTAAGACAAGAATAATCGGTAATTTAATTAACATAAAGATTTACAAAAGTATCACAAATAAACATTAAAAGATTGAAAATTTCAAATAATGATATATAATGAATGTGATATATAATCGGTAAAAATTTTCTCTTGATGTTCAAAAAAAAAGAAAAAAAAAATGAATGCGATTGAAAATATGCGTCTCTAAATCCAGGGAAACCAAAAGCTATAAATATTAGAATGACAACATTTGAGTATTTCTTAAAATATTATTTCTTCTCCGTCAAGAATTCATGCCATGCAGACACGAGCACATTGTTCACGTAATTTGCCACACGCCACATCTTCAACTTCATCGGTTTTCCGTACACCTTTAACGTTGGCCCCAATAATAGAAACATGTTTAAAGCTTTTACAGTATCTGATCCGTACACCACTTTCTGAATCACAAGTTAAAATCCCTACTCCCTGATTTTACATATTACGCATTTAATATTTACATATTACTCCCTTTGAGTGGCGGAGTGGAAGAAAAAAAACTATTTGACTGCATATGTGACACCGAATAAAGAAATGAATAAGTGATTCATAAAGATTAGTGTAATTATACTCGACCGGGTGTTTGCTTTGGGTCTAGCTGCTTGCTAGTCCTTCTCGTTTTTTTTTTTTTTTTTAAAAACTATATTCTCACCGTTAAGAAAAAAAACTTAATTCTTTGAGCTTTGTAATTAAATCTAACCTCGGGGGAGTAGATAAGTGAGTCTTTATGTTACCACTTTTTTTTAAAAGAAAAAGATTTAACCTTCCACCTATAATTAATAATCATAAATGAACTTTATTAAAAAGTCACCTATAAAACATAAAAGATGAAGTTTTGAACCCTTAACCCCTTTCCGGTGTTCGTCGACTTCACTGGTTGGTGCTTCGGCGCCGGTTTGCCTACCAAATAACATAATCCATACGAGGTATTTTCTTTTCATAATTCATATCGATTTGTTTTCAAAAACCATATACAACGTTGCTGATTACTGAATTTGGAAATTTGGTTCATTTTGCCTGATTTGATGATACATTGATACCTACATGGTTTTGTTGATTACTTCCCTGAAAATATTTACTTTCTTTTTTAATCTAATTAACCCTTTGAATGAATGATGAGGATTTATATGATTACAATGATTATATATACCAATTCTGTTATTTGCTGCATTTGATGGGTGAAAGGGGAAATGTAATTGGGAGTTAGACTGCTTATGAATGATAATCAACCATAAGCACCAGGTATTTAATCAAATTTACATTATCATGCTACTGTAGCTTTCTTGGTTCCCAATTTGTTTGTTTGTATGCATCTGGAGATTTTAGGGCTTTATTTTAGTGAGTTAGTGATGAAGCCCATTATCAAGGCATGTTCCATTTAGTTATTTGTTTCTCCTATATTTAAGCCATGAATGAAATAGAGGAGGAGGGAGAAAAGTTGTAGAAATTAGAAATTATTTTAATTGCTATTTTAAGTTTCGATCAATTGCTTTATCTTCAATACTAGTTTGTTTTTAGTTATTTGGGAGACCGCTGATCTTGAATCAGGTTACATCATCGACTGGGTGTTTGTTTTGAGTCTAGCTACTTGCTAGTCCTTCTCATCTTTTTTTATTTTTTTGTAATTATATTCTCGCCGTTTAATTTTTTTTTAAATTTTTTTTGGCTATGTCATTGAATCTAACCTCGGGGGTAGATTAGTGAGTGTTTATGTTACCTTTTGAAAAGAAAAAGATGTAACCTTCCACCTATAATTAATAAATTAACTTGATAAAAAACCGCCTACAAAACATAAAAGAGGAATAGTCTAATAGAGATAAAATACAAGGACCACTTGTATTTAATTAATTTACTTAAGATGAAGTTTTGAACCCTAACCCCCTTCCGGTGCTCGTCGACGGTGGTGGCTGGTTCACTGGTTGGTGCTTTGGCGCCGGTTTGCCTACCAAATAACATAAGCCCCCATCTTAGGTAATTTCTTTTCATATCAATTGGTTCTCATAGACAATATACAACGTTGTTGACTACTGGATTTGGAAATTTGGTTCATTTTGCCTGATGTGATGATACCTACATGGTTTTGTTGATTATTTCCTTGAAAACTTTGACTTACATTTAATCTACTACTTAACCCTTTCAATGAATGATGAGGATTTATATGATTACACACCAATCCTGTTACTTGCTGCATTTGATAGGTGCAACCGTGCATGGGAGATGTGATTGGGAGTTAGAATGCTTATGATAGTTAACCATAAGCACCATTGATTTAATCAAATTCACATTATCATGCCTCTTAGTTTTTTTTTTTTTTTTTTTTTCTTTTTTGGATTTGCTTGTTTGTATGCATTTGGAGATTTTAGGGTTTTAGAACTTTCATATATGTTTCTTCTTATGCTCTCAAGTTCACATGATTTTGTTCATATGTGCCATTGTATTTTGATTGATGCATAACTAACTGCCATCTTTGTTTGTATTTTGTTTATATGTATTGTGCTTCTTTTGTGTGTATGTTAGACAAAGTCTATCAGTAATAGATTTTGAAAGTAGTTACTTTTGCAGCCAACAAGACTATCTTAAGATGGATATAATCAGCAAGCTTCCTTCGTGTATAATAGAAACCATCTTATGTTTCCTACCAATTCAAGAGGCGGCGAGGACAAGTATCCTCTCTAGGGAATGGAGGTACCATTGGTTAAAAATCCCCAAACTTGCATTTAATGAGAAAATGTTTCAAGTACCAACTGATGGGGATGAGTTGTCCATTTTGGAGCAAACGTTTAGCAGACCAAGTAAAAGGAAAGAAATGGCCACGAGGTGTAAACTTTTCTATGCTATATACCAAGTTCTATTAATGCACGAGGGTCCAATCAATGAGTTCACTCTATCTATGGAAGCAGATGAGTCTTGTGTTGAGCTTGATCATATAATACTTCATCTATCGAAGAAAAATACTCTCAAGAAATTAAAACTTAAATTTTCCGGGAGTTATACATTACCATTATCTTTCTTCTCGTTAAATCAGTTAACAGATCTGTATCTTAGTGATTGTGTTCTTGATCATCAACCATCATTCAGTGGATTTGGTAACCTTACAACCTTACATTTGCATGATATAGTAATCACTAAAAAAGACGTTATGCGTATTTTATCAAGCTGTCCATTGCTTAAAAGATTGGCTCTTGTAAGTTCATTCTCAATAAAATATCAAACCTTATGGTTTTTATAACTGGGCTAAATGTTACAATTTTTGCAGATTAACGACTTCGATGACGATGGAGATACCACCATTGCTGATTTCATCAAGTGTTTACCATGCATTGAATATCTGGCTGTTTTGTTTTTCTTCTTTTTGGTAATTCTCTCCTCATGACATTTACTTGATCCTGCTTTAGTTTGGTAATTAGTTATTTCTAATCTTTGCTTTGTCCATGGTTTAAGAGTTTTCCTCCACTTCCAAAAAAGCTTCCAACAATATTGGCCCACTTGAAATGCTTGTGTTTTAAATGGGCATGGCTTAGGCACAAATATGCGGTACCTTTTTTTCTTCTTTTGATTAAAAGCTCCCCAAACCTAGAGAAACTTAAACTAGAGGTAAATAACAAGAATCTATGTTTTATTCTTCTTGTTTTTGCTTCTTTTGTGAAAATACACTTACACGAGACACTTGATGTAGACTGTTGTAGAAGAAGCGTTTGAAGAATTTCACTTGGGATCCTTTGTACTCAAAGATGATTCAGATATTACATTGGAGCATCTTAAAGAACTGGAGTTTTTATATTTCACCAACGAGGAGAATGAGATGGTTGTTGTGAAGCTTATTTTGGCCAAGTCACCTGTACTAAAGAATGTGAGGATACTCGTATCGGGTGAACTTGACAACGATGATAAAAAATTGGAGATTTCAAAAACTATTTTAAGCTTCCCATGCGCATCACCAGAGGTAACAATCATTGTTAGTTGAAATCCAATTTTTGTAGCACTTGGTGGTTGTGTTGACTGTTTTACTGTAACAGAACAATTTTGTTTCTAATAGTTATCATGCTAATTATTTTTCAATACTTAAACTCATATCCCCTAGCTTTGATCATTTTTCGAAGTGTTTATTGTTTTTTATTTTTCGATACTAATATACTATAAAGAGATTATTTAGTATTTCTGTACAGATTTATTTTCATTCAGCCCTATAAAAGTTTATATTGTACTATTCTTTCCATGATTTACATACTGAAAAATACCTTATATGCTAACCTATACACGAATTACATTAATATCATCAAACAAAAAACCGTCTCTAAATAAGATCTCGATCTGAAATTATTCGTCCAAAAAAATTATACTCAGGTAAAACAAGAATAATCAGTAATTTAATTAACACAAAGATTACAAAAATATCACAATTAAACTACATTCAGTAGTCCAATTACCTGCTTAAATTAGGTTTAACAGTGTTGTATGAATTTAGCATTGAATTGAAACGCAAAATCTAAAAGATTCAACTAATGATGCATAACGAATGTGACTAAAAACATATATCTCTAAATCCAGGGAAACCAGAAACTATAAGCATGTGTTCTAAAACAATATAAATCAATGAACTGGACACACGGCAAAGCAAAGCTGGCCATCTACACGAAACGACCATATTTGGATCTTCGACTCTTTCTTAAGATATTGTTCGTTCTCCGCCCAGAACGCATGCCAGGCGGTTGCAAACACATAGTTCACGCTATTTCCCATGCGCCACATCTTCAACCTCATCGGTTTTTCGTACATCTTTAACGTCGGCCCCAACAACGAAACATCAATGCCGCGGTTAGATTCTTTTGTATTTGTAAGAATATGTATCTCATGTGGCTTCAAGAAGTCATTGTTACTCAGTTGGTTTATCGGCATAATAAACCTGTTGAAAGCTTTTAGGGTATCCGATTCGTACACGACTTTCTCAATCACAAGTTTGATATCGCTACCCCTCATCTCAATCGCGATAAACTCCCGTAACTGCTCGCTGCTCACCGCCATCGTCAAAACTTATTGTTTCACTGGGAATATTTCAAGAACATAAACGAATATTTCAAGAACAGAAAAGGAAGTTTAATCACTACTTCAGAACTCTTAAATTCAATAAATGAAAATTTACCTTAAAAACTTGCGACTCAAGTTAACCTCGATCGATCAGACCCACCTTGATTGATTGCAAGCTATTGTTACAACTTACAAGAGGGGGTAGGGGATATGTGTATATATAGGGGTGTTAATTTAGGTCGGTTTCTCCAAAATTCAAATTTCGTATGCAAATCAAATCCCACCTTAATATCTTCTCCTGATTTTATGTTTATAAATATTTGATTTACTCCTTCAAGTCTTTATTTCTTTTCATTTAGCCACATTTAGTTTAGTTTCTTTTAGCTCCTTCTAAAAACTATATTTACATGTATAAGCATTTTAATAAATAGTTATCAACTTGTGCTTAACTAGTAGTTTTTGTTGGAGATAATTGATATTTGATGATGAACTAGTTAGAGATCAAGAGCGGATATAAAAGCTAAACTTTATTAATTTGTGGGGTGTTTCCTAAATTACATGGCAAGACCCTTTAAATAGACAAATTCAAACTAAGAATTCTAAACAAACTCTAACCCTATTAACCTAATAAAATAATAATTCATTAGATATCTAATCTAATCTCTAAACCTAAAATTACTTTTAACTCTTTAACTTTTATACTTTTACAAAACCAACCTTCCACTTATAATATATTAGGATTATATCCTTTAGTTTTGTACTTCTATATACCGAGTATTTTGAACAATTACGAAGCTTGAATAAAAGTTTTGGCGAAGCCGGACTTAGTATTTGAGGGACTGAACTTAATATATGAAGAGGCCAAACTCAATATATAAAAAAATTCAAATGAACAAGGTAATACTACGGTCGGGGCCTCCCCGGCTCCAAAGAAGCTCTGCCCATGATTTTGAATACTCCGAAAGTTACACATAGTACAAATTTTTAAATACAAAGAAAAACCATTAAATTTTTACATAAAGCATTTACACCAGCTTTTTTATATCATATAAGAAATGTCTACTTTTTCATTTACATCGGCATTTTTAATTTTAAAACTTTTATTCTTAAATTTTAAGGAATAAAATAAGGAATTGGTAAATTCACAATTCATTACACATATGTGTATTTTTTAAGGATAAAGGATGTCACGTAACTTTTTTTTTTAGTTTTAAAATTTTATAAATAAATATGTTTTTTTAATAAATTATAAGTTATATTATCTAGTGTAAATGCTCATGTTCAAATTTCTAAATCACACTATTACCTTTATCTATATAAAACAAAGTTAAACCTCTAAGAAATAGTGACGTCAAATCATTAGCCCACATGACGACTCAAAGTTCACATGCATACCTAGACATGTCAAATCATTAGCCCACATGACGACTCAATGTTCACATGCATACCTAGACATGATCCAATATAAAGAAATCCAACGAAGAATATGAATTCAAGACCTTCTTCCATTGAAAGCAATAACATGATACGTTTAAAACATCCACATCTAAAAAACCCTACGAAACTACAGAACACAAAATTCATATAAATGAATGAAAACGACCAACATTAGTTCTAAACATGAAAATGATCGATGAGCTTCTCGTTCTTCTTCGTTGCGTCAATCAATTACGTCCTAAGACTTGCAGGTAGTTATTCCGAGGATGATTGTTTTCGGTCGGTTTATGATCAGCTTCTTCCGAGTCACTGATCCGCTTTCTTGTTTTCGTTTTCTCTACGATGAACATCAGGTAGGTGACCTAGTGATATGCATTTTCCATCCAAAGGGTTCCATATATCCATACACAATCAATTAATTTGCCGCCTGTAGGGAAGCAAGATGCTATAAAAATCAATGCACCTATAATATAAGGTACCCCCTCACCGAAAACAGATGATCTCATGTCTTGTTTTTGATCATTCAAACAGAAACATGTAACTACGATCCCGAACATTAGGCACACTAGCACATACCCGATCCAGTTGAGCTTGGGGGAAGAACTAACGGCATCATAAGCGAGAAAGGAGCCAGAAACGCCGAGAAGCTACCGATAAATTTGATAATGGTGTATGCGATTTCTCGCATCTGTCGATCCCAGCTAAAGAACAAAGCGAACCCTGGGTTTGCGATGCCATGTATGCCATTAAAGAAAAGGATCCCATAGACCACCTGATCATCCAAAAACAGATCGATTTTCGTCTCCCGTTGTCGTGAATTCAGTCAATTCAATTCGGATATACGCAAACATGCAAATGATGAAAGAACGAAGCAGAAGCGTCATGTATGAAAAAATCCTACATCCGCACAAATTGTTATCATCATGAAACGTGTTGTTTCTGATATGTATAGTTAAAGGTTCAAGTCTTATAATGAAATGAAACTTACTAAGACATAGCAGCCTCAGAAAGCGATGGTATATCATCGCTCACCGATACGGCAACCTCTTCACTCATTTCAGCTTGAGTTTCTAAACTAAAACAAGACATATGTAGATAATTAATATAAGGAAATTAAGATGCAGAAATAATAAATAGACCCAAGCTAGATTGATTAATTTTGATTTTGAATGATGAGGAACATGAATGCATGCAGGAATTACCTTCAATTCGTCTTCAAGTTTCTGAGATAGATGTGATTGGTTTTAATCGTGGGCGGAGTTGGTGGAGTTTAGTTGGGTCTTTATCTACAATTCTTAACAACTTCTGTTTTCCTTATGCTTCTTTTACTCCCTCTTCACTTATCCCCTTTTACTTTACTTTTTCTTTTTGTTTAAGATCACCTTTGCGACATATTACTATACGGTACACATCATCCAACGTTTTAAGACTCGTTTTGAACCGATCGGTTCGACCGATTGAACCAGTAACCAAATGCTAAGCTGGTCCGGGTGTGTGCGATCTAAATCCGAGTTAATGTTTGACTAGACAGTTTTTATGGTTCAACCGGCTGAAACCTGGAACCGGGCCGTTAATTGAATCGGTTTTTAAAATCTAAGTCATACACTCAGGCTAAATGATGAAGAAACGTGTTGCATAATTATAATTTGTTTAGAACTTTAATATTTTTTTTATATTTGTCGTGTTTGAAAGTTTTTAAATTCTATATTATAAATTACAAGTTTGAATACTCAATGTGGTTTGACCTTTGGAATCAAATGGTGGAACCTTTTTAACACAATTTCGGTCCGGTATAAAATTCCGGTTTTAAAACAATGGTATCATCTCATGTCCGGAAAAGAATTAAACGTTTTCTAAATGGTACAAAGTCAAATTTAGGCTATGTGTAGTCATAATCTTCTTGAGGGGTGTTACGCGACACCTGACTCTCCGTTCATAACCCCCTTGAGGTGTATAGTCATAACCCCCATAAGTCCCTAACCCCCTCTTGTTATTATTTTTTTTATACATCTAAAAATAATGAGCCATCATATTTTTAAAAAATTAGAGAGGGAGGCGTCATCACGTCTTGGGAGGGATTTTCCCCATAGCGCTCCGGAGACGCTATGTCGGGGGGAGGGGGGGAGGTAGGGGGGCTATGGGGGCATAGGCGTCATCACGTCTTGGGAGGGATTTTCCCCATAGCGCTCCGGAGACTCAATGTCGGGGGGGGGGGGGGGGGGGGCTATGGGGGCATTACATTACATTATAACCTCAAAAAAGTTCACCCGTATAAAATTTTATATCTGTTAAAAAAATATAGGAATAATTTCATATATATCCCTACAAATGTTATATAATATCATATATATCCAAAGTAAATCTTAAATTTCATATATATCCTTTTTTTAATAACATTTTACTAAATTCCTACTTTACCCTTTACAAATACATTTAGATTAATTAAATTCATTAGGTCAAGAAATCAATCCACGTCAAATCTGCTGGACATTAGGGTGTAAGGTGGGTCATTTTTGGTTGCTCATTAACGATTTAGGCTTTGAAATCATCAAGAGAGTTTTCATTCTTTAACTTTCTTTCAATAGCAGCAAGTTGTATTTTTTATATTGAATATTAATTTCCTGTATTTGGAAAACTAAGCCTTCAATATATATCTTTCCTCCTTATCGAAGCTTGTGTGTATACGTCAGAACCATATTATCACTCAATTGATAGAATGGAAGATGAATCGCAAGTGGTACAAATTTGTTTTTAATTCAGTCCTTAAAAAATGGAAGATGAATTGCAGGTGATACAAAATGTGTTAGAACAAATTGTACACTAATTATTAATGGAAGTTGAAAGTAAATAGAATGTTGTACGAAGGCTTAAAAATGGTCACAAAATATTGGCAAACAATTAGGTAAAAGAAATTTAAAGAATTAAAAAGGTAAGGGTAAATTGGTCACATTATAAGTTATTTTATATGAAGTATATTAAAATGGATATATTTGATATTTTAATTATTTTGGAGGGACATATATGATATTTAAATTTTGGTTTGGATATATATGATATTTTGTTAATTTATAGGGATATATATGAAATTAACCCAAAAATATATTACTATAAAATCCGAAAATCCCATTGAAGAAAACTGAGAAAATAAAATACACACAGAGACCACTTTCGTATAATTACTTGATTTGAGCCCTAACCCCATTTCGTTCTGATCGTCGACGCCGGTGGCTTGTTCGTTGTTCGCTGCTTCTGCGCAGGTAGTATACTTATCAAATAACATAAACAACATCTGTTTTGCAACTGGATTTAGGTACCTTTGCGTGATTTATGTCAATACTTGTGCAATTAGCATTCCTTCATTCATATAGTAACTTACCTAATTGGCTAATTGTTGCAATTTCATTACCATTTTCTTGGATTCATGTCTGAATTATGAGTATTTACTTAACCCTAGGATGGATTAGGAGGATTTACACCATTACAAAGTATACCAATCCTGTTATATGTTGCTTTTGTGGTAAATAGGGATTTAATCAATACTTGTATACATACAATGTTATTAATTCTGTATTATGCTTGTTTTGAATGTGTGTGTTAAACAGAGTTTTATCTTAAAACATATTTTCAAAGTAGCTAATTTTGCAGCGGAACCCTAAGATGGATAGAATCAGCAACCTTCCTTCAGGCATAATAGAAACTATCTTATGTCGAATTCCGATTCAAGAGGCAGCAAGGACAAGTATCCTCTCTATGGGATGGAGGTATCGTTGGACCGATATCCCTAAACTTGCGTTTTATGAGAATAAGTTTGAAGTAGCAGCTGATGAGGCTGAGCTGTCTGTTTTGGAGCGTACATTTGACATGCCAAGTAAAAGGAAAGAAATGACCAAGAGGTGTAAACTTTTCTATGCTATATACCAAGTTTTGTTGATGCACCAGGGTCCAATTCTTAAGTTCACCCTCGATATGGAAGCAGATGGCTCATGTGTTGAGATTGACCATATACTACTTCATTTGTCAAAGAAAAATACCGTTGAGAAATTACGACTTGACTTAAAGGGAACGTTTACGATACCCTTATCTCTCTTTTCTTTACATAAATTAAGGGATCTATATCTGACTGGTTGTGCTCTTGACCATCGAGCATCATTCAGTGGATTTGGTAGCCTTACGACCTTACATTTGGAAGAAATATGGATTAGTGAAAAAGCGCTTCTACGTCTTTTATCAAATTGTCCATCACTTAAGAGACTAACTCTTGTAAGTTCGTAATGAAATAGTTAGTCAATTTCGTTTTCTTTTAATAACTTAGCTTAATATTGTAATTTTCGCAGCGTTTCGGCGGCACAACTATTAATTTTCGCGGGGGTTCCACCATTGCTGATTTCTTCAAGTGTTTACCTGTCATTGAATATCTGTCTGTTTGGTTTCACATCCTTTTGGTAATATTGTCCCGATGGTATATAATTGATTATACTTTAGTCTCCTTATTAGTTATTACTAATCTTTGTTTTGTCTATGGTTCAAGCGTTTTGGTCCAAACGGATTCCCGAAAGAGCTTCCAACATCATTGATCCACTTCAAACACTTGGTTATGTTTGCTTTTTGTTTTAGTCACAAGTATGGGTTACCTTTAGTTCTTCTTTTGATTAGAAGCTCTCCAAACCTAGAGAAACTTACCCTATTGGTAAATAACAAGAATTTTTGTTGTATTCTACTTGTTTTGATTCTTATCTCAAAATACACTAACACAAGACACTTCATCATGTAGTCATTAGACGATACTGAGCTTGAAGAATATAATAGGGGCTCCTTTACACTCAAAGACCATTCTGATATTAAGTTGGAGCATCTGAATGAATTAGAGATCGTCCCTCTTAGATACACGGCGAATGAATGGAATTTTGTGAAACTTATCTTGGCCAAGTCACCTGTACTAAAGAAGGTAAGAATGTACTTATCGGATGAGCTTGGTAAGGATGAAGTATTGCAGATTGCAAAAGCCCTTTTAAGCTTCCCATGTATGTCACATGAGGCAAAAGTCATTTTCAATTGGTTAGGATCCGAAGTAGTTGTAACACTTGGTGGCTTTGTTTCCTGTTTAGGGACATGAACAATTTTGTTTGGTTCCAATATGGATTTTGTGAAAGTTATATCTTTTGCATCTGGAATTTGTTAAAATGTTATTGGGTTTGTACAGGGGATTGTTTACCATAAGCACTGGAAAAGAAACCCACAGGTTTCACTTATCAATTGCTACATTTTAACCCCTCAGAAAATGTTGGTGATCTTGTTTCTATCGTTTGCGGATTTTAGGTTTGTATAATTTACATATTTATACCGTAATATGGTGTATTTACTAAAACTGTAAGGTTTAAGCAATCTTGTTTGCATTAACAGCTTTTCTCATAAGTGCATGTAATGGTTGTATTAGAGACATCCACCTCTAAGTGGAGGGGGTATGAGGAGCGGCTCCGGAGGCCGGCTCCGTGTGAACCGTGCGGTTCATGTTGGCAACCATACCACGTGACGCGGTTCCCCTCCCACGGCTTCAATTTTTGGTCTTCCACGGTTTCTCCAAACCGGCGAGAGCCGGACGGTTCCTTCCCACAACCAAGTGTCATGTTTTTATTAGGTGGTAGACATGGCTTCACCAAGCCATACCACAACCATACCCCTCCCCTAAGCAACATGGATGGAGAGTATGTCTACTGTTTTATTTTAAAAGCTACAAGGGCATTTTCTTTTGGCTAGTTTTAATTTCACTGTTGATTACTTCACATATGGAGTTCTAATGAATAGTTCAAACAAAATTTTAACATTTAACTTTAATATTTAGCAAAAGTGGTTTGTTTTGATGTTTGTGTATAAGTATATCGGATTAAATAAAGATGTATCTTCTGGCGCAGCAACTATTAGGGCTTGCACGTGTGGTACCCAGTGACGGACCCAATATTTTATTCTAGCGGATTCACTTATTTCGACCCTCTTTAATGAGGAAACAATATATTTCATTTGGAACATAAACATATATAAAGAGTGAAAAAAAATGCGTAAAGAGACAAAATAGTAGTTGTTCATGAGAGACTTGGAAGTGTTTTCTTGGATGTGTAACACAAAATTTCAGTTCTAGTGTAACTATGATCCTTGACTCCTTGTATGTAGCTATCTTTTATTTCCATTTTTCTTACCTCACGTGGAAAAAATCTAACATAACTATTAACCCTCTCTTAGAGATAGAGACGTAACTTGATAGTTTCTAATACAACAGGCATGTAAATAGTATTTTTATAACTTTAGGGACGTGACATGAATATTTGGATAAACAACAGGGATGTAAACTGCGACGTACTCGAAAAATAAATAATAAATATGTAATTTCTCATATTTAGTGTTCAAATCTGTAAACCATTTAAACTACATGAACTATTCTTGTACTTTAACTGGAAATACAGAACCAAATGACGAAATGTGTATAAAAAAGGTTGATTTGAACCCTAACCCCAACCCCCATCGACGACGCTAGAGGCTGGTTCGTTGGTTTCTCATTTCTGCGTCTACGCTGGTTTACTTCTCAATTACATAAACCCTATCAGTTTTGCATCAGGTATTTTGTTTATATTTCTGTCTAGTACTTCATGAAAACAATACTCGTTATGGGTTTTTGTTTACAGGCTTTGTTGACTGATAAATACCCTGCAATTTGTCTCAAAATTGTGCCTCTCTTTACTTAGACATCATGTTATTTGTTACAATTTTGTATGATCAGAATCTAATATGCTTATGTGGAAATCATGTATACCATTTACAAGGATGCCTAACAGATTAGTTTATCTCTTAACCAACTAACTGCAACAACTATAACCCAATAGTAGGAGTATATGTGTATCAGTAGGAAGTATAGTATCATATCATCCCCACTTATAACCAAACTGATATAGACCCGCATAAGTTACATTTTTGGTTCTGATTTTGTTTGTTTCTATGTATTTGGGAATTAAAGGGCTGTGGAACTTTCATGTTTTGTTCTTGTGTTCTGAAGTTATTATGATTTTTTTTTTGTTATCTATGACATCATATTTCATCGATTGACATGTTCGAATTCAAATTATAAAATTCAATTATCATGTATTTTGCTTCTTTTTGTGTATTACACACGGTTTATTTCAAATAGATTTTGAGAGTACTAATTTTGCAGTGAACAAGAATATATCCTAAAATGGATATAATCAGCAAGCTTCCTCCAGGCATAATAGAAACCATCTTATGTTTTCTACCTATTCAAGAGGCCGCAAGGACAAGTATCCTCTCCAGGGAATGGAGGTACCACTGGACCAGAATACCTAAACTTGCGTTTATTCAGAAAAGTTTTAAATTACCAACTTATGGGGCCGAGCTATCTATTTTGGAGCAAACGTTTGACAGACCTAGTAAAAGGAAAAAAATGTCCACGAAGTGTAAACTTTTCTATGCTATATACCAAGTTCTATTAGTGCACGAGGGGCCAATCCATGAGTTCACCCTTTCTATGGTAGCAGATAGCTCTTGTGTTGAGATTGATCATATAATACGTCATTTGTCGAAGAAAAGTACTCTCAAGGTGTTAAAACTTGACTTTTGTGGGACATATACCTTACCCTTATCTCTTTTCTCGTTACATGGATTAACGGAACTATATATTAGTGGGCGTGTTCCTGACTGTTTACCATCATCTATTAGATTTGGTAGCCTTACAACCTTATATTTGCAAGAAATACACATTTCTGAAAAAGAGCTTATGCGTCTTTTAACAAGCTGTCCACTGCTCAAGAGATTGGCTATTGTAAGTTCATCATAAAATAGAATGCCAATTCTCATGGTCTTTCATAACTTAGCTATATTGCAATTTTTGCAGATGAGTGATGGTGGAACTATCAGTGACCGTGGAGAATCCACCATTGCTGATCTCTTCGAGTGTTTACGAGACATTGTATATCTGTCTTCTATGTTTTTCATATTTACGGTAATTCGATCCACATGGTATATACTTGATTCTACTTTGGCCTGCCAATTGTTTATTACTAATCTTTGTTTTGTTTGTGGTTCAAGTGTTTTTCTCCAAATAGACTTCCGAAACAGGTTTCAGCAACATTGGTCCACTTGAAATGCTTGTGTATGGAATGGGTATGGTTTAGGCAGAAATATTCGGTACCTTTTCTTGTTCTTTTGATTAGAAGCTCTCCGAACCTGGAGAAACTTACGCTAGAGGTAAATCGCAAAAATCTATGTTGTATTCTTCTTGTTTTTGATAGCTATGTGAATATACACTCACACAAGACACGTGATGTAGATGTCTGTCCACGATGACTTGTTTGATGAATCTGTGACTAGCTCCTTTATACTCGAAGATTATTTAGATATTACTACGTTGGAGCATCTTAACAAATTGGAGATTTTAAATTTTTGCAACTATGAGAATGACTTGGTGGTTGTGAAGCTGCTCTTGGCCAAGTCACCTGGACTAAAGAATGTGAGGATACTCCTATGGGATGAGTTGGACAAGGATGAAAAATTGGAGATTTCAAAAACCATTTTAAGCTTCACATGTGCATCACCTGTGGTAAAATTCATTGTTAGTTGAAACCCAATTACTCAGGGCTGTTGTAAACCATTAAAACTCTTGGTGGAAATAAACAATTGAGTTTTGATCAGAGATGAGAATTGAGAAAGTTGATATTTTGATTATAAATTTATGCTTCTATGGCTCATTCGATGATGGCGTGCTCGGTTATGTCTTGTACTTGGGTTTTTTTTTTCTTCTGTTCAATGGTATACCTTGTATTGATGAGTTGTAGGTTGTAATCAAGTCAAGTACAAGGTCATATTTTTATTTTTCTTTTATGTTTAAATTTGAAGGTATTTTTTATTTTATTTTATTGATGAGTTGGGGTTCCACCATTACTGATTTCTTCAAGTGTTACCTGCGATTGAACATCTCTTTATCTGGTTTCACATCGTTTTGGTAATTTTGTCCCCATGGTATATATTTGATTATGCTTTAGTCTCCTTGTTAGTTATTGCTAATCTTTGTTTTGTTTATGTTTCAAGCGTTTTGGTCGAAGCGGATATCCGAAAAAGCTTCCAACATCATTGATCCACTTCAAACACTTGATTCTGTTAGCTTTTTGTTTTAGTCACAAATATGGGTTACCTTTTGTTCTTCTTTTAATTAGAAGCTCTCCAAACCTAGAGAAACTTACCCTATTAGTAAATAACAAGAATTTGTGTCGTATTCTACGTGTTTTGATTCTTATCTCAAAATACACTAACACAAGACACTTCTATCATGTAGTCATTAGACGATAGTGAGCTTGAAGAATATAATAGGGGATCCTTTACACTCAAAGACCATTCGGATATTAAGTTGGAGCATATGAAGGAATTAGAGATCGTCCCTTTTAGATACACGACGAATGAATGGAATTTTGTGAAACTTATCTTGGCCAAGTCACCTGCAGAAAGTGAGGATGTACTTATCGGATGAGCTTGGTAAGGATGAAGTATTGCAGACTGCAAAAATCCTTTTAAGCTTCCCATTTGTGTCACCTGAGTTAAAAGTCAATTTCAAATGGTTAGGAGTCGAATCAGTTTTAACGCTTGGTGGCTTTGTTGCCTCTTTAGTTAAAAGTCAATTTCAAATGGTTAGGAGTCGAATCAGTTTTAACGCTTGGTGGCTTTGTTGCCTCTTTAGTGACATGAACAGGTTTGTTTCGTTCCGATATGGATTCTTTAGAAAGATAGATCTTTTGCAACTGGAATTTGTTAAAATGTTACTGGGTTTAGTACATGGGCTAGTTTGTGATTCAATGTGATTGTTTACCATAAGCACTAGAAAAGAATCCCAGAGTTAACCTATCAATTGCTACATTTTACCTAATTGTCTAAGGTGTACTTTCTTTTTCTTCAAAGATCTATGATTGATTCGAGTGTCAGAGTGCCCTCGTAGCTATGGCTTTCTAGCCTTTAACAAGAATTTCCTCGTTTCAGTAGACAATCATCCACTTATGCATTTCATCTCTTGTGTAAAGTTCTATGATCAAAGTAAAAACTTGGGTGGAGATGGTGATGTATGGAAAATAGGCTGGCAAGTGATGGTAGTTGCTATTGGTGACGACTGAGGGAACATGTGACGACGGTTCTCGAAGCAGGGACAAGCGGAGAGGTTGTTTAGTTTTTATGTAAATTATTATTTTGGTCATTGTGGTTTGACAACTTTAACCCGTTTTAGTTCAAAAATAATATTTTCTAACAAATCAACCCTTTGGCTTATGGTTTGTAATTTATAATTTTTTCAGTCCATGGGGTTAACAAAATGCCATACTTTTTATATTCACACATTCTCAAAATGACCGTTTGGCCGGCCAAACGGCCGTATTGAATTTTCTAAAAAATTGAGAAACTGTACCCCGTCAATTCAATATTTTTTCCTGTGTTGTATGAGCTTAAACGAGCCAAATCCATTGGGCCGTACGGTCCCAAACAGGATGTATTTATAAGTTATAAAAAAATTTAAAAAATTTATTTTTTTCAAATCACTTAAAAATGCTACCTAAAACTACCAAAAATCTTTCAAATATATAAAAAAAGACTTGATTTTAATAAATTTTGAGAAACTCACTCATAAATTATTGTATTTAAAAAACCGGGATAGATGAGGCTCTTCGTTAAACTTTGACTAAAGCCTCTTCAAGTTTATCATTTTACATTTATTATCTTTCAATTTTCGTTTGTAATGTTACAAATTACATTATTAATAAAATTTTAAATTTAGTTTTAATGTTCCTAAACGTCAGACTTTATTATTGGGTTTTGTAATTAAATTCAAAAACATTTTCAAAAATATATTAAGTGATTTTTGGTGGTTTTAGTAGCTTTTTGATTTGAAAAAAAATCAAAATTTTTTTTTGCGACTTATAAATACGGCCCGTTTGGGCCCGTATAGCCCAATGGGTTTGTCTCGTTTGGGCTCATACGGCCTAGGGAAAATGACGGGGTACTTTAAAAAAAATTTATTCGTTTTTGGAGGCCAAACGGTCGTTTTGAAATTGTGTGGATTTCAAAATTCAAAAGTGTGTGTAATTTGGTAACAAAAATAATAATTCTTTTTTAAATTTTTAACATGTTTATTTTTAACGAGTCAAAACTTAACATGTTTACTTTTAACGAGTTGGTTAAATGACATTTGGTGTTTCGGTATTATCCGCAAGTGTAAAATGAAAAACAAATATGTAATTTCTTAATCAAAATCATAAACCATTTATATGACATGGGCCACGGATGGTCGGAAAACCAATCGACAACTTATGACCCCAAAAAAAAAAAAACACAGGGACCAAATGTGTATATTAACGAATAGATTTGAACCCTAACCACATTCCGCTTGCCGTCGACGCTGGTTGCTGCTGCTTCCACGTTGGTATACTTCTCAATGACATAAACCATATCAGGTATTTTGTTTAAATAGCTTTGTTAATTTGGCACAAACTTTGACTCTCCTTTTTTTCATCTATAATCTACTTAAAGATTTAATGAATTTTGGTTGTTGCATTTGGTGGGTTCAAGGAACAACGTGATCAGGATTTTAATCAAGATTTACATTATCATATCTTCTATCCTCACAGATTATTAAACCTCTTAACCAATTAATTGCAACCAATTAATTGCAACAACTATAACCCATTGGTAAGTAGCATTCTTGTGCTCTGATGTTACAATATGCTATGATTGTTTTGTGTGCGTGTGTGTATTAAACAGAGTATCTTTAATTAACATATTTTTAGAGTAGCTAGTTTTGCAGCCAACAAGAGTATATTCTGAAATGGATATGATCAGCAAGCTTCCTTCGGGTATAGTAGAAAACATCTTATGTCTGCTACCATTTCAAGAGGCAGCAAGGACAAGTATCCTCTCTAGAGAATGGAGGTATCAATGGATCAAAATCCCTCGACTTGAGTTTATTGTGAATTGGTTTGACTTATCGACTCGCGCGGATGAGTTTGTTTCGGACCAAATGTTTGACAGACAAAGTAAAAGGAAAATACTTTGTGAAAGTTTCAATGTCATATACCAAGTTCTATTGATGCACGAGGGTCCAATCAACGAGTTCATTCTTTCTATACCAGCAGATGGTACATGTATTGAGATTGACCATATAATACTTCATTTGTCGAAGAAAAATACTGTTAAGATATTAAAACTTGACTTTTCTGGGATGTACAAGTTACCGTTATCTTTCTTCAAGTTGCATCAATTAACGGAACTTCGTCTTGATGGTTGTGTTCTCCATAATCCGCCATCATCCATTGGATTTGGTAGCCTTACAACCTTGGATTTGCAAGAAATATGGACCTCTGAAAAGGAGCTTGTGTGTTTTTTATCAAGTTGTCCATTACTTAAGAAATTGACTATTGTAAGTTCATCATTAAGTAGAATGTAAGTTATCATGGTCTTTTATAACATAGCTAAATATTGTCATTTTTGCAGATGGCTGGTGGTGCAACTATTGATGACGGTGGAGATTCCACCATTGCGGATCTCTTCGAGTGTTTACCAGACATAGAATATCTGTCTCTTTTCTTTTTTATCTATACGGTAATTCTATCCACATGGTGTATACTTGATTCTACTTTAGAGTTTAGTCTGGTAATTAGCTATTACTAATATTTGATTTGTTTGGCTATGGTTTAAGTGCTTTGTTCCACACAAACTTCCGAAAGAGCTTCCAACAACGTTAGTGCACTTGAAATGCTTGTGTTTGGAATGGGCATGGTTTAGGCACAAATATTCGGTACCTTTTCTTGTTCTTATGATTAGAAGCTCCCCAAACTTGGAGAAACTTAAGCTAGAGGTATATAACAAGAATCTATGTTGCATTCTTCTTGTTTTTAGTTTTATGGTGAAATACACTCACACAAAACACTTGATGTAGGTATCTATCGATGACTTCACGTTTGATGAGTCCGAGTGGGGCTCCTTTATACTCGAAGATTATTCTGATGTTAGATTGGAGCATCTTAACGAATTGGAGTTTTTAAATTTCAGCAACGAGGAGAATGAGTTGGTTGTTGTGAAGCTTATCTTAGCCAAGTCACCTGTACTAAAGAACGTGAGGATAGTACTATGGGATGAGCTTGACAAAGAAAAAAAATTCAAGATTCCTGAAATCATTTTAAGCCTCCCATGTGCATCACCTATGGTAAAAACCATTGTTAGTTGAAATCCATTTACTTGTAGCAGCTGGTGGTTTTGTTGTCTGTGTACTGAAATGAACAATTTCGTTTCTATCTGATATGAGATATTGCTGAATTAGGTTTCATGATTATATATAACTATCATTTATGTATTTAAAGGTGAAAAAAGCAACACCACAGTTACCTAGCAGCTTACTATGTTTTTTCTGCACCCGTATGCCCATGAAACACAGTTGGTTTCATTACAGGTGTTTTTTTACATACCCCATTGTGCCATCAACCATACTGTTTGTTTATACAATTATACCTCCTTAAAAGCTGGCTCATTTGACATAACCAGAATTGTTGTTTGCATGGTTTCTTGGTTCAACTACCCAAAATGGTGTAGAGAATTAGAAGTTTTCATGTGTGGGAAGAAATATATAACATAGAGATCTGGTCATCTGTGCCATTGGAAAACAAAGATAGAGAGGAATGTTGCTGAACTTTATATGTTGTTATGCACCTATAAAATGTTATGATGATTTGCTGAATGTTTTTTGTTGATGCTCTATATAAAATTTTTTGAGTTGGTGGAATTTGTTAAGATGTTATTGGGTGTAGACGTGTAGTACATGGGCTAGTTTGTTAAAATGTTAATGGTGCGTTTTGAGGTCTTATAGCGCCCAAATTATCACTACACACTTAAAGTATAGAATCCCGACCCCCCCCCCCCCCACCCCACGCACAACAATGGTCCTCTTCTCCGTTGGAAACCAAAGGATTAGGCGCCATGGGCGCTAGCACCACTGCGCCTCCTCTCCTTTGGGGGTTATGGAAGGGGGTTTAGAATTGAACTCGAAATCGCCAAAAGAAAGTTCCAAGCGAGAGCGTTGGATAAAAGACAAATGAGAGGGTTTACCAAAATGAAAATACAAGAATAATGAAAATGACTTGGTTTGCAAATATGGATAAAAGACGAATGTCAGAGTTTGGGTTTGGTTAATTCGGGTTAAACACGGATTGTTGATTTGGGTTGACCATAACTTGTTGGTTTGTAGGACGTTGATGATTCATGGTTTAATTATTAAAAAAATTATAAAACTTTCAGAAAAAATAAGATAGGGAGAATAAAACTTGGTGTGGTTTGGATTAAAAATGTATGTTTCAAAAGATAATTTAAAAAAATATATCTGAACAATTGGATGCATGTGGGACCCGTCATAACGGTTTTATGCCGTTTGTAACAATCCAAAAAACGCCTTACGAGGCAGTGTTTGGAACGTTTTTTTGGGTGATAATGCCGAACCATGGACCCATTACTGATAGCTTTAAGTTAAAAATAGAAAACCAAATATGTTATATCCTTCGAAACTTATAATAAAAGCACAGGGACCAAATGTGTATAAATTTCTAATGAGCTGATTTGAACCCTAACCCCATTCGGGTTATGCGTCTGCTCATCGACGCTGGAGGCTGGTTCGTTGGCATGCTGCCGAGTCCGTATATTTCTGAAATGACATAAATCGGTTGTATCAGGTAATTTGTTTGTTCACATCCATCTGTATTACTTCCTCAAAACAATACACGTGTTGAGTGTTTTGATATACTTGGCCTTGTTAATTGATTGTTGCCCTGCAATTCGTCTGTGTTTTTTGTTCAATCATCAATCAATTCATGTTGTTATGTGGGCTATCACATATTCTGTTTAAAGCTATTATACAATGACACCTAACAGATTTGTTAACCTCTTGACCAACTAACTGGAACAACTATAAGTCTATAACTCGTTAATTAGTAGGATGATACGGGTCACTTACCCGAGACATGCTTACAAACCGGCTCGGCATAATTCCAGCACATACCCAGGTAGCTTTTTGTAACTCCCCACGTTAACCATGTTGGCCATTTTCCCATGTTCACATGTAGCTAAGAATTAGGAAGTGGCATTATGCTTGGAGGCTTTTGCTATTAAAGTATTTGTTGATTGAATAAATGGTTAATGAAGAAAGACTAGAAAATTGCTCCAAAGTGTTCGAGTTCTTAAGGTTTTGCATTTACTTTCCGTTTTATATTTTGTTTATGTATTTGGGAGTTTGTACGTTTTCTTCGTAAACCTATCATAGGATCGGTAGGAAGTATAGTATCATGTATTTGTGTGTTCTGATGTTAACATGATTCCTTTTCATCTATGCCTTCGCATTTCATCTATTGACATGTTTAATTTCAAAATTTTAATATTTAGGTACCAAATATTATGCTTCTTTTAGTTATTATGGTTTTAGAATAGCCAAATTTTGCAGCCAGCAAGAGTATATCCTAAAATGGATAGAATCAGCAAGCTTCCTCCAGGCATAATAGAAACCATCTTGTGTCTACTACCGATTCAAGAGGCAGTAAGGACAAGTATCCTCTCGAGGGAATGGAGATATCAATGGATCACTATCCCTAAACTTGAGTTTATTCAGCATTGGTTCGAAGAGTTGTTAGCTTTGGAGCAAACGTTTAGCAGACCAAGTAAAAGGAAAACAATGTCAATCTGGCGTGAAGTTTTCTATGTTATATACCAAGTTCTTTTGATGCACCAAGGTCCAATCCATGAGTTCACCCTTTCTATCCCAGCAGATGGTTCATGTCTTGAGATTGACCATATAATACTTCATTTGTCGAAGAAAAATACTGTTAAGATATTAACAATTAACCTTTCTGGGAAGTACAGGTTACCCTTATCTTTCTTTTCACTACATCAGTTAACAGAACTTCATCTCAGTGGTTGTATCCTTCATAAGCCGCCTTCATCCATTGGATTTGCTAGCCTTACAACTTTGGATTTGCAAGAAATATGGGGCTCTGAAAAAGATCTTTTGGGTTTTCTATCATGTTGTCCATTACTTAAGAGATTCACTCTTGTAAGTTCATCATTAAGTAGAATGTAAATTATCATGGTGTTTTATAACATAGCTAAATATTGTAACTTTTGAAGATGACTGGAGGTGGAACTATTGATGACAAAGGAGATTTCACAATTGCTGATCTCTTTGAGTGTTTACCGGTCATAGAATATCTCTCTCTGTTTTTTTTCATCTATACGGTAAATCTATCAACATGGTGTATACTTGATTCTTTTTTTAGTCTGCTAATTAGTTGTTACTATTATTTGTTTTGGCTATGGTTCAAGTGCTTTGCTCCACACAGACTTCCGAAAGAGCTTCCAACAACATTGGTCCACTTAAAATACGTGTGTATGGATTATGCATGGTTTAGGCACAAATATTCGGTACCTTTTCTTGTTCTTTTGATCAGAAGCTCCCCAAACTTGGAGAAACTTAAGCTAGAGGTAAATAACAAGAATCTATGTTGCATACTTCTTGTTTTGAGTTTTATGTTGAAATACACTCACACAAAACACTTGATGTAGGTATCTATCGATGACTTCACGTTTGATGAATCCGAGTGGAGCTCCTTTGTACTCGAAGATTATTCTGATGTTACATTGGAGCATCTTAACGAACTGGAGTTCATAAATTTCAGCAACGAGGATAATGAGTTGGTTGTTGTGAAGCTTATCTTAGCCAAGTCACCTGTACTAAAGAACGTGAGGATACTACTATGGGATGAGCTTGAGAATGAAAAAAAATTGCAGATTCCAGAAATCATTTTAAGCCTCCCATGTGCATCACCTATGGTAAAAACCGTTGTTAGTTGAAATCCACTTACTTGTAGCAGCTGGTAACAGTTTCATTGTTACTGAAATGAACAATTTCGCTTCTATCTGATATGAGATATTGCTGAATTAGGTTTTTCATGATTATATATATTTATCGGTTATGTATTTAAAGGTGAAAAAAGCAACACCACAGCCATTCTCTCGATCATCTACCTTTTCTTCAAGCAAAACCATCATCTGCTGCCCACTTACCTAGCAGCTTACTATGTTTGTTCTGCTTGGTTTCACTGCAAGTGTTCTTTACATGCACCATTGAGCCATCAACCACACTGTTTATACCTCCTTAAAAGTTGGTTCATTTGACATCACTAGAAGTGTCGTTTGAACGGTTTCTTGGTTCAACTACCCAAAATGGTGTAGTGAGTTAGATGTTTTTATGTGTGGGAATCACATAACATAGAGATCTGTTCATGTGTGTCGTTGGAGAACAAAGATAGAGAGGAGTGTTGCTAAACTTAATATATGCACCTATAAAATGTTACATAGATATGCTGAATGTTTTGCATTAACAATTTTTCAAATGATGGAAACTTTTTAAATTGTTATTGTGTTTAGTACTTGGGCTAGTTTGTGATTCGGAATGAGAATGCATCTTATTGTTTACCATAAGCACTAGAAAAGAAACCTGGAGTTAACCTATCAATTGATACATTTTACCTAATAGTGTTTAAGGTTACTTTCTGATTCTTCAAAATTTTACGTAATTGTCAAGGTGTACTTTCTTTCTCTTCAAAGATCGTGTGTTTTAATGCAATGCAATTTGATTGGGTACCGGCCTTTTAATTTGAAAATTATATTTTTTTTGAACACATAACATCACTTGGAGGAAAAACTAACACCAATAGCAGAATTATCGTTGGTGGGTACAATCTTTATATTAATATAAAGTTGGTGAACTCTAAGTCTCTAAGATACCAAAGCTGTTAGGTTTGGAAGTTTTTCTTACGGTAAATTTCACATACATTTTTTAATATAGAACGAGTAGTTATTTCCTTGACGTTCCACCGAGCCATTCAACTTTTTTTAATGTATGAATTACTATTATTGGGTCAATCATGTGAAACCGAGTTGTTGTGTTAACTCTTTGCCTCCGTGTCAAGGACGAACCGATTTCTAAATAGAACATATTTGAAAACTCAAACTAAAATGCAAATACAAATTCAAACGCAAACACAAAGATAAAAATAAAAATAAAAATAAAATCAATAGAAAATGTACATTAAATAAATTGATCAAGACACAACCCGGTTTTAAAAACACGAGAGAGTGAGACGTGTCCTTCAAATATTTTGTTTATTAATATTAGACTTTCTTAGTTTGTTTAATTAAATATATTTCATACATGTATATTTTTCTTCAATGAGAATGTTATTAACACCTATAAAAAATTATAAATTTGATTAATAATACAATATGGTGCTCGTCACGTGTTAGCATGTGGTGGTGTCATGTGGCACCATTAAATTTTATTTATTTTTTAAGTTCCTAGCTAAGGTCATCCGTAGTGGTGTGGTGTTATAACGGCGGCTAGGCATGCCACGTAAGATGTGATGTGATAATGAAAAAAGTGTGTAGTGATTTAGTGATAATATGAATTGTGGTTATTTGATGTGTAATTAATTGAGTGGTTGAAAAATAAATGTTAGCAAGGACCGGTGATTAGAACCACATAATGAGGGTAAAACGCCCCAAGAGGGGGGGGGGGGGGGGGGATGGTCGATGATGGCGTGATCGGGTGTTATGGGTTTTCATTGGGCTAATGCCCCCACTACGAATTTCCTGAATTTTAGGATTTAGGCTCTATATTCAATTTTTTTTATGTTGCTTTAATTGTTTTGTAAGTACTATTGTCCCGTTTATAATGTGTGACAACAGGTGCAATATTGCACGTCTAGTTCTAGACTTCTAGTCATTTTACAAATCTTAACATGTTGTTTTAATGTATTGTTAACTCCGTGGGTGAAAAGTAGAAAACCAAATATGTATTTTCTTAATCAAATTCGTAAATTTATGATAAAAACACATGGAACAAACGTGTATACGAATGAGTTGATTTGAACCCTAACCCCATTCCGGCTATGTTTCTTCCCAAACGCTGGAGGCTGCATCGTCGGTATACTTCTGAAATGACATAATTCGGCTGTATCAGGTATTTTGTTTACATGGCCTTGTTGATTCATAATTTCATACCCTGCAATTCGTGTGAAAACCTTAAATGAATTATGAGAATTTCCACTCTTACAAAATGCATCAATGCTGTTGTTTGTTGCATTCGGTGAGTATATGACCACGAGAGATACTGTGATTTGTGATTAGGTATTGTATAGGGTATTACATATTCTGTTTACAGCTATATAATGATACCTAACAGATTTCTTAACCTCTTAACCAACTACCTGCAACAACTATAACCCATGTAGGATCAGTAGGAAGTATATTATCAGTTACATATTTGGTTTTGATTTTGTTTGTGTCCATCTGTGGAAATTTCATATCTGTTTCGTTCTTGTGTTTCTGTAGTTAACATGATTCTTTTTTATCTATGCCGTCTTATTTCATCGATTGACATGTTTGATTACAAATTTTAAAAATCAACTATCATGTATGATGCTTCTTTTGTGTGTGTGTGTATTAAAAAGAGTTTATCTTTAATATGTTTTCAGAGTAATGCCAACAAGAATATATCCTAAGATGGATATAATCAGCAAGCTTCCTCCAAGCATAATAGAAACCATCTTATGTCTACTACCAATTCAAGATGCAGTGAGGACAAGCATCCTCTCTAGGGAATGGAGGTATCACTGGACCAAAATCCCTAAACTTGAGTTTATTCAGGATTGGTCTCAAGTATCGACTGCTGAGTTTTCTGATTTTGAGCAAAGTTTTGACAGACCAAGTAAAAGGAAAGCAATGTCTATATGGTGTAGACTTTTCTATGTTATATATCAAGTTCTTTTAATGCACGAGGGTCCAATCCAAGAGTTCACCCTTTCTGTGCCAGCAGATCTTTCATGTCTTGAGATTGACCATATAATACGTCATTTGTCGAAGAAAGCAACTGTCAAGATATTAAAACTTGATTTTTGGTTGTATAAGTTACCCTTATCTTTCTTTTCGCTACATCAGTTAACAGAACTACATCTTAGTAGATGTGTACTTCATAATCAGCCATCATCCTTTGGATTTGGTAGCCTTACAACCTTATATCTGCAAGAAATACGGACCTCTGAAAAAGAGCTTCTCCGTTTTTTATCAAGTAGTCCATCACTTAAGAGATTGACTCTTGTAAGTTCATCATTAAGTAGAATGTAAATTATCATGGTCATCGTAACATAGCTTTATATTGTAATTTTTGCAGATGAGTGACGAAAGTACTATTGATGACAGTGGAGATTCCACACTTGCTGATTTTTTTCAGTGTTTACCAGTCATAGAATATCTATGTGTTTTCTTTTTCATCTATTTGGTAATTCTATCCACATGGTGTTCACTTGGTTCTACTTTAGAATTTAGTCTACTAATTAGCTATTACTAATATTTGTTTTGTTTGGCTATGGTTCAAGCTCTTTGTTCCAGACAAACTTTCGAAAGAGCTTCAAACAACAATGGTCCACTTGAAATACTTGTGTATGGAATATGCATGGTTTAGGCACAAATATTCAGTACCTTTTCTTGTTCTTATGATTAGAAGCTCCCCAAACCTAGAGAAACTTAAGCTAACGGTAAATAACAAGAATCTATGTTGCATTCTTCTTGTTTTCAGTTTTTTTGGTGAAATACACTCACGCAAAACACTTGATGTAGGTATGTATCGATGACTTCATGTTTGATGAATCCGAGTGGGGCTCCTTTGTACTCGAAGGTTATTCTAATGTTACATTGGAGCATCTTAACGAACTCGAGTTTATAAATTTCAGCAACGAGGATAATGAGTTGGTTGTTGTGAAGCTTATCCTAGCCAAGTCACCTGTACTAAAGAATGTGAGGATAGTCCTATGGGATGAGCTTGACAATGAAAAAAAATTGCAGATTCCAGAAATCATTTTAAGCCTCCCGTGTGCATCACCCGTGGTAAAAATCATTATTAGTTGAAATCCATTTACTTGTAGCAGCGAGTGGTTTTGTTGTCTGTACTGGAATGAACAATTTCGTTTCTATCTGATGTGAGATATTGCTGAATTAGGTTTCATGATTATGTATTTAAAGGTGAAAAAAGCAACACAACCATCCTCTCGAACACCTATCTTTTCTTCAAGCAAAACCACCATCTGCTGCCCAATTACCTAGCAGCTTACTATGTTTGTTCTGCACCCGTATGCCCATGAAACACAGTTGGTTTCATCGCAGGTGTTCTACATACACCATTGAGCCATCAACCATACTGTTTGTTTATATAATTATACCTCCTTAAAAGCTGGTTCATTTGACATCACCAGAAGTTTCGTTTGCACGGTTTCTTGGTTCAACTGCCCAAAATGGTGCAGTGAATTAGAAGTTTTCAGGTGTGGCAAGAAGCACATAACATAGTGATCTGTTCATGTGTGCCGTTGGAGAACAAAGATAAGAGATGAATGTTGCTAAACTTCATAAAATACTACAACAATATGCTAAATATTTTTTATAACAAAATCTCAGCAGGTTTACCATCAATTGCTACATTTTACCTAATTGTCTAACGTGTACTTTCTTTTTCTTTAAAGATTGTTATGAAATACAACTTGATTCGGCACCGGGCATTTTTAAAATTATCTTGTTCTCGACATTAGACATCATTTGGAGGAAAAATAAATACCATTAGCAGAGTACAATCTTTGTATTGTTATCAAGTTGGTGAAATCTAAGATACCAATGCACTTCTGTATGGTCAATTTCACATATCAAGTTGGTAGAAAACACAAGATGGTTTGAAGGTTTTCTTATCTCTTATGGTCAATTTCACAGACATTTTTTTTTACTATAGATTAGGCAGGAGCATTCAACTTTTTTTAACACATGAATCTCTACTACTAGGTCAATCATGTGAACCCGAGTTATCTTGTTAACATTTTCTTTCGTGGCACCTATAAACGGATTTCCAAAAAAACTTGCTTGAAAACTCAAATTGTTTTAGTGAGCATCATGATCTAAGAAGAGAAAACCAACACCAATGTGAATCTGAGGTGCATAGGTCTTGTCCTTCGTTATATAATATTCATTGATCACTTACCTTGAGCCCGAAGTGACGGGATTTACTTCTACAGACGGTGAATAATGATTGTGATTCATGTCACTTTTGGACCTTAAAACATGTTAATATCCCTATTGTCCATTAGGATTAATTCATGAGACCACCACTTTTTATGCATTTTCTCTCGTGTAAGGTTCTAGACTTCTAATGCTACGATCAACGTAAAATTTTGGGGGTGTGGGGACGGTGATGCATGAAAAAAAGCGAAAGCAGGTTGCGACAACAACAAAGGAAGGATGATGAGAGAGGGGATGGAGAGTGATGGGCGATGGTGGTTGCTACAATGACGTCGAGGGAAAGTACGACACTAGTTTTAACCGGCGGATGCCATTATTTGATATTCTTATTTAGTAGGAAAAAAAGAGATAAATTAATATTTAATGTCATTATTTAATATTAAATAGATTTATGAATACACAAGTACACAACACGGTATTAAAAGACATGAGAGAGAGTCGTTCCCTTCAAATATTTTGTTTATTAATATTAGACATTCTTAGTTTGTTTAAATTAATATATTTCATATACTTTTTCTTTTCAATGAGAATGTTATTAACACCTATAAAAAATTATAACTTTCATGAATAATAAAATATGATGCTTGGCACGTGTTAACATGTAGTGCTCATGTGGCACCATTTGATTTTATTTATTTTTTGTTTTCAAGTTTCAAGCTAAAGTCATTCGTAATAGTGTGGTGTTATAAGGTCATAGGATATATTATTGTCATTCTCCCGTGGTCACCCACCATGCGCCAACCACGGCGTGGAACACCGCCTAAGTTGTGCGTGGTTAGTGGGCATGGGATGGAGGGGAGAGAGTTAGGGCATTCTTCCAATCAAAACACACCACCTATTTTTATTTTATATTTTTCTATGCTTAAACTAATAAAAAATAACCCAAACTCCACATAACACAACCACATCACCATTCCCGTACTACTAAAACCACACATGTGATTTTTGTCACTATTTGGCGTGACAAAACCACATAGACCACACCACACACACTTTTTTTCATTATCACACTACATCTTACGTGGCATACTTAATCACCGTTACGGCATGAGATATATGTGTTTGTGTGTGTGAGGGGGGGAGGGGGGGAGATGGCATGATCCGGCATTATGTTTTTTCACAGGGGCTTAACGTCTCCATTACGGACGTCCTAAGAATTTTACCATTTGGCTTTTGATTTTAGAATTTAGGTTGTATGTTTGATACATTTTCATTTTTTCCCCTTACAATGCGTGACAAAATTTAACATGTTTTAACGTATTGTTAACTAACTCCATGAGTGAAAAATAGGAAAACTAAATATGTAATTTGTTAATCAAATTCGTAAACTTATGCTAAAAAGTAAAAACACAGCATCAAATGGGTATCTGAACCCTAACCCCCATTCCTGTTATGCTTCTCCCCATCGACGCTGGAGGCTGCTTCGTCGGTCTACTTTTCAAATGACATAAGCCGCTTGTATCAGGTATTTTGTTTACATCTATTTATCTCTGTTAGTTCTTGGAAACAATACATCGTCGCCTTGTTGATTGATACCCTGCAATTCGTCTGAAAACTTCAAATGAATTATGAGAATTTCCACTATTATAAAATGCATCAATGCTGTTGCTTGTTGCATTCGGTATGTACAAGACCTAACAGATTTCTTAACTTCTTAACCAACTAACTACAACAACTATAAGCCGTTGTTATCGTATATTCATATCAGCCTCAGTCATCAGCAGGAACATATTTGGTTCTGATTTTGTTTGTGTCCATTTATTTTGGGATTATATGGCTAATGGCTGTGGAATTTTCATATCTGTTTTGTTATTGTCTTATATAGTTAGCATGATTTCATCAATTGACATGTTTGATTTTAGAAATTTAAATTCAGCTATCATCTATGATCGCTTCTTTAATGTGCGTGTATCTTTAATATATTTTCAGTGTACAGCCAACAATTAAGAATATATCCTAAAATGGATATAATCAGCAAGCTTCCTCCAGGTATAATAGAAACTATATTGTGTCTACTACCGATTCAAGAGGCGGTAAGGACAAGTATCCTCTCTAGGGAATGGAGGTATCATTGGACCAAAATCCCTCGACTTGAGTTTCTGGTGAATTGGTTTGAACAACCAGTTGACATGGATGAGCGTGTTTCACAGCAAATATCTGGCAGACCAAGTAAAAGGAAAAAAATGTCCCAATGGTATCAACTTTTCTATGCTATATACCAGGTTCTTTTAATGCACGAGGGTCCAATCCATGAGTTCACCCTTTCTATGCCAGCAGATCTTTCATGTATTGAGATTGACCATATAATACGTCATTTGTCGAAGAAAGATTCTGTCAGGATTTTGAAACTTGAGTTTTGGATGTATAAGTTACCCTTATCTTTCTTTTCGCTGCTACATCAGTTAACAGAACTTCATCTTAGTGGTTGTGTTCTTCATAATCAGCCATCATCCATCAGATTTGGTAGCCTTACAACCTTATATTTGCATGGATTACGGACCTCTGACAAAGAGCTTATGTGCTTTTTATCAAGTTGTCCATCACTTAAGAAATTGATTCTTGTAAGTTCATCATATAATAGAATGCTAATAATCATGGTCTTTCACAGGGTAGCTTAATATTTTAATTTATGCAGAAGAGTGACAGTGGAACTATTGAAGAAAATGGAGATTCCACCATTGTTGATTTCTTCAAGTGTTTACCGGTCATTGAGTATTTATATATTGATTTTTTCATCTATACGGTAATTCTATCTGTTTAGTGTACACTTGATTCTACTTAAGAGTTTAGTCTGCTAATTAGCTATTACTAATATTTGTTTTGTTTGGCTATGGTTCAAGTACTTTGTTCCAGACAAACGTCTGAAAGAGCTTCCAAAAACATTGGTCCACTTGAAATACTTGTGTATGGATTATGCATGGTTTAGGCACAAATATTCCGTACCTTTTCTTGTTTTTATGATCAGAAGCTCCCCACACCTTGAGAAACTTAGGCTAGAGGTAAATAACACGAATCTGTGTTGCTTCTTCTTGTTTCGAGTTCTATGGTGAAATACACTCACACAAAACACTTGATGTAGATATCTGTCGATGACTTCACGTTTGATGAATCCGAGTGGAGCTCCTTCATACTCGAAGACTATTCAGATATTACGTTGGAGCATCTTAACGAACTGGAGTTGTTAGATTTCAGCAACGAGGAGAATGAGTTGGTTGTTGTGAAACTTATCTTGGCCAGGTCACCTGTATTAAAGAATGTGAGGATACAACTATGGGATGAGCTTCACAACAAAAAAAAATTGCGGATTCCAGAAATCATTTCAAGCCTCCCATGTGCATCACCCATGGTAAAAATCATTGTTAGTTGAAATCCATTTAGTTGTAGCATTTGGTGGTTTTGTTGTCTGTGTACTGAAATGAACAATTTTGTTTCTATCTGATATGAGATATTGCTGAATTCGGTTTCATGATTATATATATATGATTATGTATTTAGAGGTTAAAAGCTTACTAGCAGCTTACCATGTTTGTTCTGCACCCATATACCCATGAAACACAGTTGGTTTCACAGCAAGTATTCTTTACATACACCATTGATCCATCAACCACACAATTTTTTATTTTTTTTTAATTTTTTATAGAACTTCTAACCATACTGTCCTTAAAAGTTGGTTCATTTGACGTCACCAGAAGTGTTGTTTGTACGGTTTCTAGGTTGAACTACCCAAAATGGTGTAGAGAATTAGAAGTTCCCATGTGTGGGAAGAAGCAAATAACATAGAGATCTGTTCATGTGTGCCTTTGGGAGAACAAAGATAGAGATAGGCACCTATAAGTCCGTGTTTGATCCCTTGCCCCTGACCGACTTCCGGCTGACCGAGTAAGAGGGCAAAAATGGAACGGGTCAGCTTCGGCTCGAGTAAGGAGTGTTTTTTTGACGAAATTAAAAGCGCTGACTAGAAAAAATTGTTGACCGGATAAGTGGTAAGGGGTTTTGAAGGTGTAAGTGGTAAGGGGTTTTGAAGGTGTAAGTGTGTAAGTGGCATATCAAACATCCCCTAAAATGTTACAATGATGCCTTATGTTTTTTATAGCAATTTTTAAGGTTGTAGATAGACGTTACAAAATAAATATATATATTATGATTATATTTTAATACTTTTAGTTATTTGAACGGTAAATTATGATTATATATGAATACTTTTAGTTATTTGAACGGTAATGGTGCTCATGCGTATAAAAAAAAGGTTTTAATAATCCGATACTTTTTTCTACAAACGGTTTGTTTTGACTCAAACTTTATTTAATCAATACTTGTTTTGACCTGAATCTATCTGGTTAAAAATCGATTCAAATCGAACCAAAATGGTCAATTTTTAAAGCGATCTGATCAATGATTAGTTTCAAAGCGATTCACTCTGACCGGTTTTTCACGCTCGAATATATTAATCTATTTTGTCAAATATATGTTTTCTCACCCTCTTATATATCTGACCTTTATATGGGTTACCATTTCTTTTTATTTTTCATTAATTGAGGTGATGACGACAGAGGATATGGTGAGCGTTAGTCGTTGGTGACGAAAAGGGGAAGAACAACAATGATCACTGGAATGGGAATAGATGGTAGGTAATCGAGAACATAAGTCAACTTGTCGTAGGTTATGTATTTTTCTTAGACTATCCACAACACTAACACTTATCATTTTCATATACAAGCTTAGCCAGCAATATCAACTTTTTTCTTTCATTAGTTTGCTTAATTATAATTTACGAAATTAAATTCTAATAATCCAAATTATAACCTATTGACCAAGATGCAATAAGAGTCCCTACTTTTTCTTTTTGTTGTCATGAACAATACGGATAGCATAATCTTCATATACTTACACTTTCTTTTTTGTAAAATTGGTCAAACGACGATCATCGAGTAATTAACTTGGAAATATATATATATTTTCTATGTTCTTTTTATTTGTTTTAAATTTATAATGTTTTATTTAGCCACACGCATCTTTTTGTAAAATGTTATTATTAATAATTGGAAAATTGGCCTGTAATAATACAAGTTTCACTCTTTGGCCAATAATAATATGAGTTTTTGAGTTGGTCTGTAATAATAGCAGTTTTCGAACTATTGGACTGTAATAGACTAATAGTATGCCGTTAGTTTTTACTTAACGGGGTTAAATCCCTGCCTACGTGGCTGCCCACGTGGCATTTTTTAACTAGGTTTGAATAAAAAGGACTAGTTTTATAATTTATTGAAATAGGGGGGCTGGTTTGGTAATATTGATAAATAAAAAGATAAAAGGAATAAAAAAAATAAAAAACAAAGATCCTTTGACCACCACCTCTCACCTTTGGCCACCGCCGGTCACCACCACCTCTCAACCTTTGGCCACCGCCGGCTAGAAGATCCTAATCTCTCCGGCGACCTAGCAGCTCTGCAAATCCGACCGTCTTCTCCGATTCGCAACCCCTCTCCGATTCGCCTCCGGCGACCTAGCAGCTCTGCAAATCCGACCGTCTTCTCCGATTCGCAACCCCTCTCCGATTCGCCTACGGCGACCTAGCAGCTCTGCAAATCCGACCGTCTTCTCCGATTCCCAACCCCTCTCCGATTCGCCTCCGGCTACCTAGCAGCTCTGCACCTCCGGCAGATCGCCGGTCGGAAGTGGACCCAGACATCATCGCCGGTCTCCCTCTTTCTTCTTCTCTCTTTTCTTTCTTTTTTTCTTTTTATCTTTTCATAATTAGAACTAAAGTTTATACATGTTACAAAATAAGTCCCTTAATTATAATAATTGTTAAAAAAAAAATACATTGAATGCCACATCAGCAAACCTCTAACACCGTTAAGTAAAAACTAACGGCATACTATTACAGTCCAATAGTTCGAAAACTGGTATTATTACAGACCAACTCAAAAACTCATATTATTATTGGC
This sequence comes from Deinandra increscens subsp. villosa, assembly GCA_039602395.1. Lineage (NCBI taxonomy): Eukaryota > Viridiplantae > Streptophyta > Magnoliopsida > Asterales > Asteraceae > Deinandra > Deinandra increscens. The sequence goes on along the minus strand of JBCNJP010000003.1, from coordinate 411,244 downwards.
CAAAGAGTGAAAACTTGTATTATTACAGGCCAATTTTCCTTAATAATTTTATATAGTTATCTAAAAGTAGAGGAATCATTTTTTTAACTGCTGTAGAGAGATCAATTGACCATTTTTTTAACGAGTTGATTTAAACCCTAACCCATTGCGGTTATGCTTCTCCCCGTCGACAATGGTGGCTGGTTCGTTAGTTGCTGCTGCCTCTGCGCTTGTGTACTACTTATAAAAGGTATAAATTTTGCAACAGCTTTTTCTGTTTTCAGATCTATCGCTGTTTGAGACTGAGAATCAGTGGTGAATCTCACCTGTACTTAACTTTTGCCATTCTACACACACTTAAGAAGAGAAGAAATAATCGTTTCTTATCAATTCCGAATAAACTTATTTTTAAGTATTGCATATTATATTTACAGCAATACAATGATGCCTAATAGATTAGTTTACCTCTTAACCAACTAACTGCTATAACTATAGTCTTTTCTTGGTTCTGGTTTTATCTTTTTTCTATGCATTTGAGGATTTTAGTGATGTGGAACTTTCATATCTGTTTCATTTTTTGTGTTATGTAGTTAACATGATTTCTCTGTCATCGAATTTCATTGATTAACTACTGCTATGTTTGATTTCGACAGTTTAAAATCCAACTATCATGGGATTATGCTTCTTTTGTGTGTGTGTGTGTATAAAACAGAGTTTATCTTAGATATATTTTGAGAGTAGCTAATTTTGCAGCCAACAAGGATATCTAAGATGGATATAATCAGCAACCTTCCTCCAGGCGTAATAGAAACCATTTTATGTCTACTACCGATTCAAGAGGCAGGAAGGACAAGTATCCTCTCTAGGGAATGGAGGTACCATTGGACCAAAATCCCTAAACTTGCATTTATTGAGAAAACGTTTCAAGTATCGACTGATGGGGATGAGCTGTCCATTTTGGAGCAAACGTTTAACAGGCCAAGTAAAAGGAAAGAAATGGACAAGAGGTGTAAACTTTTCTATGCTATATACCAAATTCTGTTAATGCATCAGGGTCCAATCCATGAGTTCACACTTTCTATGGTAGCAGATGGCTCCTGTGTTGAGATTGACCATATGCTACTTCATTTGTCGAAGAGAAATACTGTCAAGATATTAAAACTTGACTTTAATGCGAGCTATCCCGTATATACGTTACCCGTATCTCTCTTCTCGTTACATCAACTAACCGAACTATATCTTTGTGACTTTGCTCTTGACCACCAACCAGCATCCAGTGTATTTGGTAGTCTTACAACCTTATATTTGGAGGAAGTGCAGACGAATGAGAAAGCACTTATGCGTTTTTTATCAAGTTGTCCCTTACTTAAGAGATTAATTATCGTAAGTTCATTATAAAATAGAATGTCAATCCTCATGGTCCTTTGTAACTTGGCTAAATATTGCAATTTTTGCAGATGAGTGACGGTGGAACTATCGATTTCAATGGAGATTCCACGATTGTTGATCTCTTCAAGTGTTTACCAGTCATTGAATATCTGTATACTTGGTTTTTCATCTTTATGGTAATTCCATCCACATGTTATATACTTGATTCTACCTTGGTATGCTAATTAGTTTTTACTAATCTTTGTCTTGTCTATGGTTCAAGTGTTTTGCTCCAAGCAAACTTCCCAAAGAGCTTCCAACAACACTGGTCCACTTGAAATACTTGTGTATGAAATGGGTATGGTTTAAGCACAAATATTCGGTACCCTTTCTTGTTCTTCTGATTAGAAGCTCCCCAAACCTAGAGAAACTTAAGCTCGAGGTAAATAACAAGAATTTATTGTGTATTCTTCTTGTTTTGATTCTTCTGTGATAATACACTCAAACAAGACACTTGATGTAGATGTCTGACGAGAACTTGTTTGATGAATCTGAGACGATCTCCTTTATACTCGAAGATTATACAGATATTATGTTGGAACATCTTAACGAACTGGAGATCATAGGTTTCGGCAACGAGGATAATGAGTTGGTTGTTGTGAAACTTATCTTGGCCAAGTCACCTGTACTAAAGAATGTGAGGATACTCCTATGGGATGGGTTTGATAAGGATGACAAATTGGAAATTTCAGAAACTATTTTAAGTTTCCCATGCGCATCACCTTCGGTAAAAATCATTGTTAGTTAGCAATTGGTGGGTTTTGTTTGGTGTTTAGTGAAATGAACAATTTTGTTCCCATCTAATATGAGATTTTAAGAATTATGATCTTAATGGCTGGGTTTGTTGCTCAATCATTGCAAGTGTTCTTGACGCTCACCATTTGACCACACCATCATCACAAAAGTCCAGAAGTGTTGTTTGCACGGTTCCTAGTTAACTAACCAGAATGGTGAAATGCATTTAGAAATTTTCATCCCATCCCCATCCCTATAATTTATACTTTTATCATTACTTTTTCTCTCTCTTCCACTCACAACCACAATTAAATAATACTTTTTTATACCCTCATCATTACCTTTTCTCTCTCTTTCAATCACACAAAACCCCAAATTTTAAAAAATCACCAGTTTTTTCATCAAATATAGGGATGAACAGTAATTTTTCCTATCTCCTTACTCACAACCACTTACAACTAAACCCCAAATTTTAGGGTTTTACCTCACAATATTTTGGGGGGTGGGTTGTGAATGCTCTAACATGGGGTCCTTGAGCTATAGAGATCCTTTATGTGTGCAGTTGAATAAAGGCGAGTGAGAAAAAAGATAGAAAGGAATTTTGCTAACCTTTGTATGCACTTGTGTAATGTTACAATGAAGTTGAATGTTTTTTTAACACTTTCTAAAGTCGGAAAGATTTTATAATTTTTTTTTATTACAGTTTGATTGTTTTATAAGGACGTGCTAAAAATACCAGTTACCCGGTCCGAATCGATAAAGGATTTGGTATGGTGTAGACCGGTTATAAACTGATAAAAAACGGTATGTTAGAGACTGGTTTGAGGTTTCAAGGTGGAGAACCTAAAAAAAAATTGGTTTTTACCTATTGAAATATATCTAGTTTTTTAGATTGCTGGTTATTAGACTCGTTTTTTTAGGTTGACCGGTTCGGTTTCTAAACAAATCATTTTTATTATTAGTTTGGGTTGTAGTGTTTCACAACCGGTTTTTAGTCAAGCTGTTTTCCTTTAATAATTGTTTTCTTTGTATATTAATAATCGACATGTTACACTTAAACTGGTTAATCCTCTGAGACTTTTTCTACAGTGATTCATTAAATGAACAGGTTTTAAAGAATATCCCTGAAAAAAAAATAAAAAAATGGACAAGTTGTGATAAAAACAGGGACCAGTGGATATAATTACTCAAGATTTACCTTATCCCCTTGCTGGTTGGTTTCTACTTCTGCACCGATTTGCCACCATCTGAGGTATTTTCTTTTCACATCAATTTGTTCTCATAAACAATATTCAACGTTGTTGATTAGTGGATTTGGGTAATCTGATAAAATATAGTTTTGTTGATTGACTCTGACATTTCATATCAATTTGCTCTCATAAACAATATACAAATTCATGCTAATCAAAAAGTATAAATGGTAGTGTTCTTGGCTCTGATTTTTTTTGTTTTTTTGGTTCTTTTCCTCACACATTTGGAGATTTTAGTGCTGTTCATATCTGTTTCTTTATGTGTTCTGAAGTTAACATGAATTATTTTATGATCTAGATCTATGCTTTCATATTGACAACTGATATGTTCTAAAAAAAACATAACATAACAACGTTGGAGCACTAATTTTGCAGCCAACAAGAACATCGTCTTAAGATGGATATGATTAGTAAGCTTCCTCAAGGCATAATAGAATCCATTTTATGTCTACTACCGATTCAAGAGGCAGCAAGGACAAGTATCCTCTCTAAGGAATGGAGGTACAATTGGATCAAAATACCTACACTTGCTTTTGGTCAGGATACAGTTCAAGCATCGGCTAGTGGGGTGGAATTGTCAACGTTTGACAAACCAAGTAAAAGACTTTTCTATGCTATATATCAAGTTCTGTTAATGCACCCGGGTCCAATTCATGAGTTCACCCTTTGGATGGAACTCGATGATTCCTGTGTTGAGATTGACCATATAATACTTCATTTATCCAAGAGAAACACCGTCAAGATATTGAAACTTGACTTTAGAGGGGCGTATATGTTACCCTTATCTCTCTTCTCGTTACATCAGTTAACAGTACTGCATCTTAATGGTTGTGTCCTTAACCATCAACTGTCATCCGAAGTATTTGGTAGCCTTACAACCTTACATATGATAGAAATATTTACCAGTGGAAAAACGCTTCTGCGTCTTTTATCAAGTTGCCCATTACTTAAGAGATTAACCATTGTAAGTTCATGATAAAACTGAATGCCATTCCTTCTTGTCTTTCATAACTTAGCCGAATAATATAAACTTTTGCAGGATAGTGACAATGCAACTATCGGTGTTACTGAAGATTCCACCATTGTTGATTTCATCAAGTGTTTCCCGGCCATTGAATATCTATCTATTTGGTTTTCCATCTTTTTTGTAAGTTTACTTTATCCCCATGTTATATACTTGGTTATACTTTGGTCTGGTGATTAGTTATTACTAATCTTTTTTTTATTTGTCTATTGTTCAAGTGTTTTGCTCCAAACAGACTTCCAAAAGAGCTTCCAACATTGGTCTACTTGAAATACTTATGTATGGAATGTATATCTTTTAGGCATAAATATACGTTACCTTTATTTGTGCTTTTGATTCAAAGCTCTCCAAACCTAGAGAAACTTACACTAGGGGTAAGTAAATACTTTGTATTCCACTTGCTTTGATTCTTATGCCAAAAAACACTCACACGAGACATTTGTTGTAGATATTAGACGACTGCTTTCTTGAAGACGATGAGATGGTCTCCTATGCAATCGAAGATTATTCAGATATTATGTTGGAGCATCTTAAGAAATTAGAGATTCTATATTTTGGCAACGAGGAGGATGACTTGGCTGTTGTGAAACTTATCTTGGCCAAGTCACCTGTACTAAAGAATGTGAGGGTACTCCTATTGAATGAGTATGGTAAGGATGAAAGATTGAAGATTTCCAAAATCCTGTTAAGCTTGCCATGTGCATCACCTATGGTAAAATTCATTGTTAGTTGAAATCCAATTAGTTATAGAACTTGGTGGTTTTGTTTACTGTTTAGTGAAATGAGCAATTCTGCGTCTATATGATATATGAGATTTTGACAATTATGATCTTTGGCAACTCAAAGTGTGTTGAAATATTGTGTTTGTCGTGTCGTAATGCAAGGGTTTTGCAACTTGAGTTTGTTAGTATGTCTCCTTTTCATCATTGTACCTATCTAGATTATGTTATTGTGTTACAGTTTCCTGTAGATCAAAATCTCTCTTCTTAAGAGAGGATTAGTGTGATATATTAGCAAGGAATTTGCCGAAATCGCTCACACTTAGAGATGCACAAATCGATTTACCGGTTTTAGAAAAAACTCTAAAACCGGTACTTCAGAAATAATAACCGACAAAACCGGTTTTTAAAAAATAACCGGTTTTTGGACCCTAAAAACTCTAAGTCTCTAACCGGTGTAACCGGTCCACAGGTTAACTGGTAAAAAAAGTTGGTATTATTTAAAAAATTATATAATATTTAATAGCTTAACCTATAACCGGTTCGTGATCTAGACACTCCTAACCGGTTCCAAACTGCCGGTTTGTATCGTTACAAACTGGTTTGTACGTTATTGGTTTAAAAAAAGTTTGGTTTTCGGTTATTAAACCTGTTCGATTCAGTTAACTTATTTGTTTTGTGCACCTCTGCTCATTTTGTTAGATCACCAAATAGAATATATGAACTTATGCATGAGAGACATCAGTCAAACTATGTCAACATGAATACTCTAATATCTGCAATTCAGAAAAACTAACTGAGTTAACAACCAAAAGAACGGTTATAAACGACCACTTAATTTTAAATAGTGTGTTGTGTTCTGATTTCTGTTAGATCATCAATTAATCATGTATACCATTTTGGTTGGTATTCATATCCAGCACCAGTGGTCTAGTGGTAGAATAGTACCCTGCCACGGTACAGACCCGGGTTCGATTCCCGGCTGGTGCATTCGCAATGAAGAAATCAGCGCTCTATGTGAAGTTGGGTCTTCACATTTGTTCGATCATTCGTAATTAACCAGCGTCTCTGAGCATTCTTTTTTTCTTTCTTTCTACAGACTGCTTCTTCTTTAGGTCTTAGAATGACCCGTTTATTGATTGCTCATGATTCAAAATCACGATGTTGAGACAACAAAACAGATTACAATATGATTATAAGCTAAATACATTCTAAGATGATTACATTTTACATCACGTACAAAACATGCTGGAAGAATACCTATTATCACCTATAAATAAGACTGATCAAAATGTTATAAAGGGGAGGTCTTGGGTTCAAGTCCCAAGACATTATAAAGGGGAGGTCTTGGGTTCAAGTCCTACTTGTAACAAAAAATAAACAAATGGGGGTTACAAGCTGGGCCAGGGGGTTTTCTCACCTATGGTGAGTTTTCTCCTGATGGGGATTGGAGATGATCGGGTGGGTGGGTAATGCCCCCGTCAGTGATCCAAATTTGCCGTTAAAAAAAAATTGTTATAATTGTCAATTGGGAATGGAGTTCGAGTCAGTTCTAACATTTTGACACATGATAATCCAAACATAAAAAAAAATCCATAAGATACCAATACAAAGACATCCAAACATTCGTATATCAATCAACCATTTAATACATTAATCAAGTAGTCTAACATAATAAACATAGTTAGGAAAACATATTAGTACCTACTTAACAGCAACTTAACCGGAGCTTAACAACAAATTCAATCACAGTTTCATCACTATGACCTGCATATAAAAAAAATAGAATTAACTACTAAAAACATAAGCATAATATCAAAAAAATAAGCTAAAAGAACAATCACACCTATATCGTGGCACAAATCATTCACTTAAAAACATAAGAAAAAAAACCAATATAATAAGAACACGTTATCTGGCATCAAACATTATAAAATCTGATAAATTAAACAACCAATATAATATTCATTTATATCACTTTAGCAGGCTGTATTTTGTTATGATGTATATAATTTAATTACTCGATTTTGAACCCTAACCCCTTTCTAGCTCGTCGACGGTGGTGGCTGCTTCTGCGACGGTTTGTCTACCAAATAACCTATGCCCCCATCTGAGAGGTATTTCCTTTTCATATCAACGTTTTTGATTACTGGATTTGGGTAATTTGATAAAATTTCTTGTAATTTTAAATAGTTTTGTTGATTGACTTTCACTTTCATTCAATCTGCTTAACTTCTGTTACTGCAGTATGAATTTTATCAAATTCATACTATTCAAAGTGTAAAGGGTAGTGTTTCATGGTTCTGTGTTTCTTTTTTTTTTCTTTTCTTTTTTTCTTTTTTGTTGCTTTTACACATTTGGAGATTCAGTGCTCTTCATATCTGTTTCTTAATGTGTTCTGAAGTTAACATGATTTATTTGTGTTGTTACCTGCTATGTTAGATCTAAAAAGTTATAACAATCTGTGTATTAATCAGAGTTTTATATCTTAAATAGATTTTTTCAGAGCACTGATTTTCCGGCCAGCAAGAACATATAAAGATGGATAGAATCAGCAAGCTTCCTGCAGGCATAATAGAAACCATTTTATGTTTGCTACCAATTCAAGAGGCGGCAGGGACAAGTATCCTCTCTAGGGAATGGAGGTACCATTGGATCACAATCCCTAAACTTGTGTTTGTTGAGGATTCATTTCAAGTATCTAGCAGTGGGGCCGAGCCGTCCGTTTTGGAGCAAAGGTTTGACGGACCAAGTCAAAGGAAAGGAATGACCAAGAGGTGTAAATTTTTCTATGCTATATATCAAGTTCTGTTGATGCACCCGGGTCCAATTGAGGAATTCACCCTTTGTATGGATACCGATGAATCTTGTGTTGAGATTGACCATATAATACTTCATTTATCCAAGAGAAATACCGTCAAGATATTAAAACTTGACTTGAATGGGATGTATACTTTACCCTTATCTCTATTCTCGTTACATCAGTTAAGGGAACTACATCTTGATGGTGGTGCTCTTGACCTTCGATCATCATTCAATGGATCTAGTAGCCTTACAACCTTAGATTTGCGAGAAGTATATACATGTGACGAAACCCTTTTGCAAATTCTATCTACTTGTCCATTACTTAAAAGATTGACTATTGTAAGTTCATAATATAGTTGAATTTTATTCATCATGGTCTTTCATAACTTAACTAAATACTATGATATTTGCAGATGAGTGACGATGGAACTACCGATGTCAGTGGAACTTCGACCATTGTTGATCTCATCCGGTGTTTACCTGGCATTGAATATCTATCTATTTGGTTTTTCATCTTTTTGGTAATTCTATCCACATGTTATATACTTATTATACTTTGATCTAGTATATAGTTATTACTAATCTTTGTTTTGTCTATGGTTCAAGTGTTTTGCTCCAAACAGACTTCCGAAAGAGCTTCCAACAACATTGGTCCACTTGAAATACTTGTGTATGGAATTTGTATCTTTTAGGCATGAATATTCATTACCTTTCTTTGTTCTTTTGATTCGAAGCTCTCCAAACCTAGAGAAACTTAAGCTATCGGTAAGTAAATAACGAGTATCTATGTTGTATTCTAGTTGCTTTGATTTTCATGTCAAAATACACTCACTCACACAAAACACTTATTGTAGATGTTAGAGGAAGAGTTGTTTGGTCAACATGCCACGGGCTCTCTTACAATCGAAGATTATCCAGATATTATGTTGGCACATCTTAACGAATTAGAGATTCTACATTTTAGCAACGAGGAGAATGAGTTGGCTGTTGTGAAACTTATTTTAGCCAAGTCACCTGTACTAAAGAATGTGAGGATACTCCTGTCGAATGAGTTTGATACGGATGAAAAACTGAAGATGTCACAGATCCTTTTAAGCTCTCCATGCGCATCACCTGTGATAAATATCATTGTTAGTTAAAATCCAATAGTCCTAACTGCTGGTGGTTTTGTTGAATGTTCAGTGAAATAAACAATTCTGTTTGTATCTTTATGATTGAGTTTGTTAAAACATTGTGGTGGTTGTGTATTTTTAATCTTCGGTACTTTATCTTGTGTATCTCTTATTTTTGATATTTTACCTATCTTAATTATGAGGACCTCAAACTCCGTTATAGTCCTTCAAACCTTTCATATGTGTTTCTTCATTTCTTCTAAACCTAGTATTAGAGAGTAAATTATATTTCTTTTGTTGTTTTTGGGTTAAATCACAGGTTTGGTTCATGTATCATGATTTTAGGAGTTCAATACCTATGCACATTGTTTGGTTTTGTAAAAATGAATAGATGTACTTATCGTGTGTGGCGACGGGTTTATAGGAAATGAATAAGAGTGGACACATCAAAACCCGTTTTCAATAAAATAATTACCAAAACGTTCAGAAAAAACTAGCCATAATGGTGTACGGGTTTATAGGAAATGAATAAGAGTGGACACATTAAAACCCGTTTTCAATAAAATAAATACAAAACGTTCGGAAAAAACTAGCCATAATGGTGTACTCGTAATGTATGAAAACAAACTATGTCTAAATCTAATTATAAGAGTTAAATACCTAAGAAAACAAACATGATGAAGTGGGCAAGTGTAGAAATATTCAAATCTTAGGGGTAAAACTGCACATTATTAAAAAGTCAAAGATGAGACTAAAGAAGATTAAAACCTTAGTGGTAAAAGGTGAAACTAAAAGAGATTTATCTTTTGACATCACTTGATTTTAAAAATATATAAATTTATCTTTTGATTGATGTATCACTTTTCTTGATAATTTTAAGATTATTAATCTTAAAAGAAGAGTAACCAATATTTAGGTTCAAGAGAATAGATTTTAACACACGTCTTTATACAAACTTATTACAAATTTACAATGCATTTTATACAAAAGCAAGCACAAACTCAAAAAACTTATACAAGACTTGTGTCTCTAATTCCCATTTTAAGAACGAAAACACTTCTTACAAACTATATAATAAACATGAGAAACCAACTGTTTTGAACCTATAAACATTCCAAAGGGAGCACCTTTATTTCATTCAAGATTTCAAGCCACAATGACATGCTTTTGACTTCAACCACAAGGTCAACTCGAAGCCGAGTCTTTAGCGGAGTCTGTAGTAGTTGACGGGTTAAACGGTTTCTGTTCAGCACACGTGAGCACCTCGTGGGGGCCCGCATACTCACGGCCAAGACCCATCAAGTCAAGATAATAGAGGTAATGTGTAATGATGGTGTTCATGTCATCAATGTCACCCTTGCCACATGTGCGTTCGCCATATAGGATGTTCATGGTGCACCCGAACCCAGGGAATCTGTTCGATGAAGTGTCGTTTTTCGTGGGTTTGTATGATCCAACCATGCAATCATGGGCTGATGGTTGACCCTTTTTTAGTGGGGTAATCCATTGAAAGATTGCAGCTTGGAAGGCTAAAGTGGCATTTTGTTCGAGATATTCAGGGTGGTGTAAAAGATCGACGTTTAAGCAGTCACCAAGATATCCATAGTTGTAATTCCTGAAACAACTCAACAAGTTAACGTTATGTTTTATCCTGAAAAAAAAAGGGAAATGCAATACTCCGAAAAAAAAATAATATCAGAAGAAATATAGGTTAGGTGATCTAATTACTTAAGAACACAAGTTAAATGGGTCAAAAATCTTTCAAATGGTATTTATTGATGTGTAAAACTACCAAAATCATTTTATTCAATAGACAAGAACATTATTGAACAATATAACATTAATAGTCATATCTCACACACTATTATTTCGCATCAAACCAGCTTATTTTCACCCCTAAAAAGGATCACCATTACCAGAATGTCTGATTCCGCTCATGTATTTTCCACCTTTACAGAATCGACTATTTTGTAGTGTAAAAGGAACAAAAAATCTAAATTTTATATTTTCACGAGCCAAGGGAGCTGAGTTCATACCAAAAGACAGGCAATGCACCACGACCAAAGTATGAAGCACCAGGGGCACAGGGATAAGTGTATTTGTAGTTATTGTCACAATAATCTTGCATTGGGCTCATTTCCTTGTTGTAGCATAAACCCCATGCTGTGGGCCCACCAGTAGCCACTCCATATCCACCTGAACCATTTTCAATAACAAAATTATGCTATTTACCATTTGGTAGTTTAATATGCCGATAGTAGGTAATATACATTCCTCTTAGTTATAAGTTTCTTATATTAACTATTTACCTACTACATAATGTATAAACTTACAAGAAGTATAACAAGATTCCTCATTAAGAAAGAATGAAAGTCAAACCGCTAAAAAGTATAAACTTACAAGAAGTTTGACTTCCAACATGAGCAAGAAAAGCAGCAATCTCCAGCATCTGTGTTGTCTTGTTGCCTGTAGTACCAAACCCTAGGGGCTGATAAATGGCTGAAGCAGTGATAAAAGATTTAAAATCCCAAAAACCAACTGCGTGTGCCACCGGAGCATTCCTTTTTGAAAAAATATTCTCAAATTGATAATAATCGAAATATTGTGATATTGTGAGGTTGCAACAATATTCTGACCACCCTTTACATTCCCAACCCTGGTCACAGACTTTTTTGCCCTTAATTTTTTTCACCAATATAGGTGAAGTATCAGCATCCACATTTGACACTATTATAAATAGTACACTTAACACCAAAAGACACATATGTTTTGTCTCCATTCCTGTTTGCTGCAAAATAAAAAACCAACATCAATTACAAAGTCAAACTTATTTTATTAAAAATAAATATGAAAGAACCTAAACTAAGAGGTACCTTGATGCTTTTGAATATTAAAAAGAGATAATATTAATATCCGAGGATGGTTTGGATTCGTTTCATCTTAATATTGCGTAGATTAATGTATGAAAATGAAAGGATGGTACATGAAACGAAAAGACCATCAAGCGAGAAATTCGGTCCCACTTTTTTAGTGAAAAAAATAGTTAAAATATAAAGCAGAAAATAAGAGATACCCATATGCCTTGAATAAACAAGGGGGATAACATAGCACAAATTCGGTCCCCCTTAGACCTCTATACCATTGAGAACACATCTCAACTAAAACACCATAACCAAAATACCATATAAACTGTAACATATTAAGGGAGACCTTGTGTGAAAAAAGTATTAACCGGATTTAATGTGAATCGCAATTAACCAAAATACCATGTAAGTTGTAACATATTAAGTTCTCTTTCTTGATTATTTGGACACAGGACATTTGGTAAAAAGATCTATAAATAAGGCATGAATCAATGAGTCCCCAGATGCTTAATAACATGTATTAACTAAACCAATAAGCACATCAACAAAATTTGATGCCTTTTAGGGTTCTAATTGAAAATTTTGAGGGAAGAAACCCACAGGATCTAAGATCAATCACAAATTCATAGAATCTGAAATTAAAACCCCAATAATAAATCAAGCTCCTATTCTTGGATATTTGATAAAGATTTCAAGACCCATATGCAGAAATGAACTAAAACTATATACCCATTAACCAATTTTGTAACTTTTTAGGATTCTAATGGAAATTTTGAGAAAATCAGTATGAAATAAGCATAATACACATAATACATAAACCAAAACACCCAATACCAAAGCAAATTTATTTTCTTAATTATTTAGGCGCACATTTGATGTAAGTTTCTTGAAAATACACAAATAATAAAGAACAAAAAAACCATCAACGAATTTTGTTTCCATTTATAAGGGCTTTACAGACAAATTTGAGAGCAGAGGTTTATGTGATTTCAAGAAAATATGATACGCAACTTACTGAGAGTGGAGATTCCCCAGCAAGAACTGATTTTTGTGTATTTGATCGAAATGCCACTGGCTTTTGTAAGAAAAATATTGCTTGCAGTTTCCGTTGCCTCCAATTCAATGTGTTGAAGTATCTCTGTCACAATTGAATAATAGGGAGGGTGTGAGGTGTATTCGGACTCACCAGCTAGAGATGGAAATGAACTCGCCACCGACAAGTCATTGTTGTTGTGGGTCTGGACTCTGACTCGATGACTCGCTCACTAGGTGGGTTTGCGCATTGAAATTGAAAATCTTGAGCCGTCGGTTTGGTCTTTCTCTCTCTTTTTTTTTTCTTTTTCTCACACAATAAATTATTTTTAGGAAAAAAGATGTTGTTCTCAATATCATGTTACAAGAATCCCAACATTCAATTCAATTTCAAGAACCCGAAAAGCTTGTCTAAATCGGGGTCATCAAGTCGCTAATAAGCTTCTACAAGATTACTACTTTATAGAAAACCTCACTTGTAAGGAAGATATGTTTAGGCGTTGTTGCAAATGAGCCGAGAACTATTCCTACGAATGGTTCAAGGTTTGGAGAGAGACGTGTCGTGGTTCTTGTAAGGGGTTGATGCGAGGGGTTAAATTGGTTTTCGTATCTTATAAAAGTGTACCGCTTCAATTCGTTAAATGAGACACGAAACCAGTAGTGATGCATAAGATTAATATTTGAAGATGTCCGAGCAAACAGATTGGTTATGTGTTTATAAATTTTTAGAAGGTATAATTTGTTTATACGATAAAATATATTTACAAAAATCGACGGCAAGTGACATTTAATATTTATACGAGACACATGAAGCTTGACACAACTTTCCTCAGATACATGGTAGCATCAATTCACATATCATGAGTGGCAGAAATGCCCTCATAGATGGCGATGTCAGCTTATGCGTAGTGATCATCCACATTTGTCCATAAAGCTTGAAGTTGCGGCATTTCCTGAGTTGTGACATATGGATTTGACATGCATTCTTCAGCTTTATTAGTTTCGAGAATGCCATTAATGTTTTGGAGTAGTTGCCTATGTTCAACAATATGATCACATTATAAGCGTGTCTATTATCTTATCAATAAGATAAATACCAAATATTTTGTAATTGTTAATTCGCTGACGTGTCCACAAAGTGAGGGGAATGCCACATACAAAGTAGCTCATGAGCCGAAAATAAGGGATATCGAACGAGTGTTTGGTCTCTTAAAGAACTTGTGGCATACCAATCATTCGAACGACTTTCTAAATACCCATAACTAATTTTACAAAAGTTGGTGGATATAAGACATATAACTCACGAAAAGTGGGGATAGAACTTAGACTACGGGTTGTCATGGAGTTCCATCATGGAGTTTTATTTATTACGTGACGGTCTAGTCAGTAATGGGCTTCATTGCTTAACAGTGTGTAGTCATAAAGTCCACATAAAACCCACTCTTTATTACTCGATAAATGTTTTTTAAATCTTAAATAAATACGTGGATCAATGGGATTTGAGAAAGACAAGAGGGGGAGGCACGATGGTGGTCACGGGGCTTTCGGATTTTTGCCCCATATCGCCCCTGAGAACGGTGTTGGAGCTCTATAAAGGCGTAATAAGCTTGTCTAAATTGGGGTCATCAAATCGTTAATAAGCTTCTACAAGATGACTATTTTGTAGAAAAGCTCACTTATAATGAAGATATGTTTAGTTGGTGCAAATGTGCCGATAACTATTCCTACAAATGGTTAAGGTTTGGAAGAGATGTGTTGTGGTTCTTATAAAGGGTTGATGCGAGGGGTTGAATTGGTATTACTATTTATTAAAAGCATATCACTTCAATTCGTTAAATGAGCACTCTAACGCATAAGATTAATACTTGAAGATGTCTGAACAAACAACTTGATTATGTATTTACAAATTTTCAGAAGGTATAATCTGTTTATACGATAAAATATATTTACAAAAACCGACGTTAAGCGTCATTTAATATTTATACGAGACACATGAAGCTTGATACGACTTTCCCCAGATGTATGGCAGCATCAATTGCACATATCATGAGTGGTGGAAATGCCCTAATAGATGGCGATGTCCGCTTATACGTAGTGATCATCCACATTTGTCCATAAAGCTTGAAGTTGTGGCATCTTGTGAGTTGTGACATATGAATTTGACATGCATTCTTCAGCTTTATCAGTTTTAAAAATGCCATTAATGTTTTGGAGTAGTCGCATATTTTCAACGATACGATCACATTATAAGTGTGTGTATTATCTTATCAATAAGATACATACCAAATATTTTGCAATTGTTAATTCGCTCACGTGCCCAGAAAGTGAGAGGAATGCCACATACAAAGCAGCTCATGATCCAGCAATAAAGGATATCGAACGAGTGTTTGGTCCCTTGAAGAACTTGTGGAATACCATTCATAATTCAAACGGCTTTCTAAATACCCTAAATACCCAAAATTAAAAGCATAGGAATAGAACCCATTTTACAGAATTTGGTGGATATAAAATATATAACTCACGAAAAGTGGAGATAGAACTTAGACTACGGGTTGTTATGGAGTGTTATTTATTACGTGACGGCCTAATCCACAATGGGTTTCATTGTTTAACAGTGTGTAGTCAGAAAGTCCACATAAAACCCATTGATTATTACTCGATAAATGGATTTTAAATCTTAAATAAATACGTGGGCCAATGGGATTTGAGAAAGACAAGAGGGGGAGGCCCGATGGTGGTCACGTGGCTTTCGGACTTTTGCCCCATAGCGCCCCTGAGGACGGTGTTGGAGTCTATAAGGGCGTAATCTTCGGAGCATCATGCTCATACACATAACCTTAAAAGTACAAATCACGTATGAAACATGTTTTGCTAGTTTGAAGCAGGGGTGGACCTACGTTGAAGGGTATGGGGTCAAGCGACCCCCATCGATTTCGTACTAGTAGTAGAACGTCTTTGAAGGAAAATCTCACTGACCCCCTTAAATATATACAAATGACCCCCAACAAAAATCGTTGTAGCTCAATGGTCTTCCAAATTTGTTAAAGCTGGCGCATAGCTTTGTGGAAGGTCTTGTGTTCGATACTCGGGAATGTATATTTTTAAAAAGCTTTTTCTTTCTTTTACTACTACACATGAGGGACACCATTATATAACATCGGACAACATGAAATAACATTAAATAAATGAACAACATTAAATAAAATTTTTCTTTCTTTTACTATTACACATGAGGGACACCATTATATAACATCGGACAACATTAAATAACATTAAATAAATGAACAACATTAAATAACATTAAATAAATGAACAACATTAAATAAATTTGATATTTTGAGAGCATTAAATAACAATTTAATTTCAAATTGAAACACCATTTAATACATTAGGTTATATAAAAACCAATAAATTAAAGCATTTACAAAATATACATACAAATCATTACGGTTTATGAGATAATAGAATATTTAAAAGCATTTAAAATTTGAGATATAGTTAGACACATTAAAACGTGGAGGTTATGGATTATTAACAAACTATTTGTTATATATTTGGAACTATAATGCACATTGTCAAACTACCCTTCAATTCTTCAAATATTAAGATGGATGTTGTTTCATAGTAAAAAATTAACTTATCACTTATTAGGATGTCATGAAATTTAGATGGTGATGGTTGTTTGGTACTTTGATTGGAATTTTAGTCATAAAAACCCGACCCGACCTGAATAATTTAATAACGAGATGATGGAAATCCGAACACCTAGAAAAAACGACCCCCATAAAAAATATTTTTGGGTCTACCACTGGTTTAAAGTTAATCCCATGTATTTGGTTTTTTATAAAATTAATACTAAATGTATTAACAATAAGCTTGTATTTATTTCAGAAAACGTTAATTTAGATGCGATACTAAATGTATTAACAATAAATACATTTAGTATCGCATCTAAATTAACGTTTTCTGAAATACATACTATTATTGTTAGTATTTTCTGTATTCATCTGACTCGTTTTATTTTATCATTTTATTTTTATGTACTCGTTTAGTTATTTCATTACAATTATATTTTATTTTTTTCATAACCAGACGAACCAAAAATACCAAATCCATACAAAATTATAAATCCTGTTGCTTTGTTTTAAGAATCAGAACAAGTAAATGACAAATCACCCAATGATTTGACTCGTACCGTCACATTCCATCGTCACTAAAATGTCGGTGATCTTTCCCGCAGATCACAGCAAAGCTTCAAACCATCATTTTAAAGCAAAAAAACTGCAAAAAGCTATCCGATTCAAATCTATTTAATCTCTACAATAATCTCGCCATTTCTCAGCACATCCTTCGAATCGACGGAGCTCAAATTCTTCAACATCTCGTATGTTATAGCCTTCTAGGGCTTATTTCGTGCATTATTGTACTCATTCAACCGCCACCAGTTGAATTCCGGTGGCCGGAGCTGTCAGATCTAGGGATTATATAGTCAAGGTTAGTGTTTATCTCATGGTTTAACTGTACTTCATTGATCGTGTGAAGAATTTGGTTTTTGATATGGAAGTTACGAGATCTGAGCTTCGAGGAGCATAATTGATCAAATTTTTTTTTTTTTGAATTTTTTATCATGATGAATTAAGTTACGGTTGAATTGAGGTTTAGCATGAATCACACCTATTTTTCCAGTTTGTTATTAGTCAGAAATGTTTTTGCGTTTTACCAGTGATTTAGTATATCTAGCCATTGATTGATTAAGGTAATTAGGTTACTTGTGGTTAATGGAATAGTGCTGATTTTCATTTTGTTGTTGAGAAGAGCATCTATAGATTTAACATCCATTTAGAGGAAGGAGAAGTGAGTGAAGCAGAGGGGAATTGGGGAATCGGACGATGAAACAAGGGATGATAGAATGCAGCGTCTGTCATTCCAAGTTGGTGAATCCGTCTGCGAAAACAGTCTCCAGGGCTTATGATAGACATCTGGGCAAGTTTTCGAAAAAGCAACGTGCTCTCAATGTTCTGTTGGTTGTTGGTGATTGCATGTTAGTTGGCTTACAGGTAATTTCTTTTCACAGTTAGCCAGTTATATTCCTCATAAGACTACACGTCTCAGATTTGTCAGTTTGTTGTGTTATTCACCAATTTCTGATAGGCAATTTCACCAAAGTAACAAAGTTTAAGAGACTGTACTAGACCACATATTCAAAATGATTATGTTAACTATCACTTTCTGCTTAAAGACAAGTAGAATGGATAATCAAAATAATTCAGTAAATCGTTATCTATATAGTCAACTGTGATTAGGTCTGTATTGAATGTCTTTCTCATGATATGCTCGCAAGGCAAGATATTGATTTTCTGGTTGTGGAGCTTATATTTTCCAGAAATCTTACCAAAAGCAACCTTAAAATTCCAAACTGTTATTGATTAGAATTTGTAGGTATAATAACGTGTGCACTACAGTTATGTCGTATAGTTATCAGTAGCTTACACTTTTCATTTTCTTTTACAGCCAATTTTGGTGTACATGTCAAAGGTTGATGGAAAGTTCAAGTTTAGCCCCATCAGTGTTAACTTTCTGACAGAAGTTGCAAAGGTTATCTTTGCAATTGTAATGCTTCTTATCCAGGTAGGCTTTTCTTATTTTAAATGTATATAAGGGGCCTTATGTTGATCATTTTTTTCTTAAGAAATTTCTGTGATCAAATTTATTGTCTTTGTTACTGTGGATGTTTTTCTTCCTTTCTAAAATTATATGGTTACAAATTGCTTAATTCTTTCTTAATTTTCAGGCTAGAAATCAAAAGATCGGAGAGAAACCACTTCTTTCTATCTCCAGTTTTGTACTGGTAATGCTACCAAATTTCAGTTTTGGCTCAACTTATTACATATTATGGCCATAGTTAAGGGTTTTCAACAATAAAGGCTGACCAAACTCCAAATCCGTAATGTGTGGGCTTCATACCTGGCCTCTGGTCACATTTTATTAGATGCAATTATACTTTTACTTGGCTGAAAATGCAATTTTCTTATAAATTTGTAGGTTAATCCTCTTATCTGTCTGAACTACTACCCTCTCCGTCATTCTATATACCTTTAAAACATTTCAATAAATTCTGATTCTGGGTTATCATTTAATGATACATTAGTCAGTGATCATTATGACAAGCTTACACAATAACAAAAAGATGTTTTTAGCTCACTTAACGTTTGATATTACTCAGTAGTCATTTGCCTTGGCCATTGTCTTGCCTCATTCAGCCAATTAAGCATTGTACTTTCTTAGCGTCACCAGCTTCTACTTTATTATAGTTATATGTTTTTGGCGGTTGTAAATATATATTTGAGGGAGAATATGTCATGAAACCTTACAATAAAGCTGGTGATAAAAGTAAGGTAGCCCAACAAAAAGAAACAAGGAAAATATTGTTATTGGAGAGCCAAAGGTAGCCTAATAGTTCATATTGTTGATTTAGTGATGTGTTTGTCAAAATAAATCTTGTTTGTCCTGCAATGCTACAAAAAATGAACTACACTTCTCTGAAGATTATTTTACTTGCTTAGTTGCTTTATCTTTTTATGCTTGAAGTTATTTCAGATTCTAGAACCTATAGATGCAATAAACACAAATCAGCAAGCTTGTAATTTGATGGTGGGGCCATTTTTTTTTTCTGCAGGCAGCTCGCAACAATGTGCTTCTTGCTGTTCCAGCACTTCTGTATGCTATTAATAACTATCTAAAGTTCACCATGCAGGTACTTATAATGTAGTAGTTCTTCTGGTATAAAAAAGTTTAAGAAAACATTTAAACTTTAATTTTACTATTGCTTCCATGCAGAAGGAATGACTTTGATGAAACTTAGAATATAGTTTCTGAGTGGTTTTGAAGGGATAAGTGGATTGAAAGAGTTATTACTTTCTTTAAAAGGGTTACAAGAGTCCTTAGTCCTATATATATAGGCTAGGTACTACATGGGCACCAAATATTGAAGTTAGATTATAGTAACAATCAATCAAGATTGCATTATAATATTCTAATATAGTAGTAGCCTAATTATAATAACATGTCTGATATAATATTTACACATGCTATTATGTCATTGATTCATGTTTATGCCAACTGTCATTTATTCACGTTTATTTTTAGAGTTCTTTTGACATGTTTACACACCTTAGACCTTAGAATTCAAGATCTTTGGAAGACTAGGGGTGGTGCTCATAGCCACATACAAATAACTGATCAATCTTAAAGGTTAATACTCCAGATCTTGATTATTCTCAAATTCTCATACCCAACAAAGAACAGGAATGATGTTGAAAGAAAAACAAGGGTATGTATAGAAAAAAATATTAATTTGTTTTACAAGCTGATGTCATTTATTCCTGGTGCTTGTTTTTACTTATTTGCTAAAGTTGGGTAGAGATCTATGTTTTATATTATGAAGCATAGTGATGTTATAAGTAGAAGAATTAACTTGACATAGGATGGATACACATTTTTGAGCATGAATACGAATAGCAAAATATTTTCTTTGATGGTTGTATTTTTTTTTAGTATCAATCACATTGCTGATTGTATGTTTGCTAATGATCATTGGCAAACAACTTATATCTTGTAATTTTACTGGGAGCCTATTATCTAATATTAACAACTTCTTTGCAGCTCTATTTTAATCCTGCAACTGTAAAGATGCTAAGCAATCTGAAGGTAATTATATATTGCATTGTTCCTTATGTCTTACTATTAGATTATATAAAGCTTCTGTTATTGCATTATTACATCTTATCTATCAACTTTTTCAAGATGTAAAACCGTGTGGTGTATATTTTTCGTCACCTTACATCTGCAGAATGAGTTTTCTATATATCCTCAATTTTGTTCTTATGCAGAAACTAAAGACAGATATTTGACACACACATATTAGTTCCTTTTTTTTTGAATTTGTTCTTTTTTATTCTTCTTGTTAAGATCCTAAAACCAACTAAAAATTGCAGGTCTTGGTGATTGCGGTTCTGTTGAAGATAGTAATGAAGCGTCGATTTTCAATAATTCAGGTCCGTTGCGAGATTCTAATTACTATCATTTTTTTTTCATGAGATCAATTACCATATAGGATTCAATTTTCTGTGCGTGCTGGTAATAATTTCTACAAATATGTTTTTTGTTCTTTTTTCTCCTTTTTTCCAGTGGGAAGCTCTTGCTCTGTTGCTTATTGGAATTAGCATAAATCAAATGCGTTCCTTACCTGAGGGCTCTACAGCAATGGGGCTTCCCGTTGCGATGGGTGCATATGTTTACACAGTTATCTTTGTAAGTTGGATTCGTTAGACTGATGTTGACATATTTCTACGTACCATCCAGACATATTGAAATGAAATGCATAATGCTTTGTTATTATGTAGTTAGCTTCTTGTTCTGGTTTTTACTTAAGTTTGTATAGTTAAATTAACTCGACGAGTTCATTATTGGAATATACAGGTGACTGTTCCATCTTTGGCATCAGTTTTCAATGAATATGCACTCAAGAGTCAATATGACACAAGCATTTACATGCAGGTGATGTTAATATTTCATCCATTAATTAGTTCATCATCTTCCCTTTTTAGTTAAGAATAAATTCATATGTAGACAGATTGATTTTGGTTATATGTTTCGTTGAATTTTTCTTTGTAACAAGAAAACATTGGGCATTTTTCCAATGAATGCCACTGTATATTCAGTTTTCTTCTGTTTGAGTACTTGTACTTCTTAATTTTTGTACATAAGAGTCCTGAAAAGATGGTTTTATATCCCATTTTGGTTAATTATGCAACCCTTTTATACAAAGCAGCGTTCATCAAGTTATGCCATGTGTATCAAGTTCTTCATATATCTGTGCACATTAAAACTAATGTCTGAAAGCAGATTGATTTTGGGGTTTATTTGCATTTTGCAGTATCCATCCAATATGAAAAAGAGAAAAAAGAAAGATTTTTTTTTTCTTTTAAAAGATACCATTGTAAATTTTGTGTACATTTTCAGTCTTTAAGAGATGGATATGATGCAACATGCAACTACAGTAAAATATTTTTTTGTCTTCTGAAACTTTTACCTTGTTTTAAATTGCAGAATTTGTTTTTATATGGATATGGTGCAATATTCAACTTCCTAGGGATCCTTGGAACTGTCATTATCAAAGGTACAATTGACCTGAGTACAGGCTCCCAATTTGCATCTCTGTTGAATAAGACAAACCGGTTCTAAGTTGTATCATTAATTATTGTATAAACGGTAACTAGATTATGCATTACTTTTACTTGGTGTAAGTTGTTGCTTAATGTTATCGTCATGTATATTAAAGATGGTAAACTCGGTGGGTTGGACGGGTTGGGTAATAGATTAATAGTTCAAAACGGTCAATTTTCGCATGGGTTCAATGGGCCTGACCGACCTGAAGACACTATCTATAATGCATTTAGCAACTTAAAAGGGACGGGAATTCTTTACCGGTAGAATTTAACCATTCACAGTAAAAACCGTAACTTGGTATGCTCATGTTTTTCAGGTCCTGAAAGCTTTGATATTTTGCAAGGGCATTCAAAGGCTACTATGTTTTTAATTATAAACAATGCAGCTCAAGGAATTTTATCTTCGTTTTTCTTCAAATATGCTGGTAAGGGTATAAACATGTTCGAAGGTTTATTATCAAACAACTTCTAGAAAGCCTGCATTTATAAAATGTCATCACTTTTTCATTAATCATAATATCTTTGTCTTACATATATTTCTAAAAATGATTTATGGTGTGCAGATACAATTTTGAAAAAATACTCGTCAACAGTCGCCACAATCTTTACAGGCTTTGGATCCGCAGCTTTGTTTGGCCACACTTTGACCATAAACTTTATGCTTGGAATTTCTATTGTTTTCATCTCAATGCATCAGGTATGACATCTCAAGAGTTTGCACTCTTAACACATTCATCTTGTAATGTAAATTTACTCATTTACCCCTCATGCCATTCTTTTTCTAGTTTTTTTCGCCTCTTGCAAAAGTTAAGGAAGAAGAAAATGGAGTGTTGGAGTTGGATCCGGTCACGATCAATCATAGGTACTAAACCAGTAATGATCGTTATGCCCTTTCAGTCTCCCACTTGGTTCAATAAAAAATTCAGCTATCTTTTCTTTCTTTTTTATTTTGTAAGCATATTCACTTCCATTCCATTTATTTGCAAATAGGGACCAATTCGTAAATATAGCAGCAGGGGCAAATGAAGAGGTACATATCTTTTTATATAATTTTTGTTCTTAGTAAGTTGTTTTAACTTTCAATGATTAAAACATGTTTGCATTATACGCCTTCAGGCTAGCCATCGTATAGAATCTGATGAAAGAAGGCCTTTACTTCCTACATGAATCGACAAGTGTAAGTTTCTCAAATTACCGTGTTGATTTGGGCTATATTTATTTCTAACAGGTGAAAGGGGAAACGTCACCCAAAGTGTATTTTGAGTGTGTATTGCCTTCTTAATTAACTTAACTTTTAAATAGATTATTAGTGATTATTAAACTTTCTATAGTCATTTATACTTTTCACATATAAATGCAAGTGGCTAAATAGGCATGTTGGATAACATGTTCAAATGGGTCGGGTCAAGATGCTTAGCTTTTCAGTGTTGGTCGAAACAAACAGGTTGAGCCCACCCGCAAATACTTTTTCTATCTGCTCCATTTTGGACTTCTAAAAATCATTAAATGTATAACACAATATACCAACTTTTTCTTTAAGAAACGATTTAGGATTTTTCTTGTTGCATTTGAATACACTTTGGATCATCAATCTATCGAAACATTTGACCCTTTAGACAAATCATAATATCTCAATTTGACCCATTTATGTATGAAGGTCAATGCAAGTTTCTTCGCCGAAGAAGTTTTCTGGCTCTATTTGTGGACGGTACAGAAGATTCCCATTTTAAGAAACCCTTTACGGGTTATTACGGTCAGATTTCTTTGAAAAAGTATACTCGACTAACAATCACGTTAAAGACACTTATAATTAGTCGACCGTGTTTTCAGGCTTTAGTATCATCATATACAAGTTATAAAGATAGGAAAATCAGCAGCAGGTTATGTGTATTGTTTACTTTGGACCATTCATCTATTCAAATATAGTTTGTTGTCAAGGATTTTGGGTGTAATACATGCTTTAATAGCATGAACTTAATTTTGATTACATTTCAAGATTTGTTTTATAAGAGCATATATTAATTTTAGTTGTGCATGTTGCTGAAAAAGAAGCACCTTGCCGGAAGAATGATTGAATAGAAAGCATATGTGACATAGTATGCTTTCAATCTTAACATGTATATTTGTTGGAATAGGCCTTGAGATGTATTTTGTTAACCGTACCGGCACCTCTATATCTACATCTAAAATCCATCTATTATCTACTTGTTACCCTGACCACTTGAGGAAGATAAACACGCTACTAAGACAACAGGTTATAAGAAAAATATAAGACCTCGAGATAGTTTGTATGCTTTAATTAATGTTACCTGGGAACAAAGCATCAGTCCTTCCAAACAAGACAAATATGAAGGAAAAATAGAAAGATTTAGAGCATGTGTATTCATAACGAAACATGGCCATCATCATTACTATCCCTGGATGATAGAGTTGGAGTGATTATGCAGAAGTAGCGATTCCGTATACGAAGTTACCATGATACGCGGCAA